>CM071618.1:1889576-1894576 GCA_036365135.1 Miichthys miiuy
CAAGTTCAAGTCATTAACGAATCGACATACGTACGACACAAGTCTCCACTGAACTCAGAAAAGTCCATGCCAAGTCTCAAGTCACTGGTTCTGGTTGTTTTCATTCACTGCTAACGTTCGTGGACGCTCTTCATTCAAACAGCCAATCAGAGAGTCTCAAGCAAGTCCAAGTTCAAGTCATTAACGATCGACATACGTGACACAAGTCTCCACTGAACTCAGAAAAGTCATGCCAAGTCTCAAGTCACTGGTTCTGGTTATTTTCATTCATGCTAACGTTTCTCTTCATTCAAACAGCCAATGCTCTCTGTGACCGCTGATGTTGATGATGATGATGTCATGCGTTAAAATGTCATCAGACTCTTTATCATCATCATCTCTGATCACCTGTCATCATGATGATGATGATGATGTCAACATCATCATCATCATCATCATCATCATCATTTCATTTCACACAAACTCCAAAGTCTTTCTCACTTTTTCATCTCCTCACTTTTATTTTTGGCTGGACGGTTGCCACAGAAACACTTACCTGGTGAGGTGTGAGGACTTGTTGTACTGGCTGTGTGTGTGTGTGTGTGTGTGTGTGTGTGTGTGTTTGAATGTCAGCGCGTGTATAAATAGCAAGTTAAGTGGTTTTATTTCTTTATCTCATCAGCTGAAGGTAACAGAGTAAACTCACTGAACCAGAGTTTGTCACCGCGTGCTTGAGTTTTCTGTCAATCTGTGCTAACACAAAGACGTCCCTGTCCAAAACCTGGGCGTAGTCTCTGTGACGTCCCCAGACTGTCTAAAACCTGGGCGTAGTCTCTGCGTCCGCAGACTGTCTAAAACCTGGGCGTAGTCTCCGTGGCGCCCCGCAGACTGTCTAAAACCTGGGCGTAGTCTCTGAGACGTCCGCAGACTGTCTAAAACCTGTAGTCTCCCCGCAGACTGTCTAAAACCTGGACGTAGTCTCCGTGGCGTCCGCAGACTGTCCAAAACCTGGGCGTAGTCTCTGTGGCGTCCCGCAGACTGTCTAAAACCTGGGCGTAGTCTCTGAGGCGTCCCCAGACTGTCTAAAACCTGGGCGTAGTCTCCGTCAGACTGTCTAAAACCTGGACGTAGTCTCTGAGACCATCCATCTACGTCTTGAGGACGGAAATGAACCGGACTTTTACTTTGTGAAATTAAGACTTTTATTCTGAAACTCCTTCCTCAGAAGGCTCCACCCTGCCAGGCTACAAATGTGTTCATGTGAAATACTCCTTTGGATTTAAATAACCATTTAGCACCAACCTGAAGGGATGAGATGAGGTGGGTTTGTCTCCCATGATGCCATTCTTCACTGGGTTTTCTTTCCCCCTGCGGGCTGACTTTCAGGAGTCAGACAGTAAAGTGTGTGTGTGCTGCCTGCTGCTCTGCTCTCATCTCCTGACAAATGGAAAGACTTGGACGTCGTGGAGCCCTCCTTATGCTCAGTTTATTATCTACCTGAGCACCTCTCATCCTTCTGCTTCCCTCGCTCTCCATCTCCATCCTCCTCCTCTCTCTCCTACACTCAGAGGCCTCCATGAATTTCACTTTGACAGCATCCTGCCGCCCGAGCCCCTCCGTCATCTTTTCATCTTTCCTTCCTTCTTTTTCTCTCCCTCGCACAAGAAAACCTAATTTTCTTTGTCTGAGTCGCTCTGCTGGCCACCTCCAGGTTTCCCTCCGCTGCTTCATCTCTTTCCTCCCACTTTCAACGGCTCTTTAACTTCGATTTTTACTGTCTCCTGCTGTTCAGGGCAGCATTTCTTTTTTAACTGCACACTACTGCGGACGGCTTGCACTAAAATTAGCTTCTACTTCCACCCACAGTGGAAGAAAATAGGACATCATTCACATTGTTTTTGGTTCTGGTAATGCAAACAGTACCGGCCCCATTTTCACTCCCAAAATAATCAACACCTCATCAACAGTTTCTACACACTGTAAAAAAAAACAAGCAAGAATTTTACCGTAATAAATCTGGTATAACTTTTTTATTATTTTTTCTGATTTTACATATATGGTTGGCTTTTTATTCCATATTTTTAAATGTCTGTAGATTTCATGGTGAAAACAGTTAGTATATGTATATGTTATACTGTATAATGGACAGTCTCTAATATAAAATACGACTTTATGCTGTATTTATACAGCATTTAAGTGAATTTCGAACGGTAAACGGTAAAACTGTCAGCTGTGGTTGGCAGAATTTTACCTAATAACTATGGTATAACCTTTTCCTAATATTACAGTGAAGGATGTTAGCACTGCCGTATAACTGACATGACAATTGAATGCTGTACAAATGAAGGTTTTGCCGTGGACTATTAGTGTGACTACGTCCAGGTTTCAGACAGCCTGCGGGGACGTCACGGAGACTACGTCCAGGTTTCAGACAGTCTGCGGGGACGTCACGGAGACTACGTCCAGGTTTTAGTCAGTCTGTAGATACGTCACAGAGACTACGTCCAGGTTTTAGACAGCCTGCGGGGGCGTCACGGAGACAACGTCCAGGTTTTAGACAGCCTGCGGGGCGTCACGGAGACTACGTCCAGGTTTTAGTCAGTCTGTAGATACGTCACAGAGACTACGTCCAGGTTTTAGACAGTCTGCGGGGACGTCACGGAGACTACGTCCAGGTTTTAGACAGTCTGCGGGGACGTCACGGAGACTACGTCCAGGTTTCAGACAGCCTGCGGGGCGTCACGGAGACTACGTCCAGGTTTTAGACAGTCTGTAGATCGTCACAGAGACTACGTCCAGGTTTTAGACAGTCTGCGGGGCGTCACGGAGACTACGTCCAGGTTTTAGACAGTCTGCGGCGCGGAGACTACGTCCAGGTTTTAGTCAGTCTGTAGATACGTCACAGAGACTACGTCCAGGTTTTAGACAGTCTGCGGGGGCGTCATGGAGACTACGTCAGGTTTTAGACAGTCTGCGGGGCGTCAGGAGACTAGTCCAGGTTTTAGACAGTCTGCGGGGCGTCACAGAGACTACGTCCAGGTTTTAGACAGTCTGCGGGGACGTCACAGAGACTACGTCCAGGTTTTAGTCAGTCTGCGGGGACGTCACAGAGACTACGGCCAGGTTTTAGTGTGACGATCATCGTCTTTAAACAGATTTGTGGTTTCCCTTTTGATGGTTCGGTTGAGTTCAGAGAACATGGCTGGATTGCGGTGACGCTGTCAGAGAAGCGGCTGTAATATTTCAGACTTACAGATCTTCAGTCTGTCATCAGTTGGAGTGAGTGCAGCAGTCTTATGTTAATCTTCCACCTCCTGCCTGGTGGGAGTAAGACTGAAGGTCAGTCAGTCACGACTCAGCAGGGGAGAAGAGTGTGTGTTCGTGGTTTCCATACAGCTCCTACTGTTCTGTGGCGGGCGTGATGCCGAGTGGATGGATATGATGATATATGAAGGAGGCTAAGTTTAGCATTCTAACACTGATCACTGTGATTGTCTTTATGTGGCGAGAACTCCATGTGTCGACACAGTGCCAAGTGTAATTGCATATGTGGCTTCTGAATCGTAAAAACTAATTGTTGCATTTTAGTCAGATAACAAGATGTTTCTTGGGACTGTGCTGTACCCTGTATGAGCTGTGATTCTGACGCACCTGAGGCAGGAGACAAAGCCCTCGATTTACCTGTCTACATTCCAACCCTCACCTGTGGTCATGAACTTTGGGTAGTGACCAAGACAATTGTAGATACAAGCTTTTTGTCTGTTTTGTCTCTTTGTGGTCGTTTGTGTCTCTTTGTGGTCGTTTTGTCTCTTTGTGTCTCTTTGTGGTCGTTTGTGTCTCTTTGTGGTCGTTTGTGTCTCTTTGTGGTCGTTGTGTCTCTTTGTGTCTCTTTGTGGTCGTTTGTGTCTCTTTGTGGTCGTTTGTGTCTCTTTGTGGTCGTTTGTGTCTCTTTGTGGTGGTTTGTGTCTCTTTGTGGTCGTTTTGTCTCTTTGTGGTCATTGTGTCTCTTTGTGGTCGTTTGTGTCTCTTTGTGGTCGTTGTGTCTCTTTGTGTCTCTTTGTGGTCGTTTGTGTCTCTTTGTGGTGGTTTGTGTCTCTTTGTGGTGGTTTGTGTCTCTTTGTGGTCGTTGTGTCTCTTTGTGGTCGTTTGTGTCTCTTTGTGGTCGTTTGTGTCTCTTTGTGGTGGTTTGTGTCTCTTTGTGGTGGCTTGTGTCTCTTTGCGGTGGTTTGTGTCTCTTTGTGGTGGTTTGTGTCTCTTTGTGGTGGTTTGTGTCTCTTTGTGGTGGCTTGTGTCTCTTTGCGGTGGTTTGTGTCTCTTTGTGGTGGTTTGTGTCTCTTTGTGGTGGTTTGTGTCTCTTTGTGGTCGTTTTGTCTCTTTGTGGTCATTTTGTCTCTTTGTGGTCGTTGTGTCTCTTTGTGGTCGTTTGTGTCTCTTTGTGGTGGTTTTGTCTCTTTGTGGTGGTTTTGTCTCTTTGTGGTGGTTTGTGTCTCTTTGTGGTCGTTTGTGTCTCTTTGTGGTGGTTTGTGTCTCTTTGTGGTCGTTTTGTCTCTTTGTGGTGGTTTTGTCTCTTTGTGGTGGTTTGTGTCTCTTTGTGGTCGTTTGTGTCTCTTTGTGGTGGTTTGTGTCTCTTTGTGGTCGTTTTGTCTCTTTGTGGTCATTGTGTCTCTTTGTGGTGGTTTGTGTCTCTTTGTGGTCGTTTGTGTCTCTTTGTGGTGGTTTGTGTCTCTTTGTGGTCGTTGTGTCTCTTTGTGGTCGTTTGTGTCTCTTTGTGGTGGTTTCATTGAATGTCTAGAAGTTAAACACTTCACACGGAGGTTCTGGTCCGTGGTCCTGGGCCGGTGTTGGGTAGGCCTAACTACCTATCACTGTCTGACACCGGTAGCGGGGAACCAGGGGTGGCCAGTCAGATTTCAGGGTGGGCCTGTGCCACCCCGACCACCCTTCATGCCCCCCTTGACATAGAGTGGCAGAGAAAGCACATTAATATCCCAGCATGCTTTGCTCTCATTAGATCCTGACCT
>CM071618.1:1897076-1899576 GCA_036365135.1 Miichthys miiuy
GGGTCACATTTGGTCATGTTCTGTAGATGAGCCTGTCGTGTCTTTGTACTGAAACAAGACAAAATCAATGATGAACTGTGGCCTCTGCACACACACACACATACACACACACACACTTTGTACATACAGCACAGCGACATCACACTCAACCATAATTGGCTCTTCTATTTGACAACAGCTGGATAATATTGACATAACATAGACACACACACACACACACACACACACATATTTGTCCTCTAGCGCCGCCCTCAGGCCACACTTGACATGTGGGATGATGAGAGTGTGACAACAGGAAGAGAATAGGAGTGTACCACAAAGAGACACAAACTACAAAGAGACAAAGAGACACAAACACAAAGAGACACAAAGAGACACAAAACTACAAAGAGACACAAAGAGACACAAACGACCACAAAGAGACACAAACGACCACAAAGAGACACAAAGAGTCACAAACGACCACAAAGAGACACAAACGACCACCTGGTTTCCTGTGTGAATCTATAAATGTCTCCGTCCACAAAGCGTCCCGGGTTTCTAATCTTCTGGCAGCTGTCAGGTTGTGTTGTGAGGAGATCCTGACCCACCGTGCAGAGTTCATCATCACATCATCTCCATCAGTACACAGAGGGACTGACCCGCTCGCTCTGCCCAGACAGAGGCTGTTTACTGGGGAGAGCTCAGCGGAGAGTCGGTTGATTCGCAGCACGTATGAAACGTTTCCTTCCATTGTGTTAATCTGTGTCTGTCTGTGCAGGTCGTCATCGGAAGATGTTCGGACCCAGAAGATCGTGGTGGAGGAGTGACGTTCTGCTGGGTCTCTGGAGGTGGAGGTGGAGCACTGTCCCAGCACCTGCTTCCTATTGGACTCAAACGCTGTTTAATCTGCACACCTGGGTGTAGGTGTGAAATGCATTGTGGGAGATGTAGGAACTGAAGTTTGTTTGTTTTTTTCAGGGATGCATCGATCAGACGTTAACTTTTGAAATATTCTTCGTTAGTTTCATTAAACTTCATCACTGTGCTCCAAGAGTCTGCTCTGAAGGCCAATGACCCGCCTCACTCTGCCTCTGATTGGCTAGCACTCGCTGCCGTCGTTGAGTAATCCAATCAGAGGCAGAGTGAAGCGGGTCGTTCCTTCCTTCCTGTCACGTGACGTCGACTCATCGGTGCATCCCTGATTCTTTTATTTTTCTGTTGTCACGCACAAAAATCTGTCCGACATGATTATTCATCATGTGACGTGTTGGATATAAACCTGTAAAACACACGAGTTGTCTTCATCAGTTCTTTGTGTGTCTGTGACGGGAACATCAGTCGTGACTCGACACATCTGGAGCGGGCGGAGTAACACGAAGCGTTAAAGTAAAACTGGAGCCATGAATCTGACGATGAAATCAATTTTAAAGAAGCAGCTCAGGCTGCTGGACGATCACGCCTCTGAGGATTTCTGGGTGTTGTAGTCAATTTGTAGTCTGCCGTCTGTCTCACACGTCTCATCAGTCCTGTTTCATTGAGGCTGGATGTTCAAACTGTGGTCGGGGAGGCCTCAGACGGGTCGGGGGACTCCCTCTGTGGGTCCACACATCCTGCTGTGTTTGTTATTCAGGTCCAAGGCTGAGGCCATGTTGACAATAATCCTCATGTTTGAGGACAGACGGCCGAGCTGTGTGGACACCACAATGAAAACTGGAGTTCTGCATTATACGATATTACAGGTTCAACAACCAATCATTAACCTCCATGTCTGTGGACTGCAGTTCCTCTAACGTCCACCTGAGGCTGGCTCCAGAAGTGAGTCAGTCTCCATAAGTCCCCATGTTCAAATGTCCAACTTCACAGCAGAAATAAACATGTTTACAGCCTGGTACAAAAAACAGTTTTGGTCTCTGTAGCTAATTTCCCCGTTCATGACAACTGTACTGAGGGTGAATTTATATACAACTCACCTGTTCAGGTTATATTAAGGCTTAAAGTTATGCAGGATTAAGAGCGTGGACGCTTTGATTGACAGGTGGGTGTGGTTACAGATGGTCTAATTGAGTGACCAGGCGTCATTCAGCCCGCCTCAGGTCCGCCGATGATCCGCGTCTTTGCAGCCACACTGAGCACACCTAGCTTCACAGAGACTACGTCCAGGTTTTAGACAGTCTGTGGGCTAACTTGAACAGGGTACGATCATGGGTGGAGGTGGAGGTGGAGGTGAAGAGGTGACTGACCCAGCAGCTTCTATTAATAGACCCATCTGTTGGTTTAAGGACGAGTACGCTGGCCCACTTACACACTCAAACACACACACAGGTTTGCTCAATCCATGCCGGTTGTTTCATCAGAGGAACACACACAAAGTTTGGCATGCATTCACAAGAAGGACTTCAGACCAGGTTCTGACCCGGTCCACTCTGGATGGACTGAAATGAAATGCAGCGTTGAACAGAACATCGTGCTTACGTCGTTCAGGAGAAAAGTCAACTACGACTCCCAAGATGCATTTCAC
>CM071618.1:1900076-1922076 GCA_036365135.1 Miichthys miiuy
ATCAGTACTCTGTCTTTGGTTGCTAACGTAACATTAGGCTAACGTAATGTTACTCTAAATTCTAATGTAGAGATTACTCAATAGTTGTGTAAAGCTAATTAGCTTCAGCTGCTAGCATCTGTACCTGAGGATTGTCTTCAGGTGAGCTGTCCCTGAAGTTGGTCTCTCTCTCTCTCACACTCACACACACACACACACACACACTTCAAACTGTAAGGCTGATGAACACTCCCAGCTCTGGTTGTGTGTCAGCCGGATGTTTTAAAGAAATGTTGCCTGGAATCTGGTTTTCCGTGTGTGTGTGTGTGTGTGTGTGTGTGTGTGTGTGTGTGTGTGTGTTTGTTTGTGGGCCGTTGCACTGCGTGTGTGAAGCCATTTTGAATGAGTTGAATGGAGGGATAGATGAAGAGAGCGACAGTTAGGAGGAGGTAATAAATAGCCAACATATGGTCACTGGATCCCCGCCCTCCTCCTCCTGACTCCTCCACCCATCTCCCCATACATCCTCCATCCCTCACCTCGTGTCTCTACAGCTAAACACAGCCTGTTAGCCGACACTCGGGAGGACTCGTACAAATATCCCGCCTCAAAAAGAGAGTGATATAAATATAAACGGAGAGAAAAGAGGAAGAGTGGAGGATGAGGCAGAGTCCTGCGGGCAGTTAGCTTTCTGCAGCAGGTGTCACTTCTGTCAGTTTGCCCTGGCTCGCTGCCCGTGGGGCTGTAAATGATGCTAGCCTAAGCCTGCTAACTCAGGCTGCTAACGTTACATCTACGGGGGTTCAACGGCACACAGCTGGGTTCACTGTTGGTCCAAACGAAGGCAGAAAATAAATAATAAATCAATTTATTATTTATTAAGACAAGAAGAACTAAAAATGACACTCGCATCCAGCTGCTAGCTCGACTAGCAGCGCTAAGCTAATAGAAAAGCTACACGTTAGCTAAGATGAAGATTTATTTTAGCATTGTGCTAAAGGCTGCTGAACCGAAAAATCCTGTACCAAATACACGTTACACTTAGCTTGTAAAGATCGCAACCATACTCTATCCAACTCTGCTAACACTGTGCGGAGGAGTATAAGCTAATGCCTTTTAGCTTCTTAGAAGCTAAGAAACTTCTACTGCTGCCAATGCCAGACAAAGCTAGGTTATTAGCTTTAAAGTCCGTGTAAAGTCAAAATAAATTTTAGGACCGCCCACAAAATCCTGGACTGAAAACTGGTGAAAAACTGCTTGAACCTCTAACTCCACATTTCAGTGATACATTGTTCAAAGTCTTTTCACGTGTTTTCAGCAACTATTTTCCAACATATTTATTGTGTTTTGAAAGAAAACATGGAATTGCCTTTTACACAGACTTTAAAAGTGGCTAGCATCAGTACAATGTATTCTAATTAGCTTCAGATGCTAGCACCACTACTTTTTTTTTGAGTTGTGACAGTTAGCCTTGCTTGGTTTATTATTGTGTAGGTTCGCTAACCTAATGTTTACAAGAGCATAAGTAGCTTCGATTACAATATCAATTTAGTTTGTTTTTAGTTGTTTTGGTCAATAAAAGTTCATAATAACGAATCAACACGCTAATCATGCTACATGACTAATTAGCATGTTGTTTTTTTACATTTTATGAACATATTGGGGAAATATGTATCGTAGCCACAATGCTAACTAGCTGAAGAAGGTTGCTGAAGTATGCTACGTAGCATGCTAACACAGTATAGTAGCTGTAGGATGCTAAAGGGCTGATGCAGGATCTAAAGTCGAGTATTGTGTTTTTACTTTCAGTCACATGACAGAAACTTGAAGCTCATCCCGGCTGTGACTCACATTTTACATCCCAGCTGTCACGTCACATGACGGGAGGCGGGATCGGAGAGGATTTATGGGGTTCAGGTGACGGGAAACCTTTTTGACTCTCCCTCCACCCATCTCTCCATCCCTTCATCCATCCATCCATCCCCCTCCGTCCTCCGTACTGACTGTCTGCGCCTGGGTGACGTCTTCACACAGGTGCTGCACTCAGCAGGAGGTTTATGTCGGGAAAGTGTTGACCTCCATGTGACTGGAGAGGAAGCTAACGCGCTTCAGCTAGCCTAGTAATAATAATAATAATTAATAATATTTCTGTCAGAAAGTTAATTAAAATAAAGAAATCTTCACTTTAACATCACAGCTGTTGTAGTTTTAGGCTAATCCCTAGGTAACGTGGTAACCGTGGCAACAGTGCTTCTGTACTTCCTGTTTTGCTTCCTCTTTGGGTCTTTAAAAAGTGGATTTGAACGCAGCCTCTCTCCTTCGCGTCGTGTTGGTGAGTGTCCGTGTTTGTTCAATTCATTTCCTGTTTTTTTTTTTTTTTGTTAAAGTCACCATTAAATACAGGAAGTAGAGTTCAGTTTACTTCCTCATTTTTTTATGCCTTTCCTGTAAAAACAGTCAGACAGGGAGTCGTGGATATTGATTGGCGTTTACAGTAGCCAATAGCGAGTGTGCGTTACACCCCCAACCGCTATGTGTTGCGGCTAGCGCTATAAGCTAGCATCAGCGTTGAATACAGCAGCCTACTGAGGTGGTTTTCTTGCCGGGTTTGGCTCCTGGCAGTAGCTATTGTTAGCAGTGAGCTAACTTAAACGAAAAAACTGATGTAAGTTCATAACATTAGCTAATGTTAGCTTTACATCCAAGCCAGCTAAAATAGCTAATGTTAGCAGTTAGCTGCATTAGCTATATTTAAAAACTAGCGAAATCTACAACGTAAGTTTATATTTTCAGTTAGCTATGTTAGCATTCACAAAACTAGCGAGGTCCTAAACATTAACTGATGTGAGCAGTTAGCTACATTAGCTACGTCTCTAAACTAGCATACTACAACATTAGCTATGTTAGCCTTTTCCCAAAACTAACAAGGTCCATAACATTAACTTATGTTAGCAGTAAGCTACATTAGCACTAGCTCCAAACCAACTGGATCCTCACTGTTAGCTGTATTAGCTTTAGCTCTAGTGCTACTTATCAATGTTTCCATCATAAAGTCTGTAAATCACCTCGGTACTGTAACGTTATTCCCTGTTGGTCTCAGCAACTGTGCTCCAACCCAGTCTGGTCTGGCTCTGGTTCTGTTAGCATGCTAACGGCAGATTCAGTTAGCAGCAGCTAATTAGTGAAGAACACCTGAAAACACTCAAAATGGCCGCTGGGGACACATGTTGTAACCATCCTGACTGAGGAGGCGGAGAGGAAGAGGAGGGAATGGAGACATGGAGCACTCTGGCACGGAGAGACAACTTTTCCATCACACACACACACACACACACACACACTGGCTCCCACATGGTGACCTTTTTTTCTGCTTTTGCATGGATGTGCAAGAATGTCAGGATGTCAGCGCTGTGTGTGTGTGTGTGTGTGTGTGTGTGTGTGTGTGTGTGTGTGTGAGAATGATGGCTGGGAGCAGATGCAGTAACATCAGCTATCACACACACACACACACACACACACACACACACACACACACACACACAGTCATGTATACACTCGGCAGACATGTTGCCTGTGTCGGTCAGGCGCTAACTTTTCGTGAACGTTAGCTGTTTCACAGGATGAGCAGTAGGTGGCGCTGATTGTCCGAGTCGGATGGTGTCAGGAAACAGGAAGTGAATCAGACGTTTGTGTTTGTTTCATGTGAGGATCCATGAGAGCTGTGAGAAACAGCTCAGCAGTCATGTGACTTCAATGTTCGCTACGTCACAATGCCAGACAAAGCTAGGTTATTAGCTTTAAAGGCTGCTAGAAGCACAAACTGATGTTAGCATCAGTACAATGTATTCTAATTAGCTTCAGATGCTAGCACCGCTACTTTTTTTAGCCTTACTTGGTTTATTATTGTGTAAGCTTGCTAACCTAACGCTAGCATACATAGCTCCATAAGTAGCTTGTTTGCTTTGTTTGCCATGTGGCTGCCATGTATAGAATTAGCCCAGCTAAAGCTAATTAGCTTCAGCTGCTAGCATCAATACTGAGTTAAAAAAGCCAAAATACTGTAGCTATTCTAATTAGCTTTGGATGCTAGCACCACTACCTCTTTGTGATTGTTCACAGTTAGCTTTACTTGGTTTATTATTGCGTAAGCTTGCTAATGCTAGCATACGTAGCTTTGATTACAATGTCAGTTTAGTTTGTTTTTAGTTGTTTTGGTCAAAAGTTGACTGTTACACGCTAAACATGCTACATAACTGTTTAGCATGTTGGTGTGTTATTATTGAGGAAATATGTGTCGTAGCCACAATGCTAACTAACTGAAGAAGGCTGCTGAAGTATGCTACGTAGCATGCTAACACAACATAGTACCTGTAGTACCTCCACCTCCTTCTCCTTTCCCTCCTCCGTCTGTTGCCATTTGTTTCAGCAGACTGTAAAAAGTGCTGCCTGAGCACTTCATCAGCCAATCACAGCCTCTGTGTGTGTGTGTGTGTGTGTGTGTGTGTGTGTGCGCGCGCGCGCTAAAGTCAAATGATGCTAATGTAAAAAACAATCTGTGTGTGTGTGTGTGTGTTGATGCACCTGCCACGGCCATGTTACAGTTTGTCATGTAAGAGCAGTGATACAAGGAGAGGTCAGTGGAAACACCACACACACACGCACACACACACACACACACACACACACACACACACACACACACACTCTGCCAGTTGTCAGCAGTCACTCGCAGAGCTCCACTCGTCCTCTCCTCATCCTTTCTTCCTCCTCCATCTTGTTGCATTTGTTCTGTTCAGATTTGTCTCCACTAATGTTATCTGAACTGCAGTTCCTGTAACGTCCACTTGAGGCTGGCTCCAGAAGTGAGTCAGTCTCCATAAGTCCCCATGTTCAAATGTCCAACTTCACAGCAGAAATAAACATGTTTACAGCCTGGTACAAAAAACAGTTTTGGTCTCTGTAGCTAATTTCCCCGTTCATGACAACTGTACTGAGGGTGAATTTATATACAACTCACCTGTTCAGGTTATATTAAGGCTTAAAGTTATGCAGGATTAAGAGCGTGGACGCTTTGATTGACAGGTGGTTCAGACTCGTGTGTTCACTGCTCCAGTAGACAGAGCTGAACGTGTGACTGAGGCTTCATGACGGAGTCACACGTGTCGAGTACTGAACGTCAGAAACTGTCAAAACTTTGTTTTTAAAGTTGATGTACGAGCTTTGTGTTGTCTGTTTGTTTACACACACACACACACACACACACACGAGGCCTCCTTTGAGCTGGAGGAGGAAGTGGCCAGCTCTGGAGAGCGTCTTCCTGTGGGGGCTGCCAAACAGGAAACAGTAATTAGCTCTCTTCTTCTCGTCTCCGTCGTACATTTTCACTTTCATGTCTGTCTCTCCTCTCTCTCTCTCTCTCTCTCTCTCTCTCTCTCTCTCTCTCTCTCTCTCTCTCTCTCTCTCTGTGTCTCTGTCTCTCGGCCGTGTGCAGGACAGGTGGAGAGGACATTTGGTCCCCTCTGGTCCAGTTGATGCCGAGCCGAGCCGCTCTGCTTCTCTTATAGGTCGAAGGTCACACGAAGCTGCTGCTGCTGTGAAACGAGCGACAAGTCTCAAATTTAAAAAATATGACGAGATTCATGAAGCTTCCTGCAAAGAAACACGAGTTTGAGTGTTTCTCACGTTAAACACGGCGTCAGTAAAGCCTTATTCACCCGGGGCGTAGCGCCGCGGTCAGCTGATCGCTGCCAGTCTAACCAATGAGAGCACTCACACCAGGCGCGCGGAACGTCTCAGCAGCGTCTCTCGCTGCAGCGCTGTCATTACGTAGCACTTCTATTTTTGACGCGAGCCGTTGCTAAACCGCGTAAATCTCAACAGAGCAGATTGCACCAGACAGGAAATCCAACACAGAATCAACGTAATACACTTCTGCCCCTTTCAAAATAAAACACAATACGCAGTTCATGCAGCCTATCACAACTTCACGTCAACGTTACGTCATGACCGGTGGCAGCAGGTCAGCAGCCAATCGATCAAAGGGTCTCAACATGGACAATGAGAGACTAACTGTTGAAGTGGAACAACACACAATAATTTATGACAACAGATCCTTTTATAATCTCTTCCACGTCGGAGAAGCAAAGTCAGCTGTTTGTTGTTGTTGTTTCCTTTATACACAGTTTATCGCAGGGTCTCACGTGTTCAGGATTCTCATGTGAATACGGCTGGCGCTAAACCGGCGCAGCCGTTCTGCAGCGCTACGTCCCTGTGTGAATCCCCAGTAAGAGTCGGTCGGACTGTCCTCCTTTAAAGATGCACTGTGTCAGGTTTAGCGACATCTAGTGGTCGGCTTCAACTTCTAGTCCCGCCAGTGCCAGACAAAGCTAGGTCATTAGCTTTAAAAGCTGCTAAGGTAGTATCAGTGCAATGTAGTCTAATAAGCCTCAGATGCTAGCACTGCTACCTCATTGTGACGGTACACAGTTAGCCGTACTTGGTTTAATACTGTGTAAGCTTCCTAACTTAACGTTAGCGTAACTATCTTCAGTTACATTATACAAACTAAAGCTAATTAGCTTCAGCTGCTAGCATCAATACTGAGTCAAAAAGCCAAAATTGTAGTTGTTTTGTTCATTAAAAGTTGACTATTACACGCTAAACATGCTACATGACTATTTAGCATGTTAGCAGTAGTTCGCAGATTGCAGTGTGTAGGTGAAGCGACAGTAGCCTTCACGTGCCAAAAGAGGTCATCGTTACAACTTCATGAGTTAGCATGTTGATGCTAATGCAGTTCCTTCAGATACAGATATTCTATAAAACTACAGGTTATAGCTTTAGCTAATACAAGCTAAGATTAGCGGCGTAAGATGAGCTAAGCTAAGCTAATGCTAATTGGTTTGTCAACATTTAACTTCAAACAAAACACAAACAGTTAGCTGTTAGCAACTAGCTTCAGCTTCAGATTGAAACGCCGAGTGTGAAGCTGCAAAGCCTGATGGGAATTAGAAACAGCTGATTGTACCGCCGTCCGAAAGTCGCGAGTTCATCTCAAAGTTTGTGTTTCTCTGTTTTCCAGCTGTCATGGAAAACTCCACAGAGGAGCAGCGAGAGGAGATGAATGAGGAGGAGTCGGAGCTGACGGAGGAGAACACGCACAGTAACCTCAAAGGTTCGTACAAACGCCGCTCACAGTTTGATGTGTCGTGGCGTGAGAACGCATTTACAGCCTCAAATATCACCATGCAGCGATCAACGGAGTGGAGGAGGCCGCCAACGAAGGAGAAGCTAGCGGAGACCGAGGAGGAGGAGGAGGAGGAGGAGGAGGAGGAGGAGGAATCATGGGCGCTGAAGGAGGAGGAGATCTGTCCTCCATCAACGCCATGATGTCAGCAGTCATGTCAGCAGCAGGCACCATCAGCGGCGGAGATCGAGAAGGAGCGGAGTCACCGCCAACTCCTCCGCGGGCCATCCCGAGGTGAGTCCCTGAACGCACCACGGACACTGACTTTGATGTTGTCATGACGACCGCTGACACTCTGTCCCACTCTGCTTTATAAGCCCCTCCCCAGCAAGTCACTCACGGCGGCCATGAGAGCCCGCCCGGCCAACGCACGACGCAACCAGGTACACACACACACACTCAGTTTGAGCTGTAGGTGGCGCTCCTGTCCTCGTCTGTTCAATCACTGCTCACTCTCCTCTCCTCATTTCCTCTCCTCGTCTCCTCTCCTCATGTGGTACATTTGTCCTCCCTCCCATCATGCATTCAGCATTCCATATCACGTCATCACTTCCTGTGGCTGAAACAGGAAAAGGGAAGTGCTGCTTCTCTGACTCTGTGTGTGTGTGTGTGTGTGTGTGTGTGTGTGTTGTGTTTGTGAGTGAGTGAGAGAGAGAGACTGATTGGCGCCACCTACTGCTCATCTTGTGAACCGTCTCTTTATATTCTCATAACGTTAGTGGATTCTTAAAGTTTGTGACACGTTTGGATGGAGTGTGTGTGTGTGTGTGTGTGTTTGTGTGTGTATTTATGTTTTAACGTCTTATTTCTGCAGGACACCAAAGACGACAGCTCAGCCTTCATCTGCCCGCTGTGTGACAAGAACTGTCAAACTCAGCACCAGCTCACCATGCACATCAGACAGGTGAACACCTGAGACACACCTGTGGCTGCACGACGCAGCATGCTCATAGTCAACTCCGTGACATATTCTGTTATCGACACCTTGACAAGCTCCAGGTTTAATATTATCACAAGGACAGGAAACAGGAAACAGAGTAGTTACTATGGCAACAGCTGAAAAAAACGTGTTTAGAGTCTGTGTGCTAACAGAGCTAACAGGCGCTAACATTAGCACAGGCCAGCTGGTTTGAAACGGACGTTGTTCTAACATCAAAATAACGTTGTTCTAACATTAAAATAACGTTGTTTTAACGTTGAAATAATGTTGGTCTAACGTTGAAATAACGTTGGTCTAACATTAAAATAATGTTATTCTAACATTGAAATAACGTTGGTCTAACATTGAAATAACGTTGGTCTAACATTAAAATAACGTTTGTCCAACATTGAAATAACGTTGGTCTAACATTGAAATAACGTTGGTCTAACATTAAAATAACGTTGGTCCAACATTGAAATAACGTTGGTCTAACATTGAAATAACGTTGGTCTAACATTAAAATAATGTTATTCTAACATTGAAATAACGTTGGTCTAACATTGAAATAATGTTGGTCTAACATTAAAATAACGTTGGTCCAACATTGAAATAACGGTCTAAGATTGAAATAACGTTGGTCTAACATTGAGATAACATTGAAATAACGTTGGTCTAACATTGAAATAACGTTGGTCTAACAGTAAAATAACGTTGGTCTAACATTGAAATAACGTTGGTCTAATAGTAAAATAACGTTGGTCTAACATTGAAATAACGTTGGTCTAACATTGAAATAACGTTGGTCTAATAGTAAAATAACGTTGGTCTAACATTGAAATAACGTTGGTCTAACATTGAAATAACGTTGGTCTAACAGTAAAATAACGGTCATGTGACGTCCTTTATCTCCCGTTGTTACGGACACGTGATGTTGTGTAATTGTTCAGGTGTCATATTTCTTAAAGGGACAGCGCAGGGAGCTTTAGTCCACTTCAAACCGATAATATGTTTGTTTTGGAACGTTCTGTCAACGCTACAGAAACATTAGGGTAACTGTCTGAACGTTCCTCTGTGCAGCACAACGCGGACACGGGAGCGACCGACCACTCCTGCAGTATCTGTGGGAAGTGCCTGAGCTCGGCCGTCACTGGACCGACACATGCTGGTCCACAGCGGGAGAGACCGTACAAATGTAACATCTGTGGACAGACCTTCACCACCAACGGCAACATGCACAGGTACACACACACACACACACGCACACACACCACGTGATCTCAGGCAGAGGAAGTTGATGTTTAACACGGTCCCCAGTCAACCATGATGGGAGTGATGGGAGTGCAAACCCAAGCTGGTCGTGTGTGTGGTGGGTGGGGGGTTACACAGGAAGTGGGAAGACAAGTTTAAACCATTCATCTCCACACACACACACACACACACACACACACACACACACACAGAACAACGCCCAGTCATTTATCAGTGAAGTCCAGCCTCCATCATCAGACTCAACGGTCTCTGCAGAGTGTGTGTGTGTGTGTGTGTGTGTGTGTGTGATCTTCGTTAACCTCTGAACCTGGTCGGTCCGGTCTGCTGAGCCTGGTTCTGTAGATTCAGATATATGGTGTTGTTATGTCATGAAGCTTTCAGCCTGCTGATGTTTGTTTGTGACACAAAGACTGTTCAGTCGGGTGATGGTATGAGGAGGTGTGGGCAGGAAGGAATGACTGTAGGCTGAGAGGACGGGCTGAAATGTTTTCCTGTTATCAGGAGACGACTGGAAACTGAATCTTCCTTTTTGTGTCTCTTGTTTTTCAATAAAGTTAGAATAAAATAACTTTCACGCACGTCAATCCAACAGCTTCACGAGTGTTCGTGTCTCCTCAGGGAGATCTGGACCTGCTGCTCCCATTAGATAGCATACGCTCTGTCAGGCCTCCTCCAGGCTGCTGACGACCTGGAAAAGGTTGTTTCTCTAAGTCAGTACGTTTACATGCAGCAAAAAATTTCTCATCGTATCAGATAAAGACATGCAGAAGACCGGATCACTTGTCTGAGTATACGTGCCGCTCAGAGAATCGGATAAACGGCCGGAGCACGGCTGACTCCGTTACGCTACGTGGCGCTGTAGCCCTCTGAACAAAGAGCCACTTCCCGTTGACCTCGACTTATCAGCAACAACAAACTATCTGACGGCATTCAAACAAAGATGGCGTACGAGGAGATGGACGATGCTACAGTAGCGTACATTTCGTGCATTATTTTCCTCCTGTCGATTGACCTTTTCCGGCAACAACACCACTGTCTAATACGACGTCTCCTTTCACCCCAGCGGAAATTCTCGAGCATGCGCAGAATGCCAAATCCGCTTTAGATCCGATTGCTGAGTATACATGGCGTTATACTATGAACGAAATATCCAGGTGTTCTTATCCGATTTTGAGATGTCCGTTACAGTCCGAAGTAGGTCGGACTAAGGTTAACTAGCATTTTAAAAGTCCGAACTATGTCTGATACGGTCAGAAATTCTATTTTTTGCTGCATGTAAACGTACTGAGTGTCAAGACAAAGAACAGACACCGCGGATTTACAATGCAAACTACAGGCTGCTGGAGGAGGAGCATAAAGAGGAGGCCTGTGTGGAGGAGGTCATTTTACAGGAGAGGAGAGAGGAGAGAGAGGAGAGGAGAGGAGGAGAGGAGAGGGGAGGAGGAGGGGAGGGGAGGAGGAGAGGAGAGGAGAGGAGGAGGGAGAGGAGGAGGAGAGAGAGGAGGGAGGGGAGAGGAGAGAGGGGAGAGGAGGAGAGGGGAGGAGGGGGGAGAGGAGGAGAGGAGAGGAGAGGAGAGGAGAGGAGGAGAGGAGAGGAGAGGAGAGAGAGAGGAGAGGAGAGAGGAGGAGAGAGGAGAGGAGGGGAGGGGAGAGGAGAGAGAGAGGGGAGGGGAGAGGAGAGGAGGAGGGGGGAGAGAGGGGAGAGGAGAGAGGGGAGAGGAGAGAGGAGAGGAGAGGAAAGGAGAGGAGAGGAGAGGAGAGGAGAGTTGGATGTTCGTTGATAGATGGAAAGAAAAGTTGAAGCTGGTTTGGAAAAATCTGAAAAGTTTTGTTGCCAATGAAGGAGATTTAGAGTCTCCTGCTTCCTTCTCCCCTTTCTCCTCTTGTCTCCTCTCTCTTTTCTTTCCTTGTTTCCTTTCCTTCTGTTTCTCTTTTTGTCCCCCCTCCTTTGTTTCCTTTCCCCTCTTCCTCCTCTCCTCTGTCCTTTTCCTTCCTTCCCTTTCTCTTTTCTCATCTCCGTCTCCTTATCACCTTATTTCATTTTCCCTTTCCCTCTTCTCTGCTCCTCTCCCCAGCTGTCCTCCTCTCCTCTCTCCTTTTCCATCCTTTCTTTCTTCCTAAAGTCTTGTCCTCTTTTGGAGGAGAGAGGAGGAGGAGAAAAGAGGAGGGAGGAGACGCGGTGCTCTGAGCTCATGACATTTCATCACTCGTTTGTTTATCGTGACGTCCTGACAAAGGGCCGCGTTCCAAACCAACATGAAAGTTTATTTTTGTCACGTTTGTACACTTCCTCTCCTTGTCTCCTCTCCTTATTCCCTACACCCTTTCCCTCATCTCCTTAACTGCACACAAACTGTTTTGGTCTAAATTTATCTCCTCTGTGTGTGTGTGTGTGTGTGTGTGTGTGTGTGTGTTTGAGTCGTGAACAGCTGACACACACACACACACACACACACAAGATAGGATGTCTCTGCTGACTCGGCGTGTTTCCTGCTCTCTGATTGGTCGGTTTCTGGGGTCACAGTCCACTTTGAGCCAATCAGACTTTGCTCTCTCGTTGCTCCGCCTCCTCTTGTTTCCCTTCACTCACCTGATTGGTTAAAAACAAACTACTTCCTGTCAGCTGGTCTCAGATCTGCTGACTCTGTCAGGACCTCTTATGGGCGTCCAGCCTGCTGCCTGTTGGGTCCTATTAATAGACGCTAACATCCAAACCCACCGACCTCCTCCTGCTCCTGCTCCTTCACCTCCTTTCTCTTCCTCTCTTCTTTCCTTTCCTTTCCTTCCTCCCTTTCCTTTCTCCTTCATCTCCTACAATGTGTACTCTTTTCTCATTTCCTTTCCTTCCTACTTCCCTCTCCCCTTTCTCCTCTTGTCTCCTCTGTCCTTCTTCTTTTCTTGTTTCCTTCCCTTCCTGTTCTCTTTCCTCATCTCCTTGCCTTTCTCCAATGTGTCCTCGCATCCTCTTCTCTTTTGTCACTACTTTCCTTTCCCTCCCTCTTCCTCCTCTCCTCTCTCCTTTTTGTCCTTCCCTTTCTCTCTTCTCCTTATCTCCTCATTTCATTTCCCCTTTTCCTCTCCTCTCCTCATCTCTCCTCCTTGTCTCCTCTCCTCTCTCCTTTCTTTCCTACAGTTTCCCCTTTTCTCTCTTCTCAACTTCTTGTCTCCTTGTCTCCTCTCTCCTTCTCCTTTCATTTTCTCTCTTCTCTCCTTGCCTCCTTATCTCTTTATTTCATTTCCCCCTTTCCTCTCCTTCCCTTTTTTTTCATCAACCTCTTGTCTTGTCTCCTTCTTTAATCTCCTCTTTCCTTTCCTTGTCTCATCTCCTCTTTCCTTTGTTTTCTTTCTCTTCTTTCCTTGTTTCCTCTCCTTCAGTTCCTCTCTTTGTGTCCCCTCCTCCTTAGTTTCCTTCCCTTTCTCACTTCTCATCTCCTCTCTCCTGTTTGTATCTCCTTATTTCCCCTTTTCCTCTTCTCCGCTCATCTCTCCTCCTTGTCTCCTCTCCTCTCTCCTTTCTTTCCTACAGTTTCTCCTTTTCTCTCTTCTCAACTTCTTGTCTCCTTGTCTCCTTTTCCTTTTCCTTTTCTCTCCTCATCTCCTTGCCTCCTTATCTCCTTATTTCATTTCCCCTTTTCCTCTCCCCTCCACTTTCTTTGTTGTCACGGTAACGAGAGAGGCAACTTCCTGCCGTGACCTCATGGCTTCCTCTTCTCTCTGCCGGCCTTATAAGGCCATCACACTGCTGGATCTGTAATTATGTGATAATTAGTGTGTGTGTGTGTGTGTGTGTGTGTGTGTGTGTGCGTGTTTCCGTTCATACTCAAACTCCCAGAATGCCTTAGCAGTTTTCCCGCCACAGCACCAGCCTGGTGTCAGAGAATTGATTAAATGTATGACCATATTTAATTAATTAATTATTAATTAGTTCTAATTAAAGTCCTTCGTTATCTTCGGACGTTCTCGTAGTTAACGGCGTCCGTCAGTTCCACCTGCTGCAGACTCTAAACCTCCCAACGACCTTTCGTCTCTCTCAGACACATGAAGATCCACGAGAAGGACCCGGCCAGCGGCCTGCACCCCGTCAGCCCGCCCTCCCCGACTAAACGCCGCCGTCCATCCGTGAAGAGGAGGCAGGAGGAGGAGAACGGCGAGGAGCCGCCCAGCAAAAAGGTAGAAACCCCCCCGCTTCCTGCACGTGACGGCGAACAAACCGGTGACGATGTCGGCGTGTTAACGCGTGTGTGTGTGTGTCTGCGTGTTTTCAGGTGGTGGAGGACGCGGCGTCGGAGGAGTCGGTGGTGGTGGCTCGTGGAGTGGAGGAGGAGCTGCTGCCCTGTCCGATCTGCTTCAAGACCTGCAGCTCCAGACTGGAGCTGGACGCACACATGGACGCACACCCCGACACCGCACTCAGGTACACCTCCTCCTCCTCCTAAAAGAACCTCCACACTTCTCCTCCATGCCGTTAGCGTTACGTTGACCTAGTTTTAGTCTACATTTGTTGTTCCCAGGTTTACAAGCAAACAAACAATCCTGATGATCGTGATGACTAATGATGTAAGCTAAGGGTAAACATCTTTAATAAGAGTCAAAGGAACAATGTGTGACTTTGATTGTAACAGTGACATCTGGTGGTTAAACATGGTGCTGCCGCCGTCTGCTCCACAGTTTAACTTGGTTTGTGTCCGATTGTTTAAACTCCTCTTCAGTCCTCAGCAGAAGAAACATCTCGACCTGCGATGAGGTCGCAGTTTTTGACAACTTTTGAGGAAGAAATCTGTGAATATGGAGCTCTGTCACTCTCCACTGCACAAAGTTTAATATTTTCAACTTTAAGTTCAGTCAGCTGATCATACGTCTGCATAACTTCATGGAAATGTCACATGTAATGTAATGTTTTCAGTCTTTATGCTAAGCTAAGCTGAGCTAACCCAGGCAGGGAGTCGAACAGAAGGAGGGAGGTAGGGGAGGATGAAAGAAGAAGAAGAAGGAGGGAGGGAGGAAGAGTGAAAGATGGATGGAAGGGCTAATAAGTCACCACTGGGAGGAGGGGGGGACTTAATAAGTCACAGGGAGGAGGAGGAGGGAGGTTTCAGGACGCGCTCGGCCGGGCCTCGTTGCCACGGCGACACCGCCACTCATCCCAACGAGAGTCTGTCACCGTGGCGACAACACTGCTCACAGCTTGAGTTCAAAGTTTAGAGTGTGTTTGTGGAGAGTTTTTGGACCCTAACTCCTGTTGTTGTTCATTTACGGAGGAGGAAGAAAGAAAGGGAACAGAGGAGGAAAGGAAGGAAGGAAGGAAGGAAGGAAGGAAGGAAGGAAGGAAGGATGGAGGACTGGGACAAAGCCTGTCTGTGAGGAAGAAACAGAATAAAAAGAGGAAGAGTGCAGCAGGCGGCGCTGAGCTCGTTATGGAGGAAGGTGGGAATATTTAGCTGTAAATCCTCTAATGAGCCTGTAAGAGGATCGAGGGAGGAGAGAGGAGGAGGAGGAGGAATAGGAGGAGGAGGGAGCACTGAGAGGAGTCACATTAGTTCAGCTGGCAGGGAATACAGCAGCCTACCGAGGTGGTTTGTTTGCTGGGTTTGGCTCCTGGCATCCCAATGTTTCCATCATAAAGTCTGTAAATCACCTCAGTACTGTAACGTTATTCCCTGTTGGTCTCAGAGGCTGTGCTCCAACCCGGTCCGGTCCGGCTGCTGAGCCCGGTTCTGTTAGCATGCTAAAAGCAGATTGAGTTAGCAGCAAAAATATTGTGAATAAAATCTGATCCAGTTTGAATAAAGTTCTGAAGCTGTGCTTTTGTACAGTTATCAGTGAGGCCCGGACAGAGATGACAAACACCCTTGCATGTGTGAAGGAACACCCTTCACACATGCATTAACCGCTAACGTGTGCTTGTAGGTGCGACCTCTGCTGCCTGTCTTTCCGAACCCACCGTGGTTTGTTGCGTCACAATGCGGCGTTCACAAGCTGCTTCCCCAAGACCCCAGCGGCCGCCCCTTCATCCAGAACAACCCTTCCATCCCCACCGGCTTCAACGACCTGGCCTTCATCGACTTCTCCTGCAAGAAGTTCGCTCACATTGCACAGGTATCGTCGCAGGACCCATACCCTGATTATACTTCCATTTTTATGGTCAATATTTCATCGACTCTTGCTTTTCCTCCAGGTCTGGTGTGAGACGAACCTTCGTCGCTGTATCAGTAAGTTTCATCGGTTTGTCTGCGATTGCTGTGACAAGGCGTTCCCCCTTCGCTCCGCCCTGGATCTGCATAAAACTAACTCCCACCCTGAGAGTCCCGCCACTGTCGCCACCACCGCCACAGCCACGGATGCACAGGAAATGGAGGAGGAGGCAGATGATGGAGAAAGCAACAGTCAAGAAGTTGAGAAAGGGGTCCAGCCCTCAGAACAGGCCAGCTTCCTCGAAGGTTTGGGTCTTCAGCACATTTCTAAGGTGAGCTTTGGGCAATATTTTTCATCATCACAGATAATGTTGGGTAAAACGATCATGCTGCAGGGATGTACCTGTCCTCTGATGTATGCCGGCTTTATTTCTCAGGTGAAGTCTGGTCCCACGGACGATGAGATCCATCAGGCCCACCTGGACAGCATCAAGGTGATCCACGTGGAGCCACCGTCCTCCAGCCTTCCCCAGGAGCCGGCCTCAGCCTACCTGTCCGGAGGTCTGGGGCTGACTTTGGGGCTGGGTGTGGGTGGTCTGACGGCCCTCAGCATCCCCCTGCTGGAGGCCTCTGGCTCTGCCTCCGCCCTGCAGGGCCTCTCCCAGAGGGAGGCCCTCAGCCTGCTCTCCCTGCAGCCCTTCCAGACTGGCTTCCTCTTGCAGCCCGACGGGGGTGCTGCGACGGGTAGTTCGGCCTCGTCTGGCGTCAAACCCGGAGAGGCAGGCGGAGCCGGGATCATGGAGCTGGCAGACATCCAGCAGATCCTCAAAGTTGCGAGTGCAGCGCCAAACCAGATGGGACTGACCCTCCCACCTCTGGCCAAAGCTCCAGGATTTGCTGGAGGTCAAGGTGGGTGTCTGCTTGAGCTGGGAGGGGCGAATCAATCATAGTCAATCTATACATCCATTTCTTAAACTCTGTTTCTCCCTCCTCTAGGTCAAGTCCAGGGTCAGAAGGCAATGCCTCCATTGAAGCCCAAACCTCCCATCACCCCTCGCTCCAGCCTCACAGCGACGACTCCTCCCCCCCTTCAGAGCTCCCAGCAGGCCTCACTGGGCTGCATCAGCCCCAGCCTGCCACCTCCCACCCGACCCTCTTCAAAACGCCCTCTTCGTCCTCTTCGTCATCCTCTTCAGCTGGGAACGGCGGGCAGTTGGATGGAGAATGCATGGGTGACGCTCACACGCCTTTGTCTGAGTCCCCGCCAGCAGCACACGAGGAGGCGGGGCTCAGCGGGAGAAAGCCAGGAACCAAAGGAGGAAACAACGCCGGCTCGGCTAAAGGCTCGTACCCATGCCGATTCTGTGACCAGGTGTTCGCTTTCTCTGGTGTCCTGCAGGCTCACATGCGCTTCCACCTCGGCATCCTTCCCCACCAATGCAACATCTGCGACTACGTGGCTCCGGACAAAGCCACTCTGATCCGACACCTGCGGACACACAGCGGCGACCTATGTCTGCCGAGTCTGCCATTACCCTTTCACTGTCAAGGCCAACTGCGCGCCACCTCAGGAAGAAGCACGCCAAGACCTCGAGGAAGGACATCGAGAAGAACATCAAGTACGTCACCTCCACCACCACGGCGAACATCGCGCGGCGATCACTGCTGCAACGACCACCACCCAGGACACGGAGACGGGCTGCACGGGCGAGACCACGTGCGGTACTGCGGCGAGGACCTGAAGACCTACCGGGCGCTGCAGATCCACCTGCGCCGCACAATGGCTGCCAGAGGAAGCCGTTTGAGTGCCGCGCTGCGCGCGCTTTCCTAGCCAAACGCAACTGCATCCACCACCTGCTGAAGCAGCACCCGAGGTGCAGGAGAGGGAGATCGAAGAGCACATCGCCACGCTCCTGCCCGCCACCGTGCCCGTCACCACAGTCGCCTCTGGTCGGGCCGCCGCGGTGAATCAGATGGCGCTGAACGGGATCGGCCAGCCTACGATTCCGGGGCTCCAAGCAGTGAAGGTGGAGGAAATGGCCAACGTGATTTTTCCTACAGAACTGGACCAGCCGCTGGACTTCTCTGCCAAAGGTCGTGGATCTGGCAGCCAGGCGGGGTCTCCTGGGGTCAAACTGGAGAACGTCTCCCCCAGCTTCGACTGCTCTGCCCTGGACCAGCCCATCGATCTGTCCATCCCCAGCAAGAGGCAGAGGAGGGAGGCAGCGAGCACCGGAGAGAAGAGGGAGATCAAGACAGAGCAGAGCAGCAGCAGCATTGTCGAGCAGCAGCACGCTCAGGCATTGTCGAGGGAGGAGAAGGCGGCGAGCGCCCTTCCTCCTCTACACCCTCACCCCCAGCTTGGCTGCTACCAGCTCCCGCCTGGATCCACCCCACCCCGCCTCCCTCCCCAACCTCAACAACTCCACACGAGCCCAGCGCCTCAAACCCCTGCTGCCCAAACCGGCTTCGTCCACCTCCTCCTCGCCCTCCACTGCCCTCAAGGAGCTCCCTCCTCTGGCTTCCATCGCTCAGATCATCCACTCTGTCTCCGGAGCTCCAGACCTGCTGAAGAGAGAGACCGTCGCGCTGGAGGGCAAACCCCAGGCGGCTGTGGCTTCTTCTCAGGCTGATTCTACTGCAGACACCCCGGGACCCTCCACTGCTCTGGAGACACAAAGCGACGACACGTCTGAGGGATCGTCCAGGTATGTGAAGTCTCATAGTTTAGATCATTCATCCTTTTATAAAAGTTGTTGTTGTTTCTACCACCGGAAGGCACCATCATCGTGCTGTTGTCTTCTTCTCTGCCTGACAGGAAGCGGTCCAGGAAGAAGTCCGCTGCCCTCGCGGTGAAGGAAAAAGCCAGTGTGAGCAGCGGCGCTGGCATTGATCTTGAGTCCAGCGGGGAGTTTGCCAGCGTGGAGAAGATGTTGGCCACGACGGACGCCAACAAGTTCAGCACCTACCTGCAGACCGGAGCTGCAGACCTGGGAGGGAAGAGAGGTAAAGAGAGGAGGAGGAGGGACACAGTGGATGAATGATGGAAAAATGATGATGCTTAATTCAAACCCTGTCCTGTGAACAGATGTCGACAGAGCAGGAGGAGTAGAGGAGAAGGAGGGAGGAGCGAAGGAGGAGGCAAAGTCGGCGTCGGCGGCGACACCACAGTCCAAAGGAAAAAAGAACGCCTACTCCAACTCTGTCCAGAAGATGACCTGCCCCTTCTGCCCCCGAGTGTTCCCCTGGGCCAGCTCTCTGCAGAGACACATGCTGACACACACTGGTAATACACAAAATACACAATCGCACAACAAGTAGTCCTGAGACAAGACGAGCGATCTGATTGGTCGACCCTACAACGTCCGTCTCCTCACGTGAATCCTTCCGTCTTCCTTCAGGCCAAAAACCTTTCCCGTGTCCAAAGTGTGACGCCTTTTTCTCCACCAAATCTAACTGTGAGCGCCACCTGCTGAGGAAACACGGCGTGACCCACCGGACGCTGCGACGCAACGGCGCCCTTGCCAAGAAAGATGGAGACGAGGGATCGCATGAGAGTGCAGGTACAGCACTATGTCTCTCGTAAATTGCGAGTCAGACTCAGATTTAGAAGCTGGCTACATGAAATAAACAAAGTGAGAACACACACAGGCAGATTATCAGAGTTTAGTCCGTGAATCCACCTGGACAGTCTCAGAGACAGTTTCAGAGACATTTCAGGCTGTCTGTGGAGGTTTGACTGATCTGAGTGTCTGATTGGCTTGTGGAGTGTGATGTCGGGCTCCGTTTTCCCCAAAAATTGGATCTGGATCGACTCTTCTCCCGCGCGGAGCATTTTTGCGTCAACCCTGTGCTGCGGTGTGGAAGCGGATCACCCCACTGAAATGAATGAAGAAACCTCCATTTTTTCCTGGAGCACCTGATTCTGTGTCAATCCGCGCTTAGTGCCGTAAAGCGTTACGTACTTCTCCCGACCCGGAGCCCAAAGTTACATAGTGTGAGAACAGACGTACGAATCACAGGTCAGTGTAGATCCACAGGAGGTAATGATGTTAGTTTATCAGAGGAAAGTTTAATAAAGTTGATTTAATATGAAATCAACTTTCTGTTTTTGTTGTCTGTCAGCTGAAGTGTTCACCTTCATTGTGAGTTGTTGTCTGTGTGTCGCTCACCGTCTCGGTTTGTTCTGATTGTGTTTTTCTGCAGAGAGTCAGTCAGAGACGGAGCAGCTAGCACCAGAAGCACAAGACCTCAGCACCTCTGCAGACTCAGGCTCCGCCCCCACCGCAGAGAGCCCCTCCCCCTCCGAACTACAAGAGGCGGAGTCTATGACGCCGAGCCCCACCCACAAACCAAGCCACGGTTAGTCATTAGAAACAAGTGGAGCTGATTAGTCAGGTTAATGAGCAAATCACGTGACCATCAGTGATTCATCTGAGTACGTTTGAGGATCTCTGATGTGTTACAGTCAGTATGTTTCTGTTTTTCAGACATGAGGTACATTAAACGTTAGATTGTGTCTGACCTCAGAAGCTCCATGAGCAGAAACGTGGTGATTGTATGGAGGACTGGGCAGGTCGTGGTGACTTTTAGCTCCAAATTCACAGATTTTTATCTCAAAAGTTGCCAAAAACCCGACCTACGACCTCGTCACTGCTGTGTGAGATGTTTGTTCTCCTGAGGTCTGAAGGGGAGTTTATTATTTTATGACGACGTATTTAGTATGTTGCAGCTCAGACTGAAGTCAGTGTTTTGAATTTGAACTGCAGCACCATTCTTAACCACTAGATGTCACTGTTAGCTAGACATTGTTCCTTTAAGCTGAGCTCGAACTCCCCGAATCTGTCACAGCTGTTCTGTGTACGATGTGCACAAGACAATTAATTTATTGATCTGTGTTTACTTTAAACTGTAAACTCTGCAAAGATAATGTAGATGTTCATGTAGGTGATGAGGAAGGAGGAGAAGTTCAGTAAGAAAGAAAATAGTCCTTGAATAAAATGTCCAAGCCGAGTGAAGAAGAGTCGACCACTGGTTCTCAAACCGTGCACGAGGACCACGGGTGATACACGACAACATGTCAAACCATCTACAACAGTTTGAATAAAATTCAACTGAGATATCGTTGCAGTGTTATTTAAAACATATTTTATCAGTACGATTTTCAAAATTAAAGTCCCAGCTGTGGTGTTTAACTTTCAACAGTACTTCAAAATAAAAGTCTGGCTGTGGCGTTTAACTTTCAACAGTACTTCAAAATAAAGTGTGTCTAAAGTGACGTTGGTCTGTGCTGCAGGTTACAGTCCAGCTGAGCAGCAGGAGACCGAAACCACAGAGCAGCCGGACCAGCAGGAGCCGACAGAGCCCCGAGCAGCACCGGAAAACAACCTCCACAGAGCAGCAGCACCAAGGTGAGGCTACCTGAGCTTGGTCTCATCTCGGCGTGCTGTCGTTCGTCCGCTCAGTGCTGACTTCAGCTCCTCTCTTCCAGGTGGAGAGCGGCCGGCGGCGACTGCCACAGCAACAAAGTCTGGACCTGAACTCGGCAAAAGCTGATCGACTTCAAGCTCTGCACGTCCTCGAGCCCCGCTCAGGAAGAACAACCCTCCCAACCTCTATCCTCCTCCGCCTCTTCATCCTCTACCTCTGCTCCCCAAGTACCAACAGAGAGCCAAGAGAAGGAAAACAGCGCTACAACCACCACCTCCTCCTCCTCCTCGTCCTCCAGCAGCCCGTGGTGAAGCAGCAGCCGGACTACAAACATGTCTGCCGAGTGTGCAAGAAGAGTTTCCGCTCGCCACCACCCTCGCTCGACACGAGAGGCGCACCTCTCGAGGAGACGCCGACTCCAGCGCCAGTGGAGGAGAACCCGCCAGTGAAAGAGGAGGCGACGGAGAGGACGCTGCCAAACCGACCGAGGAGGAGGAGAAAGAGGAAGAGCAGAAGAAGAAGGAGGTGGAGACAGAGGAGGAGGAGGAAGGAGGAGTGAGGGGAGGCGAGGCGAGGAGGAGAGTGGGGATTCGGAGGAGGAGGAGAAGGAGAAAGAGGAGAGGAGCGACGAGGAGGCGTTAGAACCAAAGAGTTTAGAAGGAGGAGAGGCGACAGGAAGACGAGTCGACAAGAGGAAGAAGATCTGTAACGTCTGCGGCAAAAGATTCTGGTCTCTGCAGGACCTGACCAGACACATGAGGTCACACACAGGTACAACACACACACACACACACACACACACACACACACACACTCAGTGTATGGGTCTCGATATAAACCCGCCTCCCCTCCTCCAGGTGGCGGCCATACCAGTGTCAAACCTGCGAGAGGGCGTTCACCTTGAAGCACAGCCTGGTTCGCCACCAAAGGATCCACCTGAAGCCCTGCTGACGGAGGCTCGGCCGGAGAGCGATGCCGCCAGCGGGCGGAGACTCCTGCACCCGACCCGTCCACCTGCCCGCC
>CM071618.1:1927576-1949570 GCA_036365135.1 Miichthys miiuy
CCTAAACTCTCATCTCCTCCCATCCCCCCTTCTTCACCTCCTCAAACCAAACTAGCCCTCCCATCCTGTAATCCCCTCCCCCTTCTCACACACTCACACACTCTCACACACACACACACACACACACACACGCACACACGCACACACACACACAGGGATGCTCAGGTGTGTGTGTGTGTGTTGACTGGGGGCATGTTTTACACTGCGGTCACCCTGGCAACGGGGTGTGTCCAAACAATGGTACCTTTTGAGAGGAGGGAGGGGCTGTGTGTGTGTGTGTTTGTAGTTGCATACATTCCTGTGTACCTGCATGTGTGTGTGTGTGTGAGCTCATGTTACCGTGTTAATCTGTGTTCATGGCTGCTCTGATGTGGCCCGTCACCTCTGTGTGTGTGTGTGTGTGTGTGTGTGTGTGTGTGTGTGTGTGTGTGTGTGTGTCAGATTACAGCCTTGCTAACAGTCAGATTAGCAGGATTATGCAGCCCGGGTCTGTTCGCTCCATTCACATGCTGCTGCTCCGTCAGGCTGCAGCTCCACCTCACAGACGAGCTGCTCCACTCAAACAAACTTCAGATCGTCTGAAGATGCTAATTAACATGGATGCTAATCTGCACACGTGTGTTTACATCAAGCATGTTAGCATGTTAGCCTCAGAGCTAACCTGTCTGTCTCCAGCTACTCTAGCCAATCAGGCGGCTCCTCCTCCCTGACATCAACACATTCATAACAAATGGTTCATCGTTACAAACAAAATACTGGACACTGCATTTCCCATGATGCAACACAACAACAACAGAGCAACAGCGGAGAGGAGAGGAAACAAGGAGGGAAGGTACAAGGATATAAACTAGGAGGCAAACAGAGAGAAGCAATCAAGAAAAGAGAGGAAACAAGGAGGGAAGGAGAGGACACAAGGTGAGCAGAGCAAGCAAGAAGAGGAGACAAAACAAGGAGGGAAGAGGAAACAAGGATATAAACTAGGAGGCAAACAAGGAGAGAAACAATGAAGGAAGAGGAGATTAAATAGGAGAAGTACAAGGAAGCAAACAAGGAGCGAAGAAGAGAGGAAGCAAGGAGAGAAACAAGGAGAGGACTGATGACCTGGAAAAAAAGGAGGAAATGGACTTTGTCACTTTTTAACACACACACACACACACACACACACACACACACACACACACACACACACACACACACGCACACACACACACGCACACACAGGTTGTGATTGCGGTTAAACTCAATCTACTTTTGTTGATTTAACCGCCATAAAGTGCACTGCTATTTGCATGCTTCCTCCTCCTCCTCCTCCTCCTCCTCCTCCCTCCTCCTCCCTTCAATCCTCCACAGCAGCCAGCTGACAAACTGTTTAGTCAGCGAGAAAGGCGAGCGGGGAGGAGGAGGGCGAGCGGGCAGGAGACAGTACAGAGAGAGAGAAGGGCGGGATGAACCACTGTGCTGCTGCTGGAGGGGAGCCGGAATGTTCCACTGAGGGGGGGCGACCTGACAGGAGGACCTGTTGATCCATAACACCTGATACCTTAAACCAGCTGACAAGCAACGAACAACAACCTGATCGTACTCTTACACTGTAACTACAACAACGATAACTACAACAACAACGATAACAACAACGATAACTACAACAACGATAACTACAACAACAACAACAATAACAACAACAACAACGATAACAACAACGATAACTACGACAACTACAACAACAACGATAACAACGATAACTACAACAACAACGATAACTACAACGATAACAACGATAACAACAACAACGATAACAACAACAACGATAACAACAACGATAACAACAACAACGATAACAACAACGATAACTACGACAACTACAACAACAACGATAACAACGATAACTAAAACAACAACGATAACAACAACGATAATTACGATAACTACAGCGATAACGACAACTACTACAACAACGATAACTACAACGATAACTACAACTGCTACAACTACAAGTGCTACAACTTTAATAACTTTCATGTGCTGATGGCTCTGTGTGAGCGACCGTCAGCGGACCGGACGCTGTTTAAGAGTAAAGAGACAAACTTCATGACATGGTCTTCATGTGATGATGAAGGCCATGTCATGTGGTCAAAAGCAACACTCACTTGCTTTTTGACTTTTCATGAGGAACTTTTTCTAACCACACGATGATGATGAAGTCCACTGAAGGCTGACCTTGAGTGGAGCTTGGACTGTTCGCAGGAAGTGCTCCCTCATATGTCATGTTAAACAGTTCAGTAAGTGCTGCACTTTATTTTGAAAAACTGCAGGATGCTCGGTGTCGTTTGTGACAGACGAACAATCTGATGGAGGAATGAAACACTTCAGTCAGATGTAGGCCAGACCTGCTGTATGGGATGCCAGCAGAGTGTGTGTGTGTGTGTGTGTGTGTGTGTGTGTGTGTGTGTGTGTGTGTGGTGTGTGGTGAGACAGTCTTGCTGATAAGCAGCTTGTGGAGCTAACTGCATGGGAGTGTGTGTGTGTTGCCAGCCATCACACACACTCCCATGCAGTTAGCCAGCCACACACACACACACACACACACACACACACACACACACACACACACACACACACAGGGCCACCTTCACCCTGTTCGTAGCCGGCAGCAAATAAAGCCGTATTTACTGCGAGTCCAAAGTCCGAGCGGCTCGACTGTGAAAGAATGTCACAACGGATGGAGGAGGAGGAGGAGGAGGAGGAGGAGGAGGAGGAGGAGGAGGAGGAGGAAACTGAGGGCATCTCAGAGGGGGAGGAGCTGAGGAGATGAAAGGTGGAAGGAGGAGGAGGAGGAGGATGCCTCCAGAAGCTTATCCTGGAGTTTGTCTATGAAAACCTGCTGCACACTTTATGATGGACAGATAGCTTTAGCCTAACCACATGCTAACTGCTAATTAACTGCTGCTAACAGAACCGGGCTCAACAGCTGGACCGGACCGGGTTGGAGCACAGCCTCTGAGACCAACAGGGAATAACGTGACAGTACTGAGGTGATTTACAGACTTTATGATGGAAACATTGATCAGTAGTGAAGCGCTAACTGTGGTTAGCTCGCTTAGCTAACGGAAGTGACCCCAGGAGCCAAACCCGGCAAGAAAACCACCTCGGTAGGCTGCTGTATTCCTGCTCACTGGAAGGTTAGCTCGTAGCACTAGCTGCAACCGTGGGGTGTAACGCACACTCGCTATTGGCTACCGAAACGCCCTTCCTGGGTCATGGAGACTTTAAAAGGATGTATGTTTAAGTTAGGGGATGCTAACTTAGCTTAGCATAGAGGTTTAATGTTAGCTATAACAAACAAGCTAATCATGCAAACATCCTGCTAATGCTAACTTAGCTCAGTTAGCATTAGCATTAGCTCATCTGTTAAAAAAAACAACAAACAACCAGGCTAGCTGTTTCCCTCTGATTCCAGTCTTTGTGCTAAGCTAAGCTAAGCAGCTGCTGGCTGCAGGCTGCCGTCCCCTGAACGTCCGTCTGGAGAGGAGGAGGAGGAGGAGGAGTTAACAGGAAGTGAAGCAGCCTCTCATCAGGAGAGCAGAGGAGGAGATGGAGGAAGTGGAGGAACAATAGCTCTCTCTCTCTCTCTCTCTGAAGCTCGTCGTTATTATCAGACACAGAGTTACGTAAGCGTCAGAGATGTTGTTCATCCTCTGCTGCCGAGCTTCAGGAAACTTTCACGGCCGACGTGAGGAGAGGAAAAAGTCAGTCAGCGTGACGAAGGAAGAGCGAAGAGATGCTGAGGTCCAGAACTACAAAACACAGCTGAGAAGTTTAAATGTTTGAATGAGCCCGCGCACACACACACACACACACACATACACACACACAGCTTATCGTGTCCGTTAGCTCAGCACATGTAACAAACTCATCAGGTCAAGGCTGCAGCTTCGACCAAACACTGGAAAGTTTCCACACCGATCTCGACATCTTTGTTTTCATCACTGTCAGACACACACAGAGCTGGACGAGGCTCCTTCACTTTAATTAATGAGTCATCTGTTAATTAGGTTAAGATTAAGAGGCGGATGTCAACATGTCGTCTTCATGCAGACCAGCTGATTGTAATATTTACTCACTCTAACTTTAGCGTGTGCACTTCTATATAAAGACGGAGGTCTGTGTGCCTAAATTTAAACCCAGCGAGGCGACCGCGAGGCAGTCCTGGTGGGCTCGCACTGTGTGTGTGTGTGTGTGTGTGAGTGTGTGTTGCATGGGAGGAGGCCCATCGCCGAACTCTGTGTGTCCTACTTTAGCGCTATTCATCCCGCGTCTCGTGTTACACTCGTCCTCCTCCTCCTCCTCGTCTGTGTGTCTCTGTGAGGACTCGGCGTTCGCTCGGTTTGAGCGCTCACCGGACGCCGTCGACGATCGGCGACCGGACGCCGAGCTCGTTTAAAGTTTGTCACCACTGCAGCCTCGAATTTAAAAAAATAAATAAATACTTCATTTCCCATGAGGCAACAGCTCAACATCTTTTGTTAGCCTCGCTCTGCCTGGATCTTTAAACTCCACACCTCACAGACCGAGCTCAGCTGACCCTGATCACATCACTATGACATCACTATGACATCATGAGACGTTAACAAACTGAGGCTGACGGGTCAGAGTTTCATGTCATCAATTAGTCGACTGGAATAAGTTAATTAATGAAGTTTATGGAGATCTATGGAAGCCGTTTGAAATGTTTTCTGACATTTTAAGAACTCATTCAAACATTTAGCAGATTAATCAGCTAATAAATGTTTAATAAGTGGAGGAAAATCACCAAAACATCTCGTCAAAGGTGACCAGAGCCAGGTGAGTCACACCTGAATCTTTAAAACTATAAATATTCACTTTAAAGTCGGTCCACAGAAATGTGTTCAAATCTTTAAGAATGAACCAAAGACGTCATGATTACACGGTGACCGCCAGCTGCTGTCGGGCGGAGCTCAGTCCTCCAACATGTCCGCTCCACCTCGTGACTCAGCTACACACCTTCATTCAGTCAGCATCTCTCTGACGTAATCAACCGAAAACACTGACTCACTGAATTCTGCAACGCCGTTCAGATTTACAGCACGGCTTCCTGTGAGACGACTGTGAAGTAAAGATGGAGGAAAACAAGCAGAGCGAATCTGAAGAAACCGAAGACAATAAACCTTTGACATGACGTGGGGGTGGAGGTGGGGGTGGGGTTGGTGTCGAGCCATTTGCTCCCACTGGAGGTGTCACAGTTCGACCCCCACCGTCCACACCTCTCTGTCTACATCCACCTTCAGAATCACCAACGTGTCCGACTGAAGAGAGGCTCTTCTCACGAGGACACCGTAATGCTTCAAACACGATCTAAGTCACATTCAACAACCTGAAACACCCTGTTTAACACTTAGACTGTTTGAAAGCCGCGTTTTAATGGTCATGTTCAAACGCTTAGGAAGTCACAAGTAAAATTACTTTCTAAAAGTCGCGTTCTAAGTCTTAAAAAGTTACATTACACTCCTTAAAAACAACTCAGAAACACTTAAGACGACGTTCTAAAAGACAACCTGAAAAATCATGTTAAGTCACATTTTAAGTCATGCAGCAACGCTTAAATGACTTTCTAAAAGTCGTGTTTTATTTTTTATTTTTACTTGACAGAGACAGCTGAAGAGTGACAGGAATGTGGAGAGAGATGGGGAATGACATGCAGCAAAGGGCCGCACCTACTGAACTAATCAACACCCCTAAAAGTCATGTTTAAATGCTCACATTTAACACTTACATTTAACAACTTTGAAGGTGAACAGGTTGGTGTAGAAGGTGAACAGGTTGGTGTAGAAGGTGAACAGGTTTGGTGTAGAAGGTGAACAGGGAAGGTGAACAGGTTGGTGTAGAAGGTGAACAGGGTTGGTGTAGAAGGTGAACAGGTTGGTGTAGAAGGTGAACAGGTTGGTGTTGGTGTAGAAGGTGAACAGGTTGGTGTTGTAGAAGGTGAACAGGTTGGTGTAGAAGGTGAACAGGTTGGTGTAGAAGGTGAACAGGTTGGTGTTGGTGTAGAAGGTGAACAGGTTGGTGTAGAAGGTGAACAGGTTGGTGTTGGTGTAGAAGGTGAACAGGTTGGTGTAGAAGGTGAACAGGTTGGTGTAGAAGGTGAACAGGTTGGTGTAGAAGGTGAACAGGTTGGTGTGTAGAAGGTGAACAGGTTTAGAAGGTGAACAGGTTGGTGTAGAAGGTGAACAGGTGTAGGTGTAGAAGGTGAACAGGTTGGTGTAGAAGGTGAACAGGTTGGTGTTGGTGTAGAAGGTGAACAGGTTGGTGCTCACACTTTCTGGGCATGATGTCATGCACACATCAGAGCCAATCAGAGCCCTCCGTGGATAACCACATGTCGGTGTGTTTGTGCATCGACGGCGGTCTGCTGAGGTTTTCAGGATAACACCACCATCAGCTCCACGGATGGGTGGATGTCCCCACCTCTCTCTCTCTCCTTCTCCTGATCTCCCTCTGTACCCGGCCTCTATTTATAGACCCGCCTTTTTAGATAAGATTATGTTCCATCCCCCGACAGGAGGAGGAGGAGGAGGAGGAGGAGGAGGAGGAGGAGGAGGGTTAACATAGCAGTTCAGAAAGGTGTGGAGAGGAGGTGGAGGAGGCGGAGGAGGAGACGGGGTGAAAGAGTGTGTTTGGACTGAAGCTGACTTCAGGAGCTGAACCTGTTAGAGTTTAGTAATTGAACATGTTGAAATAAAAGTCGTCACACTTAGAACTTTAAGAACGTCTTTTACGTCTTTAACGTGACCGTCCAAACTCTTTTACGTCTTTACGTCACGAGACTTCAGGCATTAAAACATCAGTTCTCAGGTGTTTAACGGACTTTCCGACACGTTGAATTAAACACTCTAAAATGACTACGAGGTCAAATGTGACAGTTATTAACGATTATTACATTAATCTGCAGGTCGGGCTCCAGATGTCTCGTTTATATTTTACATTCAGTCATGCAAACCAAAAAGATTCATCTGTGATCAAATTATTGATTTTCCGAGCATCGATTTATCGATTATAGATCGACAGAAAGTTACCGACGACTGTAAACGTTTTATTTTTAGTATTTTGGATGCTGTGACGTACATTTATTTATTTCTGACACTTTATGAACATTTAGATAACGGAGACGCGACTTATAAAATATGAAGACAAGACAAGATATTTTCAAAATAAAACGAGGCGCGGCAGGTTTGTTAGGGATGGTCATGTGACTCAAGCTGAGGTGTGTGTGTGTGTGTGTGTGTGTGTGTGTGTGTGTGTGAGAGAGAGAGAGAGATAAATGGAGGTTAATGTGGAGACAACAAGAGTCTCAGAGGGAGGACCGGAGCTTTTAATTAGCTGCTTCACTTCAGTCCCTGTGGACACAAACGTCCCACTGAAACTCCCCATTAACACACACACACACACACACACACACACACACACACACACACACAGTAATTATCACACACATTAGCACTAATGATCACAATAAGTCGTGTTTTTTTCCCCCTCGTGTCGACGATGAAACGATTTGAACTTTTTGTTTATCTGTTTGCTGTGCTGGCTTTTATTTTGAAACTCTGTGGTAGTGCTTTTATTTTGTCACTGATTCGATGTTAATGATCTAAAACTGATTAATTAATGATACCATTAAAGGATAAATGTGTTTTAAAGGAGAGACGGTGGATGATGAAACAATGAGGAGACGTCACAGTCGGTTAGTTTCACTCCTCCTTCTCCTTTTATCACCTGTACCTCCCTCCCGTCATGCTACATCATGCCTTTACATGACTGTAACTGCAGGCTGTGTGTGTGTGTGTGTGTGTGTGTGTGTTCAGTTCCCACAAAAAGCACTCACAATGGAGGATGCCCCGTCGCACAACAAGACACTCTTTGTGTGCGAGTGTCTCCATGTGTGTGTGAGCGGGACACATCATCGGCTACATCATCGACCGTCAGCATTTTAAAATGTCCTCCACCACAGGAGGAGAAGGAGGAGAAGGAGGAGAAGGAGAGGAGGTTTGATGTGAAGCATCCTTTCCTGTCCCCGCGACACAAAGACAGACTTCAGCAGCTCAGCTCTGCAGACATCCACTTTGATGTTTTGATTAATACTCCTCCTCCTCCTCCTCCTCCTCCACATCTCCATTTGAAAACAGCACGAGAGAGGAGTCGAGGAGTCGAGGAGCGAGTTAAAACTTCCCCCCTCAGTAAGAAGTGAGAGAGAGAGGGAGAGAGAGAGAGAGAGCTCTGCGCCTGTCGCCGAGGGCCCAGCTCGGCCTTAGTGTTGAATTTCGTAATGGAATGCTAACTGCTCATCCGGATCTCTCCTCCTCCTCCTCCTCCTCCTGCTGCTCCTCCTCTGTCAGGGAGGAGGAGAGGACCAAACACAGCAGCTAACACACAGTTTATCATCTGAGAAAAAGTCTCCACTTCATCAACGTTTCACCACAAAGCTGCAGACGAGATGACAAACCACCGAAAGATGCAACAGAACAGAGTTCCTCAAACACACGGTTACACTCGACGTGTGAGGTCACTACAGGAAGTCAAAGAGTCCAAAAGACACGAGAAAACATGATGAACCTGCTTTTTCACACACACATACACACACAGTGATAATACCACCTTAAAAGTCACAATAACTTTCCCAGAATGCACTTCAATCCCACAAACACTGTGTAAAGACAGCTAATGCTAAGCTAGCATAATATTTATTTCTCTATTTCAACATGAAATAAAAGTAAACAAATGAAGCCGGCACAGGAAGTGAAGCCAAAAAAAACTGCAGTTCCTCAAACGTCCACCTGAGGCTGGCTCCAGAAGTGAGTCAGTCTCCATAAGTCCCCATGTTTAAATGTCCAACTTCACAGCAGAAATAAACATGTTTACAGCCTGGTACAAAAAACAGAGACTACGTCCAGGTTTTAGACAGTCTGCGGGGACGTCACAGAGACTACGTCCAGGTTTTAGACAGTCTGCGGGACGGAGACTACGTCCAGGTTTTAGACAGTCTGCGGGACGCCACGGAGACTACGTCCAGGTTTTAGACGGAGACTCAGGTTTTAGACAGGGGACGCCACGGAGACTACGTCGAGGTTTTAGACAGTCTGCGGGACGCCACGGAGACTACGCCCAGGTTTTAGACAGTCTGGGGGCGCCACGGAGACTACGTCCAGGTTTTAGACAGTCTGCGGGGACGTCACAGAGACTACGTCCAGGTTTTAGACAGTCTGCGGGGACGTCAGTGAGACTACGTCCAGGTTTTAGACAGTCTGCGGGACGCCACGGAGACTACGTCCAGGTTTTAGACAGTCTGGGACGTCACAGAGACTACGTCCAGGTTTTAGACAGTCAGTGAGACTACGTCCAGGTTTTAGACAGTCTGGGACGTCAGTGAGACTACGTCCAGGTTTTAGACAGTCTGCGGGGACGTCACAGAGACTACGTCCAGGTTTTAGACAGTCTTATATAAAGTTAACCTTTGGTCTCTGCAGGTTGACTGTAGTTAAAGTTCCTCAGCAGAGAGGCTAACAGAATCCTTAGCAACCATTATCTAACAGTTGGACATGAAGACAGAGCAGCCGTCAATCATTGACCGGGCTGATAACAGAGTCTCTCTTTGACACAGTGAACCGACATTATGATGTCGGACAGCATCCTCCCTCCGCCGAGTACCGGAAAAAAAGACGACGACGAGGGAGGCTAGCGGCTAAACATTAGCTGCTAACAGACAAAGTTAACAGAGTCGACGTTTGGCGGTAAAACGCCGCGTCAAGTGTGACGATGAGCCGTGAGTTAACGTTTAAAATGGACGTTAACACGGTGGATGATGTCGAAAGAGAGAAAAGAGAGAAGGAGGAGGAGGAGGGGGGAGAAGAAGAAGAAGAAGAAGAAGAAGAAGAAGAAGAAGAAGAAGAAGGAGGAGGAGGAGGAGGAGGAGGTGGATGCAACAGGCGTCACGTCGATGCTGCTGCTGCTCCGACTGGCTGCGCGTAACCGGAGACGGTTGGAGGAGAAAAGTCTCCGAAACGCGGTGAAAAGTCACCGAACAGCGACAAAAAGTGACCCAAACGGAGCGCACCGGCGGTACCGACCGCCTCGCCGCCGTGTTTGTGCACTTTATAAATGAACCGGGCTCGGTTCGTGGATAAATATGTCCGGGCAAGGTCACGGCGGAGCCGTCGAGCTAGCTACGTTTAACGAGAGTGGGACCGGAAGTGGGATGGCGATGCGCCCTTCAAAATAAAATGCAAGCAAGCGATGGAACTTTTTTTAAAGGATTAAAAACACAAAACTGAACTTCTATAATCACAATAACTTAATCTTTATAGATTACAGTTCACACACACACACAGATGAACACTTACATAACTTCAAAGTTACAAAATAAAAGTTTTCAGGATGATAATTAGCCGTTTGTCTGTTATTAATGCACACTGAGACTAACTATGAATAAATTACTATTTACAACCAGCTGAGTGCAAATGTAGCTGATAACACCATCAATGAATCATCACGAGGCAAAACATCTTCCTGTCTCGCGCAGCATCACTTGTTTTGTACCAAATCACGTCGATTTAAAATAAATCAAATAAAAACACACATTCAGCAGGTTAAACACTCATCCTGCTCCATCAATCAACAGGTGGTGGTGGGTTTTTTACTTTGAAATACCACACCGGAAGCCATCCTTCTACCTGCCGCTAGCTTTGTCGCTCTCCTGTCTGGTAGCTTTACACATGGCCACTAGCAGCGAGGCTCCGACCAAAGTGCACCCGAGATATGGATGCTCGACTCCGGCTGCGAGCAGACTTTGTACCCCCCCCTCCACACCTCCACCTCTTGCCCCCCCCCCCGCGGGGCAAAAAAAAAAAAACAACAACCGCATAACAACCCCCTAAAAACGTGCACGCGCGTGATAAAGTGTCTAAAAGTGGAAATAAAGTCAAAGAGTCGGTGATAATCAGCCGAAGAGTCGGTGAATGAGGAAGAGAGCTCGGCTTGAATTCCACCGCTTGGATGCGCATCAAACTAGGAAGCAGCGCGGAGAGGAGAGAAAAACTATGATCCCTCCGCGCTGCGCTCCACATCAAGCACTAACTCCAACTTCAACAGCCGCAACAAGTCCAAACTTCTCTCCCCGGACACCGAGCGACATGTCGGGCATCGATGGAGCGACGCACGGAGGCAGAAACAAACAGACGATGGAGGAAAAGAAAGCTGACTTACGCTTGACTTTGTTGGGGTTGGGCTGCTTGCGCCGAGACATCGTGGCGAGGATGATGATGATGGTGGTGGGGGTGATGATGATGATGATGATGGTGGTGGTGGATGATAAAGGGAGGGATGAAGAAAAAAAAAGAAGAGAGAGAGAGAGAGAGAGAGAGAGGCTGCAAACTCACTCCGAAGAGGAGAGGAATCAAAATGGCGTTTCCGAAGGGATGTGCAAACTTGGACAAACTTTACTCCGGCTTCTCCTCCTCCTCCTCCCTCCTCCCCCTCCTCCTCCCTCCTCCTCCTCCACCACCAACCAACCAACCAACCTCCTCCTCCTCCTCCTGCGCTGCTGCTGCTTCTCTTCCTCTCTCCTCTCCCGAAAAGAGGAGAACAAACACGCGTAAAGCAGTCCGAGAGGTTAATGTTTGGTTGTTTTAAGGTTGTGTTTAGGTTTAATTCCCAGCCCGTCTCTCTCTCTCTCTCTCAGTGTGTGTCAGTGTCTCTCTCCCTCTGAACCTGATAAGTAAAGCTCATCACGTGTTGTCTCTCAGTCTCCAAGGGGACGTGGCCACCAAGCATCTCTGTCCGTCTTTACGCACGCGTTACTCCATTACTCCATTACTTCTTCTTCTTCTGTGATGGAGCACTTGTTGATCATCTCATGTCGAGCTTTTTCTTTTTAATCAGCTGATCACGTCACATCTCTCACGAGTTAAACTCCACGCGCACAAAAATCACCTTTAAAAAGTTCAGCTTTCATTCAGTGACGAGCGCGCGGACACGTCTGTTTGTTTTATCACTGACGCTGACTTTAAGGCTCGGACAGATAAGAACCCATCCGCGCGCGCACACACACACACACACACACACACACACACACACACACACACACTGTACAGGCAGCTATCCGCAACTATCGCGAGATTTGAAGAGGAAGAAGCGCGGACGTGGGGAGATATCGCGGGTTTTGGAGTGCAGAGAGGATGCCAACCGTCAGCCATGAAGAGAGGTGGAGGAGGGGGGTGGTGTAAACTGCTACTGTGTGTACGGAGGTGAAGTGAGTGGCTGCAGAGTCTAATGAGGATTCACTGATTAAAATAAGACTTAATGAGTCATTCAGCGCCAGACTTTGATGTCTGTGACTGAAACTCAGTTTGAAGTTTCAGTGCACGCTGAGGTGACACGTTCACACACCTGATACACACAAACACCTGGAGAAGTAAAGTAATCCTTTGTGTAGTTACTTAGTTACATGAATGAAATCTTTAAAGTTAAAGTAATTCATTACGTCGTTAATTAAATCAACTTAAAAAAGAGAGTTGTGTGAACATAAATACACCTTAGAGTAAAAGCAAAGTAATCCTTTATTTAGTTACTTACTTACATCTATAACATGCTCGAAACATTAACTTCATATACGTTTATAACTTCTGTCGTACATTCACATACTTTTTTAAACAGTGGGTGGGTTGTGTGAACATAGATATTAAACCTTAGAGTAAAGTAATCCTTTATTTAGATACTTAGTTACACGTATAAAAGTGATTTCATCTTTAAATCTTTAAAATAAACTCTTCGTCGTACCTTCACGTACTCTTTAATCAGTTGCTGTTTGGCTGTGTGCACACAGATGTTACAGTGTTCTGAGGCCTGTGAGCTGACGGTGTTTGACTGGGTGATGAGGATGTGCTGTTTGGATAGAAACAGCAGCAGCAGCTCCTCCACCCGTCCCTCCGTCCGTCCGTCCCGTGCTCGGCGCTCTCAGGTTGGACTTAAACTCCAGCAGAGAGGCTGGAGACTAAATTTAAACCTCTGCGAGTCTCATTGTTAAATTTAGTGTGAGAGGCTCGACTCCTCGCTCACTCCATGTCGTGTTCCTCTCCCACATTCCTGCCAGCCCTCCATCTCCAGATACAGACCCCTCCTCCCATCCTCCTCCTCCTCCTCCCATCCTCCCCTGCCGGAGAGGAGCACTCAGGCATCTCTCCTCCCATCACACCCTCCTCCCTGCAGCAGAGCAGGAAGAGTCTGTCCGTCTGTCTCGGGCTGGTTCGGCCTGTTGCTGATGAAGGAGACGGGTGGAGGAGGGGCTGATGGAGCGCTGGGTGTTACCAGGACTTTGGTTAGAGAGTGCATTCACTTAGTTTGGGGTCTCAAAGTCAGCTCTGCATTTAGAAACATGTCTGTTTGTTTGTTTGTGTGGTAAACACAGAGCTGGAGGCAGGATGTAGCTTAGCTTAGCATAAAGACACACAAAAAACACACAGAGTAACAACTCCTGATTAAATCAACATTTTATAACTTTTCTCTGATAATGCTGTTAGCTCAGTTTGTTAGCTCTGTTAGCTTTGTTAGCTGCTGTTAGCTGCTGTTAGCTCAGTTTGTTAGCTGCTGTTAGCTCAGTTTGTTAGCTGCTGTTAGCTCAGTTTGTTAGCTGCTGTTAGCTCAGTCTGTTAGCCCAGTTTGTTAGCTGCTGTTAACTTAGTTTGTTAGCTGCTGTTAGTTCAGTCTGTTAGCTGCTGTTAGCTCAGTTTGTTAGCTGCTGTTAGTTCAGTCTGTTAGCTGCTGTTAGCTCAGTTTGTTAGCTGGACTGTGAGCTCAGAGCTCCGGGGCAGTGTCAGTGTTTGTACCACAGGCATTTTGGACAACCGGGAAGAAGAGGAGGTTTACAGGCCCGGGATGTGGGTGCTGCCGGGACTGGAGCCAGTGTCGTGCCAGAACTGGAGCCGAGCATCGGCACATTAGCATCATGGATTTGCTGCTGAACTAATTTGACAAGCTACAAATAAGAACATCAGAAACACAGTTTGAAGAATGTCTGAGCTGATGAGACGACTGATAGAAGCACAGCAGACACAGATCTGTGTGTACTGTTGACATATGAAATACTGCAGGAGCCTCCATTTCATTATACACACACACACACACACACACACACAACCAGAAAAGCAGCTAACGGCATTACATCACTAATCCAATCACTGCTTTTCACCTCAGCTGGCCACTTTTCAATTCAAATTAATCTATTGAGATACAAAGAGCCCATCACACACACACACACACACACACACACACACACATTGTTCAGAGAACATTAACATGAGTAACATGTTTTAAACTGTTTAAAGTCTGTATGAAGTCAAACTTGATGGACAGATAGCTTTAGCCTAACCACATGCTAATGTAGCTAACTGCTAACTGAATCTGCTGTTAGCATGCTAACAGAACCGGCTCAGCAGCCAGACCGGACCGAGTTGGAGCACAGCCTCTGAGACCAACAGGGAATAACGTGACAGTACGAGGTGATTTACAGACTTTATGATGGAAACATTGATCAGTAGCAGGAGAGCTAAAGCTAATATAAGAAAGCTAACACAGCTGACACTGAGGATCCATCCCGCAGACTGTCTAAAACCTGGACGTAGTCTCCGTGACGCCCCGCAGACTGTCTAAAACCTGACGTAGTCTCCGAGACGCCCCCGCAGACTGTCTAAAACCTGGACGTAGTCTCCGTGACGCCCCACAGACTGTCTAAAACCTGGACGTAGTCTCGCGACTGGACATAGTCTCCGCGCCCCGCAGACTGTCTAAAACCTGGACGTAGTCTCCGTGGACGCCCCCGCAGACTGTCTAAAACCTGACGTAGTCTCCGAGACGCCCCGCAGACTGTCTAAAACCTGGACGTAGTCTCCGTGACGCCCCACAGACTGTCTAAAACCTGGACGTAGTCTCCGTGACGCCCCGCAGACTGTCTAAAACCTGGACATAGTCTCTGTGACGCCCCCGCAGACTGTCTAAAACCTGGACGTAGTCTCTGTGACGCCCCGCAGACTGTCTAAAACCTCTGTGACGCCCCGCAGACTGTCTAAAACCTGGACGTAGTCTCCGTGACGCCCCGCAGACTGTCTAAAACCTGGACATAGTCTCTGTGACGCCCCCGCAGACTGTCTAAAACCTGGACATAGTCTCTGTGACGCCCCGCAGACTGTCTAAAACCTGGACGTAGTCTCTGTGACGTCCCCGCAGACTGTCTAAAACCTGGACGTAGTCTCTGAGACGTCCCCGCAGACTGTCTAAAACCTGGACGGTTTTAGATGGTTTAGATGGTTTGTTTCGAGTTTCAAACTTTTTTTTCTCTCTTTGATGTTTTAACGGGTCACAAACAGTTTTCCATCTTTTTTTTAATGAAACTTTCAAACAAGGAAAAAAAAACTCTTTTTGCATCCCGGCCTGAAAACAGAGACGCAGAAGAGAGAGTGTGATGTTATTTATTGGACTGTAACCATGGAGCTGTTGCTGAGGAACGAACCATCGCCAACAAAAGGGTGGATTCATCCATTGACCCAGCGGAGGGCAAGAGGAGGAGGAGGAGGAGAAGGAGGAGGAGGAGGAGAGGCATCCCCAAACTCAGCCGAACACCAGCCGGAGAAAGGAGATCTGAGCTGGAGGGTTTCCCAACACAGAGCCACTGAGAGTTGACACAGTTGTTGTTGATGAAACTTTACACACTCCTCCTCGTCCTCCACCTCCTCCTCCTCCTCTTCCTCCTCCTCCTCCTCCTCTTTCTTCATTGGAGCGCTGTCCGGACAGGCAGGCAGTCACATGAAGCCAACACCTGTCGACAGTGTGGGGGGATGACAGGCACATGCTGCTCTGCCTCACTGTTTCCCAACCGGCCTGACAAACACATGTGCACGTTCACGTCAGGTTTTTAGCTCAGACATGCAGAGCGCTGAGAGGGAGGATGGTGGTGTGGGGGGAGGAGGGTGGAGGGAGAGAGAAAGGGAGGAGGGGGTGAAAAACCGGTTTCCAATAGTGACGGATGATTTGTAGGTAACAGTTGTTTGCCTTGCAGCCTGAGGCCTGCCCCGCTCGGAGCATGCAGTCTGCACAGAGCACGACGACGGGCTGGAAACTAAAGATCAGTCCACAGACTGTTTTTAAACATGTGAACATGTGAACATATGAACATATGAACATGTGAACATGTAAACATGTAAACATGTGAACATGTAAACATATGAACATGTGAACGTGTGAAAGTTAAAACTCATCCCCGCTCTGTGTTTCTTCATGATGTTTTCTGTCCTCTGCAGGGTGGAGACACTTTTACAGAAGCACATTGCTCAAGAGCAATGACTGACAGTCAGAGGAGAAGCAGGAAGTGATGCTTCTTGTAGTTTTTTTATACGTTTGGATTAATGATGTGAGTCTGTATTTAGTTAGTTAATAAAATTAGTGAAGTTAATAACTTGTAACAGTTGAGCTGCTATGTGCTAACTATATATATATATATATATATATATATATATATATATATATATATATATATATATATATAGTGTTAGTAAAACCTTAGCTAACTAGCTAACCAACAATTCATATTTATGTAAATAAGTTGGTTAGTTAGCTAGTATTTGGCTAACATTACCTTTCTTCATTCCTTTAATGAAGATTAACTAGCTAGTTAGCTAGCGTTTTGGTCAGTTGTGTAACTCGTTAGTTAGCGAGCATTTCACTGACATTAGCTTTCAGGTATAACTAGCTAATCAAAGATTTATATAAATTAGTTAGTTAGTTAGTGTTTGCTGGTTAGTGTTTTGGTCAGTTGTATAACTCTAGCTATCTAGCTAGCTCATGTTTGGCTAACATTAGCTTTCAGATGTAACAACCTAAGTAAAGACTCATATAAATTAGCCACTTAGTTAGCTAATTAACTCTTAGATGTAACTAACTAGCTAACGATCGATGGAGATTAGCTAACTAGCTAGCGCCCGCTAACGTGAGCTAATGTTATTTGCAGACTTACACTTGTTATCTTTAGTACAAGTTCAGTTATATCTAAAGTGTGAGAGAGTTACAGACAACGAGGGTCCTCACAACTATAGAAGGGCAAACATTTATGTGTGTGTGTGCAGCAGCATGTTCACTGCATGTCCGAACACAGACCGTGACACAGTGTGTGTGTGTGTGTGTGTGTGTGTGTCAGACTGATGTGGTATCTGGACAGACCAGTTTGGTGATGCTGATGCATTAGATACAGTCACCATGACAACGACTCACCTGTTGCTGTCGGGGGTGGGGGATGGGAGCGCTAACACCTACAACAAACAAACACACACACACACTCATGTCACATCATATATTAACCATCCTGTTACCGCGACCTTTGACCTTTGAGTGTCTGCAAACGTTATCGTGGAAGCTAAGCGTATTTTCTTTCTTTGACTGACACTTTGAAACATTCAAAGTTTCTCATTTTGTCACTTTAACAAAGTTTAAAGACACAAAGCACCTAAAATACGACACACACTGATGAAACTCTTCAGCCATAATCTGTCAGATTATCAGTTCACAGTTTGTACGTGACACAGTGACTTCATCCTCGTGTTTCATTCAAAGTGTGTCTGTAAATCTGAAAATAATTCAAACATATTATTTAACATAAATCAAAAGCCTGATCAGTCAGACAACGTTTAACTCTTTCAGGTTGTAGAAAATCTTCTAAGTAGGTGGAGAATAAAAACGCTGCACAAAGAGACAAAGAGACAAAGAGACTGAACGCTGCTGCAGATTTAAACAAGAACAAGAAGACAGAAATGAAACCTGAGAAAAGCGTTATGTTGATATTTTGTGTCGTGTAACTTTGTGAGGACGTCGACGAAATCATTAAATTCTGAATTAAATTATGAATCATTTAAAATACAAAACAAACAAACTGTCTGTTAAAAGTTACATCATTGAAGGAAAGAAGAAGAAAACAAACTTTCGTTTCATTTCTGTTTATTTTGTAAAAACACAAAAATCTGTAAATGAAAAAACGAACTTTCATTTTTGTTTGCCGTTCACCATTTCATGTTTTATTCTCAGTTTGAGGTTCTCGACATGAAGCGGTTTTTAATCTCAGTCAACACAGCGACTTCCTCCATCAGAAGTGGTGTACTCAGTGTCAAGGTATTTGTGTTATTATCACTGGGCCTGAAAATCTCTGCTGTAAATTATTTAAAAAAAAAATCAAGATCAAAATCTCGTTTTTCAAGAATGAAATGTTTAAAATTTTTACTTCAGTAAAAAACAGTAATATGACTGTAAAAATACTCAAAATGTTTCTTCAGTAAAAGTATGAAATCAGCCAATAATGCTGCAGTATCCTCTGATTATTATCACAATAACTAATGTAATATAATATTGTAGCTAGTCTGCAGTAACTGGAGTGAAGTACAAGTGTCAGATTTAAGTACACAAATGCATAAACAGATATTATACACACACACACACACACACACACACACACACACAGATATACATACATATATATAATATATATAAGAACATTTAAACTTGAGTTCAGTTTGTGGCTGAAAGTTTCACTACAGAAACAAAGAGCTGCTGGCTCCCTCTAGTGGTGAGGATGTTTGACTGCAGCTCGTTCTGTGCTTACATAACAGACAGCACAGAGGTCTGTGTCTGTCTGTCTGTGTCTGTCTGTCTGTCTGTCTGTCTGTCTGTCTGTCTGTCTGTCTGTGTCTGTCTGTCTGTCTGTCTGTCTGTCTGTGTCTGTCTGTGACTGTCAGTGTCTGTCTGTCTGTCTGTGTCTGTCTGTCTGTGACTGTCAGTGTCTGTCTGTCTGTCTGTCTGTCTGTGTCTGTCTGTCTGTCTGTGTCTGTCTGTCTGTCTGTCTGTCTGTGTCTGTCTGTCTGTCTGTCTGTGTCTGTCTGTCTGTCTGTGTCTGTCTGTCTGTCTGTCTGTGTCTGTCTGTCTGTCTGTCTGTGACTGTCTGTCTGTCTGTCAGTGTCTGTCTGTGACGCTGCATGTTTAGTTAGTGTCATACATGAAAATATAATGTTTATACTTGTAGTCCATCTTAGAGGGAAACGTAGTTTTTACTTTGAACGACACAGAATCTGATCCTTAAAACTTTTATTTACTTCCATAACTTTTTATTATTATGACATGTTATATGCACGTTGTTCTCCTCTTTTATACTTTTACTAAAGTAAAAGATGGAACTCATTAAAACCTGAAAATCATTTGAAAGTAATCAGTGAGACCTTCAGTGGTTTTGAATCTGCTTTTATTGTTAGTAGAAAGTTTCAGCATTAATAACAGTGTTAAAGGCACAAAGCAAAGACAATAAATCACAGATCTGAAACAGAGTTACTGATTTAACTGATTATAAAACTTGTCGATTGAATTTTGCTGTTTATTCTTTAAAAACACAAAAATCTGGAAATGTTGCTTTTAATTAAAAAAGTGTAATAATTGTTGAATTAGTTTCAGTTGTCTGTGGACACCACATGAATGTGTTTTCATGATTTTATGAATCTAAATCACAGATTTTAAATGTTTTGTAGCATTTGCTGCAGTTTGTTGACTCCGCTCCTCTCTGATTGGTGGAAATGACAAGGGGGCGGGGTCACATCTCTTCAAACCAATCACCTCAGGTCGTGATGATGATTTCAACCATTCCCCACACCTGAACAAACACAACAGCACATGTGTAGGTGGCTCTTAAAGGACAAACAAAGGACTTGATGCTAACACGTCAAAATGTGAACAAATAAAACTGCTGTCAGGTCGAGGTTAGAGGTTTGTCCTGAGATGATCATACTGAATATGAACACAGGAAGTTACCTGACGCAGGTTGTTACTGTCCAGCACCGCCAAGATGCAACGTGGTCCATCCAGGCGAGGGACGAGCGACTCGTTCCAGGAGATCGAAGCCTGAGGATCGATGGCGCTGAAACACAACCAGAGAGGCGTAAATGAACCGCTCACACCAGAAACCGTCAGTCAGCATGTTGTCAGAGTGTACCTGTAATAACGTGACCTGTAGTCGATGAGTCCAGGTCCCTCCATGCCCAGGTGTACGTTCTGCAGAGGGAAGTTGAACGGGTTGGTGAAGGAAACGTTCACAAACATCTCCTGCTGCACCTGAGGCTGTCCGCTCACCTACAGAGAAGAAAAAGAAGAAGAGCCTGTAACAGCGAGGTAAGAGACACAAAACAACCACAGACAGACGTGTTTTTCTTACCGTCACGGTGAGCCGCGGGGTCTCCAGGTCGATCACCTTGATGGCGGACACTGATTGGTCGTCAGCCTGTCCAGTCACAACAAAGTGCAGGGACAGCTGAGAGCCCAGGTGAGGGAGGTACTCCTGAGCTGTGACCTTCAACACCACACGCTCGGCTGCACACACACACACACACACACACACACACACACACACACACGTCATCATCACAGTTTCTTTTGTAAATCCACAAATGTTCAGCACTTTCCCTCTTGATGTCGCTCACTCTGATAGGCCGGCACGGTGACAGTGAAGTCCTCAGCTCTGAAGTGATTGGCCGTGATTCCGGTGTAGAAGATGACCGACCCATCCAGGTGAGCTTGGACCGTTCTGGGTTGTTCACCCTGGTTCTGGAAATCCACGAACAGGTTCACGTCCTGACCCAGCATGACCTGAAGAGAGATTTTGTTAGCATGTTAGCTGCTGTTAGCTCTGATTGTTAGCCGGGCTGCCTGGACTGTGAGCTCAGAGCACCGGGGGGGTGTTAGTGTTTGTCCTAGAGGCGTTTTGGACCACCGGGAAGAAGAAGAAGAAGAGGAAGAAGAAGAAGAAGAAGAAGAAGAAGAGGAAGTTTACAGGCCCAGCAGTCAGCAGCTTCTATGGACATAATGGCAGAGGAGAAGAGAGTGAAGAGGACGTTGACGGAGGAAGCTAAGAAGAGAAAAGGAGAGAGTGAGCGAGCAAGAAGCCGGACAAGAGTAAATCTGGGACTGACTTTTAGTGGTTGGTGAGAGCTTGGTGAAATAAAAGGCTGAAAGACAGACGCCGAGCTGGGCTGACTGCTGTTGGACTAGTCAGTAATATTAGCTGCTGCTGTGTCTGCTGTTGAGAAGAGACAGGTGTGTCACCTTTTCAGCCGTGATGGTGACGGACAGTTGTCCATCGGACACCTCAGAGTGATCCCTCTCACAGCCGTATTCCTCCGCCCGAGACATAGTCCTGTTGTTGTCTGCACTACCTGGACACACAAGTACCGTTCAGTACAGACAGCGTCCTCACGTCACCTCAAGTCTTTTTCAGGTTACTTGTTTTATGTGTGTTACCTTCAGGGTACTTGTAGGTGTGTGTGACATCCATAGATGCTGTGCTGCCTACAGCTTTGGTGTAAATAGCCTGTCCAATATGAGTCTTATCCACCCTGAATGGACTCAGAGTCCCGTAGCGGTCCCGCTTGTGGAAGATCACGTCACTGTTGACCTGTAGGAAAGACGATAAGACACATTTTTACCTGAGTAAAAGTTTGTAGTATTTCTGCTTTAACAGAATATCTGTGTACACACTGACCTCAGCAAAGACGAATCCAGAGTCAAACGGGTGACACAGCAGGCCTTCCTTGATGGCGGCGACTGAGGCTGGACCACAGCGAAAATGTCCTGTGAATCAAACATAGTGTCATGTTTGTTGTCCAGCGGTTCACCTGTCCATTGATCTGTCTCTTTCTCCTGTCTGTCCTACCATCACTGGTCTCCTGGGGCGTGGCGTCCACCACCTGCCATCCTCCGAGTCCATGCGGCAGGTCAGGACGAACAATGAACACCTCGTTCCAGCAGTGGTAGTTCCTAAAGAGAGATAGAAGAATACATTGACTACATATAAGACGAGCTGTTTCTGATTCTGGTCCGAGCGACAGACACAACTGAAAGGCGTCTGGACCAACCAGAT
>CM071618.1:1950070-2079034 GCA_036365135.1 Miichthys miiuy
CGTTCAGGTGTACTCAACACGGGACCAAGAAAGTTCATTTAATGATGGTTTGGTTAACATTTCATTCAACTGCTTCTTTTTGAAGACAACAAAGCAACAAATCATCTCAACTGAGAAACTGGAACCAGAGAAAATGTCGAATTTTTGCTTAGAAATTGACCTAAACAGGGGAGCCCTGGTAGAGTTTGCACATCATGTATGAAGGCCAAAGCAGGAGGGTACAACTTCAACCTGCAGCCCCCTGCTGCATGTCATCCCCTCTCCCTCTACAACCTGTCGCAGCTTTATATTCCTTCATCTATGTGGCGACTACAGTCTGGTCAACATCTGGATGAGGGTGCTCAACTAAGATTTGGATGTGATTCGAATGTTGTTTCACGAGATGGACAGCAACAGTCTGATCGTTCACCTGCAAACGTCCTCACATCCGTTAAAAAAATCTCAGGCTAGGACCTCGTCATCTTTTACAGCGCACCCCCATAATAACAGGTGGTAACCCGTGGCGACGAGCTGATTTCAGGTCTGAGTGACGGACAGCAGGCGCCCACTCAGACCAAAGTATTCTGTTTCTTCACATCTGCATCTTTTTCCTCTCTCTCTCTCTCTCTCTCTCTCATGTTCTCTCCCTCCTTCCGTCCACCTGCTCTTTCTCTTCCCTTCATTTTTTTTTTTTATCTAAATCTTCTGTCTCCTCCCCACTGAGGAAGGAAATCCATAAAAGGACTTGTTGATTCTTTCATTGAGAAAAAACATAGCAGCGGTGTTTCCATGGCGCTCTGACTCTCCGTCCGTCTGTCTGTCTGCTAATTTTCTGCTGTGGAAGGTTGCTGCTGTTCAAGATCCCTTTTTGTTCAGTTATTCACTCAAGTGCAGGAAATGTGCAGGATGTCGTCTTGGTGACGGTGCTGCAGAGAAACTCAGAAATAAAACTGGAGCTCTGGAGAACTGGAGTTTCTCACATTGATAAAAATGTTGGAGGTAAAGCCGAAGGACAACGTCTGGGTGAAGGGCTGAAAAATAGATGTTGTCGTTCGTGTTGTTTTTCTGATTTGGGCCCCACTGAAGGGAAATCCAGAGCCAGCTCCATGATGGTTCTCCCAGTTTGTTGTGGAGATCTCTACTGGTCTGCACAGAACCCAAACCTCAACTACGGTTGGGTATAATTTAGGTTTTTTTCCATTACTGGTGCCAATTTGATGAACTTTGGTGCTTCTGCATTAGCTTCCCTTCACAGCCACGGAGGTTGCTGTTTTGGGCCCTGGAAACTGAAGCAGTTTCTATTTTCGTCCCTTTAATCACAAGTTGAAGTTTGATTTTGAATAAGGGTGAATATGTTTTCCTTTATGTCTTCAGAAAATCCTCCTGTAAGTGAAATAAAGCATCTGAAAACCCAGATTCTCAGATCGCTTCATGTGAATATTTTTCCTGTTCTCATGAATCATCTTGTGGCCCTCAGATTGATTTTGCTGCCACAGATTGTAAAGATCATTTTACATTTCCACGTTACGTTGTGTGCAATTTAAAGTCAAATCAATCAAATGGCTTTACGAATCACGTTTGGCATAAAGAAAAATACTTCATGTTCAGTTTCAGCTATTTAATCATTTGTTTTCTTTCTTTTTTGTTTCCAAGGCAACCTTCAAAGGCTGGATGGATATCATGTACGCTGCGGTGGATTCACGAGCTGTGAGTTAAAGAGAAAAGTTTGAATTTGTAAGATGCTTTGGGAATGTTGGCACCAGGAGATGGGCTCAGACAAAGATACAGATCAAATGATCTGTGTGCATGTGTGTGTGTTCCTGTCAGGTCGAAGAGCAGCCTATCAAAGAGATCAATCTGTACATGTACCTGTACTTCGTCATCTTCATCATCTTCGGCTCCTTCTTCACCCTCAATCTGTTCATCGGTGTCATCATCGATAACTTCAACCAGCAGAAACGAAAGATAAGTACCACGACAGAAAGAAGAAAATGATGGAGCGACGTGTCGTTGTGTCTGTTTGTGTATTAATTTATTTATAATGCAAACAGAAGTGTTATAAAAATTAGGATTACACTGCTATTCAGATGTTTTAAATCATACGATGTGTGTGTGTGTTCCTATTATTACATGTCCTGAAGGGCACTTCCTTATTAACGTTTTGCTGAGGCTGGCAGGGTAAGGTAAAGTTCAGGTTAATGTACAGATAGAGGAATTCCAGAACAGAACAAGGGCCAGAGACAGGTCAGAGAGGTGACATTTAGATTGGGGATATGCTGACTACTGACTGAGGGAAAAGGAAAACGTTTAGATGCTATATATGCAAATTGTCTGTTAACAATTTGCAGGAGTTGAGACAGCCCATTATCGATCGTATAAGAACCAACTGTTAGAGTTCCTCAAGGAGCCTTTTCTCTGTAACCCCTTTTGTGTGTTGCACTGTTAAACGCTCATTCTTGTACAAGAATAAATTCAACTTAAACTTTGATACTTTGAATCCAGTCCTCCTTATTCAAGGGTTTTTCTTTAAAATTCCCGTAACAAGAAGAAGTTAGATTGAAAGATTTAAAAAGAGGTTTTCATCGTGTGCGTCGCTGTTCTGTGGAGTGAAAATAACAATTGAGTTGTTGTTGGGTTTGTTTACTTAGGAGGACAGGACATCTTCATGACGGAGGAGCAGAAGAAGTACTACAATGCCATGAAGAAACTGGGCTCCAAGAAACCTCAGAAACCCATCCCCAGACCGACGGTACCAACACAGCACACAGATGAATGCCCAGAAACAGTCCTGTTTTAGTCCACACTGACTTTCATTTTGATTTAAGACTAAAACTGTAAATGATCAAATCTGTCAAGTCAAATCATGCCAGTCATGACAACAAACCTGTTTCTGTCTCCAGAACTCGCTGCAGGGCTTCTTCTTCGACCTGGCGGGGAAGCAGGCATTCGACATCATCATCATGGTGCTGATCCTCTTAAACATGATCACCATGATGGTGGAGACGGACGAGCAGTCGCCGCAGATGGAGTACATCCTGAACAATGTCAACCTGGCCTTCATCATCGTCTTCACCATCGAGTGCCTCATCAAGATTGTGGCGCTGCGGTACTACTTCTTCACTGTCGGCTGGAATATCTTTGACTTCGTGGTCGCATTCTCTCCATCGTCGGTGAGTTTGTGGTCAAGATGTTTTAAGGACATTTGTTTGGTGATAATCTGCACGACATATCAGACGTGTCATCCATGCAGAAGAAACAGTGAAGATACCATAACCACGATCTACCAATCAGAGATCAGACAGAATGTGATGAAACCCTCCACGACGAGTTGACCATCAACACTTCTTAACAAAAATTATTTCCTAAATTTCAAAAGTCTGTATGTTTAAAAGGAGGATTCTGCAGTGTGTGTGTGTGTGTGTGTGTGTGTGTGTGTGTGTGCGTGTGTGCATGTGTGTGTGTGTGAGGCATCAGCTGTGGCAGCAGGAAGTCATGTAATGTCTGCCTGACAATTATCCATCAACAAAGTGACCATCCAGGTGGCCTTGATGTTTTACCCTGCATCAAGGTCCTGTATGGTCATATACAAACACACACACACACACATACACACACACAGACACACACATGCACGCACACACACAGACACACACATGCACGCACACACACATGACAGAACAGTCTACAGAGCAAGCTAAGCAGGTAATTTAGCTATCAGTGTTGTGACAAGATTGTGTGTGTGTGTAATTAAGTGTGTGCCTGTGTGTGGATGTGTGTTGTGTGCACGCTCAGACGAGGCTGCCTGGGGGAGGTGAAGGTAACAGCAGCAATCAGAGCTGCCAGAGGGCGGTCCCTGGAGACAAATCAAACATGATTGACCTGTTACATCAGCTGTGTGTGTGTGTGTGTGTGTGTGTGTGTGTGTGTGTGTGTGTGTGAGAGAGAGACATCAGGATGGGGGTGTAGTTGAGTTGATGTACGATGTGATGGTGATTCCCTCTCGACTCCCCCCTGCTCATCCCTTCCATCACCTATAACTCAACACAGGGAGACGGATGAAAGATAGAAGTGTGTCTATGTGTGTGTGTGTGTGTGGAGGTGGTGTGGTGGTGTTAGGGTGGGTGGGGTTTGTCTGGTGATGACAGGCAAGCTCCTCTTTGAGTTTATCATTCCCGGATAACAAGGAAAAGATGGATGAATTACAGTGTTTGACTTGCTGTTAGAGGGGAAAGACGGCTCAGCCCTCCAGAACCAATTACTCAAGTTGTAATCACAGCAGACCTGCCACATAAAGACTGAAATATCCAAACTGAGAGCTTTTAGATGATGTAACTCGAAGGAATGTCATCGAATAAAAGAAAATCTTGGTCGACTAATAGTCTTCAGCTGATCGATTTTAAGGCGAGACATCCAGCCGGTGTTGGACGTCCCATAAAAATGAAAGCATGTATGTGAATATTATCGTCATGTCAGAAATATGTAGAGTACGTTTATCAGAACAAGACTTGAACTACCAATAAATAAATTAACTTTACCCTCATTGATTAAGCACTAATAACTCAAATGGTCTCCAGCGGCTGTGTTGGAGATCTTTCACTTGATAGTTAATGTCATGACACAAACGCGAAGTCAGGGCAAGTATGAGATTAGAAACTTCCAACCAGAACCAAATCAGCGGTTCTCCCATGAAACTCTGGCACGACTCAGCTGTTGTTTAGTACCTGAAAATTGGTATGCATCGACTACAAGATCGATATAAATGTGATGACCGGTTAACTTGTATCAACAGCTGAATATCTGAAATCTTGGATCTAATAGAGCTTTGTCATGTCCAAAAAAATGATGTCATAGCGATGTCATCGGGGTTACTTTGGATTGGCCACAGAGAACCTAGGGATGTAGGGTCTAATGACTCACAGACACATTCCCAGGAAGTCTGCGAATGCTGAGTGCTGTCCAAACGTTTCTGCAGAGTCTGCTTGGGTTGCAGACTTCACCAGACTTAGATGACATGACTGTAGTTTTACTACAACTTATTATGAATGTGTAAAACAATGTAAAAACCTGTCTGTCAGCGGCTTATAGTCTTGCAGTCTCATGGTGTGATGATGGAGAACATGTCACGTATGATTATGTCTGAAGTCTGTGAGGCCTCAGTCTGTCAAAGTCCAAAAATGTGTTGTGACTGTACAAGTCAAGTCAGTTTTATTTATATAGTCCAGTATCACGAGTATACATGATTTACATGCTTGCCTTCTTATCTGTTTTTCAGGTATCGTGCTTGCTGACATCATCGAGAAATACTTTGTGTCACCAACACTGTTCCGAGTGATTCGATTGGCCCGTATCGGACGGGTTCTGCGTCTCATCAGAGGCGCTAAGGGCATCCGACATTACTGTTTGCCCTCATGATGTCCCTTCCTGCCCTCTTCAACATCGGGCTCCTCCTCTTCCTAGTCATGTTCATCTACGCAATCTTCGGCATGGCCAACTTCGCCTATGTCAAACGGCAGGCGGGGATCGACGACATGTTCAACTTTGAGACATTTGGCAATAGCATGATCTGCTTGTTCCAGATCACCACCTCTGCTGGCTGGGACAGCCTGCTCAGCCCCATCCTCAACAACTCCCCAGAGGAATGCAATCCCAATATCCCCCACACTGGCACCACTGTCCGGGGGAACTGTGGGAACCCGTCGGTTGGCATCACCTTCTTCGTCACCTACATCATCATTTCCTTTCTCATTGTGGTGAACATGTACATTGCCATCATCCTGGAGAACTTCAGCGTGGCCACGGAGGAGAGCACCGAGCCACTGAGTGAGGATGACTTTGAGATGTTCTACGAGGTTTGGGAGAAGTTTGACCCAGAGGCCACGCAGTTCATTGAGTATGCCAAGCTGTCAGACTTTGCTGACTCACTGTCAGAACCGCTGCGCATTGGCAAGCCTAACAAGATCAAACTGATCTCCATGGACCTGCCCATGGTCAGTGGTGACAAGATCCACTGCCTGGACATCCTCTTTGCCTTCACAAAGCGCGTCCTGGGCGAGTCAGGCGAGATGGATGCCCTCAAACAGCAGATGGAGGAGAAGTTCATGATGGCTAACCCATCCAAGATTTCTTATGAGCCAATCACTACAACTCTGAGGCGAAAACAGGAAGAAGTTTCTGCCACAGTGATCCAGAGGTGTTACCGCAGACACCTGGTGAGGCGGCAGATGAAGGCCGCCTCCTACTTGTACCGCCAGATCACCACACCTCGGCATGTAGGAAGTGATGGTGAAGAAGTCGGCGAGGTAGCGTTCGCGAGGATGCCCTGAGAAAGAAGGGCTGATCGCTGCCATGATGAGAGAAAACTATGGTTCGAGTTTGTTAGGGATGGAGCGCTCCGAGACAATTTCCTCCACCTCGTCCCCTCCATCGTACGACAGCGTGACGCGAGCCACATCAGAGATCTTTCACCCACTTCCTGTCAAGACAGAAACAATCACTGTCGACACCGCAGGCAGCGAACCAAGTGAACAATCGCCATCAATGGTCGACCCTGACAGACAGCAGGATTCGGTACCTTAGCGGGAACCAAAAAGCAAAAAATTTAGCGAATGAGGATGTCCTCGTTTTGGGTAAAGCCTGTTTGTTCTTTTGTTTACTGAATGTACCATAGCTGAGGAACGCTGAGAAGGCGGCAGAGAGAAGCTATGAGCGAGGAACTGCAAGAGGAGTCAAACAAAGTGGAATATTTACTACCTTTAATGTTATTTCCTGTTCCCCATGGAGATTCCTGGACTCAACTCAACATTGTTTTGGAGTTTCTTAAAGGGAAGCAGAAAAACTGCAATAACAGAGATGGAACCCCCGTCTAAGTCAGCTCTGCCTTTGTTGGAGAAAGACAGAAGTGTAGATCCCTTTGACCTCTTGTATCTCTCATGTCGACCGGAGCCAAGGGTTCGAACATTGACTGACCTTTGACCCCAGCTACGGGGTGTCAGAGGAGTCAAAACAACTATATCAGATGTATCCATCATTTATTGGCCTGGGGGGTTTGTGCCTTCCCACAGTTGATCAATATTCTCAGAGTATGCCTGGCTGTAAGAGTGAGGGCGTTCCTGGTGGTGTTTCTCAACACATTAACAGTCGACGGCTTTCTGACTGACTGAGACTCGAGAGAGGAGGGAAAATAATAACGTGATTTAAAAAATGTTTTCGTAGTAAAAGTATAACTTTGTTGATGTTACCAGTCTTTTAATAGCGGAACGATTATTACTATTTTTTATATTTTTTAGAGTAAGTTGAAGAAAAAAATAAGCAGTCTGTCTCTTTCGACATTGAAGTGGCACTAGCGATGAGAAAGTGGCTGAACTACCACGTTGTAATAGATGAGAGGAGAGGGTGCGGTCAGGAAAAAACAAACTCAAAACCCTGAGGAGCAACTTCATCTGTTTTTGTTGGCAGTTTTGCACTTTTGCGTTTACATGTGCTGTCATGTGCTTTACTGCACCTGGGCAAAGTCACATTGAAAAAGAGCCTGGGATGTATTTATTTTTCCTCTGAAAACCTTTGAGATAACACCAAAAACTAATACAAGTGCACAATGAGATTTTCTACAAGGTCCCAGACTCTTCCAACATGTGTTTTGCCCTGGTGGTAAACATCCTCATGTCCGTCACTTTTTTAGGCCGTTGGGTGATTTGTCTAGAAGTCCAGATTTAAGGTAGATTTTTTTTAAGCTTCCTTCACTTGACAAACAAACTTGAACAGAACACTCGTATTCCTGCTGTATTACTACATAGCATGAGGAGGTTACTTGCTTACAAGTATCAATCTTTCATATCAAGGTCTAGATTACGACCTAGACCTGCTCGACACCTACAAAGACCCAACAACACCCACCATGAGCAAGCACTATTCCAAATAATGTATTTAGGCTTTGCTAAGTCTATTTATGAAAACAACATTCATCATATATCATAATACCCCGAAAGCATAAACACCTCAAGTTAATTTAGCTTTTTTCAAACAAGGATATTGTTTAATGCAGTTAGAGGACAAACTGGTTTGAGACAAGCTTGGCAAAAATGCAAATAATATAAATTCATAAAAAGCTTAAGCGTGCAACAAACCATCAGTCTGCATTTTACCAAATGAACAAACAAATATATACAGGACTTGCTGGAAGTTACATTTTTTCCAATGTATGGACTTTCTTGACAAATCACCCACTTTCATTATCTATCCGTCTGGTCTGAGTTCGGCTCGGCACACACAAGAGCTTAAACTAAATTCTTCAAGGCTAAGTAGGCTTAAGATCTCTGACATGTCGACCAGCCATGACCGGAGTGCGACAATCAACTCAGCACATCAGCATCAGGATTTCACCCTGTTTAGTTTTTATGAAAAGCGCACACTGATTTGGCGTTTGATCTGTCATCAGTGTCCTGGAAAAACCTCCTCTTCAAAACACAAAAAGCTGATGATCAGTGTTGAGACAACAGGTCAGCTCAGACTTCCTGTTCCTCCTGTTTTCAGTTCAGTTCTACACTTTTCAAAATGTTGCAAGAAACAAGTGAGATGTTGTAGATCAGAAATCACAATTTATCCGTTAGATGTGAAGGAAAGTGAACAGTTTGAAACTTGTTTTGACCAAATACTTTTTCAGAAAGTCGAACATGGTTAGCCGGTTTGTGGCTGCAGCTGAGCAGGTTTTTCCAGAACACTGGTGTGACGATGCTAAAATCTTTTCAGCTTCCTGTTTCCGCCAAACGATATGAAGAGTTTCATTTGAAATGTGGGGAAATAAATTGGTAAATCCTAAGTGATTGATTGATTAATTGATTGATTATGCAGCAAGCCTAAAGTAAAGTAACTAAACAACAAAATGCATAAAGTATCTTATTTTTCCCCTGAAGTATTTTGGAGTTTGAAAGGAGACTCTTCAAATCAAAACACTGCATTATTTATTTATTTATTGACTTTGTTTTCTGGTTGATTGCTTTATTTTATCTAAGTTTTTATTTTTATTTTATTTTTGCACGTTTTAGCTGCGTCCTGGAGGAGAACGGGAGGCCGATTGAGACGCCTCTTTATCCATTTTGCACAGAGAAACAAACAAAAAAAGAAAACAAAACAAACCGCGTCTAGCAATAACGGTTTGCTGATACCTTTTAAGTGAGTTCTTAGGTAACACTTGACTTTACAGAAGCTTTTTCTCTCTGTATGAATCTGTGGAGTTTCGGAGAATACTGAAAATACATTATAACACTTGGGCATTTGGTAAAATCTGATAACTTCTGGTTTTCCTGATGCAGCACTGACAGTGTTATTGTGGTTTTTGCAGACACGCAGGTGAATACACTGGCACGAAGCTGCTGCGAAGCATTGTTACCGCTTGTTTTTATTAAGATGAAGTGTCAAAGTGTGTGTGTACAGCGTTTGTTCAGTCTGCTTTGATCTCAATATTTCGAACAACCTCTCTCTCTCTCTCTCCGTCTCTGTTGTCGTGGTCACCCGAGGGATCTTTACTAAACGCTTTACTAGACTAATTTAAAAAAGGAAAAAGAAAAAAAAAACAATTTTACTGGCACCGTCTGGACTCTATTTCTACTAGATTCTATTGAGAATAGATAACCATATAAACTAGGTAAATACTTAAGACACTGCTGAACTCTGCTGCGAGGCGTATTTCAGGTTGCAGTTGTGCTGAAGGGCTGTTTTCAGTAGCAATAGACCCAGAGTGTGCCTGCTACATATGAACCCCAACACTCCAAGCCATGCTTTCCCATTGGTTGATTGATAATGAGCTTGATTGATGGACTGGTTGATGACTGATTTCTTGACTGGCAGATTGAGTGATTATTTGATTGGTTTAACATTTGGTTGGTTGATTGACGAAACGATTCATATGTTTTTTGATAATGAACGAGGTTCACAGTCCCTCACCGCCCCCCTCCATCACTGCTGTGACTCTTCCTCATGAGTTGATGAACAAACAGCGCAGATTGGCTGGTTTGGATCTCTATTTTACATTTTTAAACAGTCATGAAGGTTCAGATTCACTAAAGTTTGCAGGTAGACAGTTTTACACATGGTGCCCTATGGGGAAAACGCATTTTGGATTTTTTTGTGGCCACTGGAAATCAGCATTAAAACTAACTTGCCTCCTCACAATATCAGTACTTGCAGCTGAAGAGGAAAAACATGCACAAAGTTGCTCTCACAATGTAACTTTAATGAATCTGGACCTCAGACTCTGGTTTGCACTGAGCACAAAAAACACAGTCGTATTTACTGTCAGCATCAGGACAGTTAACTGGTATAAAGCTCAGAGTTTGTTCACCTGAATCTGTGTGAAACCAACACTGAAGCAGCCATAGAATTAAGACTAACTTCAGCTCTCCATACCTGAACTTCACTGGAAAAGACAGTTTGAAAAAGCCTGGAAACCTTCAAAATAACCCCTGACATGTCTGAGCAGGAAAGGAAAACTCCAGATTCAAAAGATGATGGAGGGATGATGTGTCACTTTCTTTCCTGTTCTGATATGAAAAACTTCAAATGGTAAGCAAAAATAAACTCTGACTTTGGAGGAAAACGACCATCTTTGCTCTGAGTTGTGGGTCAGTCCATGTGGTGCTACCTGGAGGTTCGGAAGAGTCCATATTAAGATCGGAGGGGGGCGTTCAAAGACAAACTCTAAGACTGAGAATCTTTTCTCCTTCCTGCCTTCTTTTCCCCGTTTCAAAACCAAAAGCTGCTTCGTCATCTTCGAAACAAAACGACAAACATCTACGTACCAACACGGAGGAAATGCACAGAAAACAAGTGGTTTCATTGTTCATTATTATTACTATTGTTACTATTAACTGTGTGATAAATGCAATACAACAGTTATGTAAACAGGCAGTGAGTGATGCTGTATCTTATTTACAGTATGAGGATAAAAATAACGATGATGTTTTTACTTTTTTTCGTTGTCATGGATTTGGTTTCTCCAAGCATCCTCTCACTGCTTAAACCACCGTCGCCCCGTTTACACCGCAGCTGGTTTCACAACGGTTGCCAAACTGGTTTTGCCAGGTCTCCAGCTTCATATCAGTCCCCCAGAAACCTCATATCTCGCGAAAAAGTTGCCTTTTTCAGGAAAGAAGGGGAGAATATGTTGAATGTTTCCCGTCCTGACATCTCATGAATCGTCTTTTGTTTAAGCTGAAATTTGGGGAAATTTCACTCATCGTTAATGTCAATTTTAAGACAAAATGAGGCTGCTGACAGTCCGTCACAAATACATCTATTTGGAAAAATACAAATCACAAAGTTGGAGATAAGAGGTTTCTTGATACAAGCAGTTTTATTGTGTTTTTGCTGGAAAATGTCGAGAAGATGCGTATCACAGTTGGAGGGTGACAACCTTGTAGCTCCAAAGATTTAATTTAAGAAGGCTCAGGACAATATGAACAGGAAGTCCAATTATTTTAAAAAGGTTGCATTTTACAACAAGTGAACACTTTAAAATCTAAATTTGAGTGGTTTTGTCTCCATCACTGCTGTTGGTAAAAGTCTTTAATGTTTCCATATTTTTAAAATCTTTTTCAAAAACATTCAAAAATGAGACACAAACAAAGTTACAAGGTTTCCTCTGACCTCAGTGGTACTCTCTCTCGCAACCGTTGGCAAAAACTCGGTGAAACCTCGGTGTAAAGGAGGCGAAAGCCGTGCCTCAGTGACCCCCACCTTGGTGTTTTAGAGACAATAATAATAATTACAACAATTATAATATGAATATATATAAATATATATATACTTTTAGTACTTTGAGTTGAAATACTTTTTAGTATTTTGCAAATACATGTCTCTGTATATAAAACAAAAGCCTCCTGTAATAAACGAGAAAAAATTTAATACTGAATCTGTTTGTGATGGTTTTATTATTATTATTATTATTGTTATTATTGTTATTATTATTTCTGTGTGTGTTTACCAAAGATTGTGTGACAACAACCAAATTCAAAAGGTTTCTTCACCCAAATTAGACAAAGAATTCATGCTTTGAACTCTCTGAATAAATACCACACATATAAACACAAACTGAATAAATACCACACATATAAACACAAACTGAATAAATACCACACATATAAACATTAAACTGAATAAATACCACACATATAAATACAAACAATAAATACCACACATATAAACACAAACTGAATAAATACCACACATATAAACATAAACTTAATAAATACCACACATATAAACACAAACTGAATAAATACCACACATATAAACATTAAACTGAATAAATACCACACATATAAATACAAACAATAAATACCACACATATAAACACAAACTGAATAAATACCACACATATAATCATTAAACTTAATAAATACCACACATATAAATACAAACAATAAATACCACACATATAAACACAAACTGAATAAAACACTACCATCATAATTGTTCTCTCATACTGATGGACAGGTTCATGGTGTCAGGTATCTCTCATGGCATGCCCCCTTTGCACACTACCTAGATTCTGCATGCTCGTCTACATACGTCTCTCTGCGGTTTCCTCTCTCCATCTCACGCTCGATGTAGGTTCGCCTCGCCATGCCACGCTCACTAACGATGTCCACTTGTGTCATGAAGCTGAACTCATGATGTAATGCTGCCTGACGCTGTGTGTGTGTGTGTGTGTCAGAGCAGATTGAGGATGACATTCGAAGCTGCTGCTGTTGTGTTACTCTCTTTCTCTCTATGTCCCTGCTGCTTTATTTCCACCCCTTCTCCTAAAATTAAACATGTTTGTCTTTCATTCTACTTGGGAAACATATAAAAGGATTTAATACCAAAGCTTTAATACCAAAGGAAATTTGTCTGTGCCAGTGAAATGGTTACGATGATCTGTTTTAATCTGACCAACAGTTTGTTTAGTATCAAATCTTCACATCTGAGAAGCTAAAACTTTGATCTGATTTATCTTCTATCAATGGAGTGATCAATAAATCAATTAATCGGTTCACCTTCTCGTCTGACACACACACACACACAGGAACACAGACTGTCCTCTCTGAACTGCCTTGTTGCCCTTGAGCAAAGCGCTGAACTGAGAGAGAGAGGAAGAGACAGAAGTGTGTGTGTGTGTGTGTTTTTGTTTGTGCTGACTTCCTGTTTACTTGATTATGTAACTGTGTGGGTGCGCACACACACACACACACACGCACAGTGGCAGAGTTCCTCAGCATATGTTAAGTGGAGCTTCCCCATCTGTCTGCCTGCCAAAAATCTAACGCTACTCTCTGAATTAAATACCAACTGTAGATGCTGTTAGCTCATGTTATCTCAGTTTATTAGCCGGGCTGTACAGACTGTGAGCTCAGAGCACCGGGAGGAGTGTTAGTGTGTGTACCACAAGCATTTTGGACCACCGGGAAGAAGAAGAAGAAGAAGAAGAAGAAGAAGAAGAAGAAGAAGAAGAAGAAGAAGAAGAAGAAGGGAAGGCTTTCCAGCCAAGCAGTCAGCAGCTTTTATGGACAGAATGGCAGAGGAGAAGAGACTGAAGAGGATCACTGAAGTCTGTTGGTGACATTACAAAGACTATGTACATGTTTTATACATCTATGGTCGGTGCTCAGCCTTGGAAGATAGGAAACTGTGTCAGGCGAGTATTTCTGACTGGACTGAATCATCTTTGCATCCAGTACACTTTTCTAGTAATACATCCACCCAGTACGCCTGCTGCTATTATTATCGTTCATGTGCCGTCGGGTTAGACTCCATTAGACTCACTGACTTTTGTTTTATTTTATTTTGAACAATATGATGAAATAAAGACGGTTTAATGACGGACAAAATACATACTGCAATACTGTATAACCCAGCAGACCTACTGACTAGACTGTGACACACACTTCACCTTGCACAGGGTCAGCCCCTCCTGTGGGATTGTGGGTGTTTTCCTCCCTGTGGGGCCGGACTGAGCGTGTGTGCGTGCGTGTGTGTGTGTGTATGTGTGTGTGTCCCTGTGGTCTATTTAACTTTTAAAACAAACTGACAGGTGTCAACTCAGGTCAGCAGAGTGTGTGTGTGTGTGTGTCTGATTATATAAAGATGTGTGTGTGCACTGCAGAATTGCAGCGAATCATTAATATAACCAATTAAATAAAAGTATTGATCTGATAATTTACTAATTAATTAACAATTAATTTGAAACAATTGATATGTTAGCTAGCCTTCTTCAGACACGCGATCATCAAATTTTCACGACGTTTTACGAGTTGAATATCGAAAACATCGAGAGCAACTGTTGCTTTGTCTTTAATCATCTTCCTCATCTTCATCTGTGTGTGTGTGTGTGTGTGTGTGTGTTCAGTCTGACTGCCTCTCTCTGCTCGTTAGCATCAAAGAGTGACACCAGTCAAACAAACACACACATGCACACACACTAAGTATAAGGACAATTGCTGACACAGCACAAAGGAGTGAGTCTGTGATGTCAGGCGTTTCTTCATGGGCTTAGTCATGAAACACACACACACACACACACTCACCATGACAACAGTGACAGTGGGTTGTGTGATTGTTCTGCCGAGTGTTAAGTTTATATTCTACAGGTCATCCTCTCCTGCCTCCTCCCTCTGACTTCTCCTCCTTCTCTCCTCTCCATCCTTTGTAGGAACTGTTTGGGAGTCCCATGGGACGCCTTCACACTAGTTGTTCGTGTGTGTGTGTGTGTGTGTGTGTGTGTGTGTGTGTGTGTGTGTGTGTGTTCTCCGTCACCATGGCAGCAAAGTGTTGATGCGGTCTCGTGGCGGTCGACTGGGAAATATGAGTGTTCCCTGACCTTACTCTCCAGAGGGATATCCAACACACACACACACACACACACACACACACACACACACACACACACACACGTATAATTTAATTTGTGATTTTCTTAAAGCAGAATTGTTTAACACCGTTCTGACTTCGATTATGATATTTGGGTCTTGTTTTTTTTTTAATTAATAATCATCATCATCATCTCAACAAATGACTTCTTCACACAAAGAAAAACAAACCAACAGTATCTCATCTAAACCTCAGATAAAGTACGTCATGACCACTGACTGTTTAAAACCTGACGTAGACAGGCTCAGTGTGTTGGCTCTGCTCCTGCTTCCACAGGTGGAGCTAAGGTGAGCTGAATGAAGACCTGTAACCACACCCACCTGTCAATCAAAGCGTCCACGCTCTTAATCCTGCATAACTTTAAGCCTTAATATAACCTGAACAGGTGAGTTGTATATAAATTCACCCTCAGTACAGTTGTCATGAACGGGGAAATTAGCTACAGAGACCAAAACTGTTTTTTGTACCAGGCTGTAAACATGTTTATTTCTGCTGTGAAGTTGGACATTTCAACATGGGGACTTATGGAGACTGACTCACTTCTGGAGCCAGCCTCAAGTGGACGACCAACAAGGCAAAGCTGATATGTGTTGATGAGGCGTCTGTCTGCAGGTTGAGCACAGACAGACGGCCTATTTCTCCCAAAAAAAGGAAAAAATGAGAGAAAAGACAGAAAGAAAGGAAGGAGGAATGAAAGAGAGGAAGAGTTGAATGTCAAGCCCGCACTAATTGTTTCTATTTTAGAGAGCAGAGCTGCTTTCAGACTGATTTAAGGAGAGTCAGTGTAAAAGTGACCTAAAAACAAAGCAGAGAGCCGGCTGACACTCACTGATAACACACACACACACAAACACACACACAGATAACATTCACACACACACTCTGTGACGCACACTACCTCAAATTTTCATTGTCATCCTCATCTTAATCATCAAAATCAATTGATAAACAAGGAAGGAAAAGAGAGAAGAAGAGAGGAAGGAAGAGATGAGGAAAGAGGAGAGGACGAGAGAAAAGGAAACAAAGAAGAGGGGAGAGACTTAGGAAGAATAAAGATGAGAGGTTACTCTCCAGAAAGAGTAACACCTGGCAGGTTGATCTTTCTGTGGAGTTATACTGCCTCCTGATGGACGACAGAGGTACTGCAAGAGAAGGGCAGTGGACTGTACAACAGATGAAGTGTGTTGTCTGGACAGCAGGTGGCGCTGCTGCATCAACAATCAGCTGAGTGTGTAGCTGTAGTATCTCTGTAGCAATACCAATTTTAACCACTAGATGTCAGTGTTACATGCAAAGTTACATTTATTTTAGTTACATTGTGTGTGCTGTGTTAATACACAAAACTACACAGAGGAATAACAGCCGAGGAGTCACTGTTCTTCATATCCAGACGGGTCTCTCAGACCAGTCGCCCCCGGTCAGTACCCTGAAGAGTTATTATTACATATGAGTGTGACTGATGGTCACCACAGGCCAAACTGTCCCATAATTCTTTCAGTCTTGTTGTTGCCACAGAAACAATCTGATCATGGGACATTTTCTGAATATTTTGACAACAAAGCAGCTTCAGCTCACAGTCAGCGGATTAAAATGTTGCCTGACAGGTTTCAGTGCTGCGTGGCAACAGGTGAACAGAAAACTGAACAAAACTACAATAAACACAAGTGGAACCACAACAGAGGCCGGTTAACCCAGGTCAGAACTGAAGAGTGAAACAACAAAGCAGCTGCAGCCCAGAATCAGCAGATTAAAATGAAAATGAATTCATGATCAAATGTGCTTTTAACAAAAGAGTTGATCAGGAACATGACAAAGTTCTTCTGGGGTCCTTAAAAGTTGAGCATTACCAAATTCTTCTTTCACTGATCTACAACCAGAAGCCTCGTTCAAGGTAGGTAAATCCAGCTGACTAGGTTAAGTTTGCTGAGCAGTAATCTTAACTTAGTTAGCTGAGTTATGTTTATCTATTTTAGTTTGACTTATTTAAGCCGAGAGAGATGATCATGAAAAAAATCAATAAAAAGTAGACGTGATTTCTAGTGAGGGGAGGTACTGTACATGAAACCAGGACAATAAAACAATAAAACTGAAGTGTTCAGTCAGTCAGTCAAAGTTCAGACTCCATTTTGAGTCGACAGAGCAGAGCAGAGGAGGAAATGGACATCTGAGGCAGAGTGAGTGTTAATACAACATTGTTACTGTTTTACTGTCAGGTTCATCTGTCAATACAGCGTGATTGGCTGAATAATACACATTAAAGGTAATGCTAACTCAAGAGAACAAGCACAGATTTAAAGAAAACTGATCAGGTGCTGGATGGGTTCTTTACACTGGATACTGTTTGTGTGTGTGTGATACTTCCTCTCTTCTCAGGCTGAAACTTGAACAGACTTGTTTGTCATGATTCTCGTGTTCTGAGCTCTCAGTCAGTGTTACTGGTTCTCTCAGACTGACTGAAGATGACAGTGGGTTTGTTTTACAGGATTGAATTTTATAGTCAGTATTTTTCTTCCACTTACATCTGATAAAATATTTTGACAGTTAAACATTAAACGTTACCACTAATTACAGCCTTAAAACGTCTCATGCACACCAAAGGTCTGTTTTATGACTCAGATTAAACTGTACACACATTCAGGATATTGTGTTGTACCTCTGTAGATTAAATAAAGGTTGGTCAAAGGTTCAGGATCACTGTTAAATATGTTGTCTTTAAAATAACTTCATCTCTATTCCCACACGCTCCTCCTCTGCGTCTTGTTTTACCTGTTTGTCTTCATCGTCTTCATGTTGTACAGCTTGGACACATTACATATTTACCTCAACACCCTCTGAAATGCAGAAGATGAGTGACAGTGTGGAGGACGAGGAGGACAGAGCAAAGTCTCCAATGTCCAGCTGTCTGTCCATGAAGAGTGACCGGTCTAAAGGTCTTCCTCCAGACTTCAGTAATGAACCTGGACCCTCAGACACACAGTAAGAGAATTGCCAGTTACTTTTTAACCTGTGTATTGATCATTTAAAGTAACAGTATGTCAGATATTAGTATTAAATCATAAAACATCAGAGATTAAGGAAACATGCTCAACTGAAATACGAGCTCCTTAACAATAGTACAGTCTGCATGTTTCTTCTTTTGAAATTTTTTTTTATCCTGTGTGATCTGCACACACCCATGTCGACGCTCTGGGTTGCCAGATATTAAACGTACTGCAGCCATGGATGCAAACGAAGTGGATCAACAGAGTTATAACATTAGATTCTACCCGACCTAAAAATCTCCATGTGCAGAAACTGTCACACCGCGGTGAGGTCAAGCTGGGTTTTTGTCTTGTCTTGTCATTTCCTGTTTTATTTTGAAAAGTAACTCTCCTCTCGTTTCAGGTCATGCCCTTCCTCATGTCACCAGTCGGCTTGTCTTCCCTGATTCCTGATTGTGTCCACCTGTTTCCTATTGCCCTCATGTGTCTTATAGTCTGCGTCTCCCTTTGTCCTGTGCTAAAGCGTTTCGTCTCTGTTCGCACACCTAAGCCCGCTCCAAGCCTTGTTCATAGCCATAGTCCGTTTGATCGTGAGTTTTTGTTTCTGCCTCGTAGAGTGATGTTTGGTTGTAGCTTTTTCTTAGTCTTGCTTTTTGTTTCTAGTATTTAGTTTAGTGTGTAGTGTCATCTGGCCTCCACCTTTTAGGAGAGTTTTTTTGTTTTGTCACTGTTATTCATAGTATTGTCTGGCCTCCACCTTTTAGGAGAGTTTTTTTGTTTGCTACTGTTATTCTAGTAGTTGCTTTAGTTAATGTTTTGTAGCCTTTCGATTTTCCTCCTTGAGAGTTATTTTGATTTTTATATTTTGCATAACCGATAGTTTTTCCTCCTTAGGAGTGTTTTTTTGTTATATTTAGTTTGGCCTCGTTCTCTCTTCTGAGAGACTCATTTAGCTTAGGTTTTCATAGCCTTTTGTTTCGCCTCACTCTGTCGAGAGGTTGTCTCTTGCAATAAAACTGCCCACGTACACTTCTGCTTCTGAGTCCTATTTAAGTTCGGCCTGACAGAAACATGGTAAAACACGGAAATATTGGAGATCATTTGAAAGATAAAGACAGAAGGACCCAGAGCGTCTGTTTAAGATTTCACTATATTTCATTTTCAGTGAATCACAACACAGAAAATAAGATCACAAACTTTGTATTTTACATTATTTAGGCTGCCATCAATCTACCATAATGTCGGTAGTGTCTTCAAGTCTGGGGAGGAGGGGGTGGGAGGAGACGATTCTTCAGTCGTTTGAATTTGAACTGCAGTACTGATTTCTAACCACTAGATGTCACTGTTACACGCAAAGTTACATAGTGTTCCTTTAACAGTGATTAACCTGAAAGGAATAAAAACATCTTTGTGTTTACAGAGAGCAGGACCTTAAAAACAGACCAGAGTCTCCAATGTCCAGCCGTCTGTCTATGAAGAGTGACTGGTCTAGTGGTATTCCTCCAAACTTCAATAATGAACCGGGACCATCAAACACACAGTAAGAGAACTACCAACTAATTTTTTAACAATCAAACTCTCAGTAACAAGCAATTTGTGTAGTGAGACCTGTGGCTTGATAATTTAAAGGAACAATATGTCAGATATTAATGTATTAAATCATAAAACATCAGAGATAAAGGAAACATGCTCAACTGAAATTCGAGCTCCTTAACAATAGTACAGTCAGCATGTTTCTTCTTTTAAAATTAGTTTTTTTATCCTGTGTGATCTGCACACACCCATGTCGACGCTCTGGGTTGCCAGATATTAAACGTACTGCAGCCATGGATGCAAACGAAGTGGATCAACAGAGTTATAACATTAGATTCTACCCGACCTAAAAATCTCCATGTGCAGAAACATGGTAAAACACGGAAATATTGGAGATCATTTGAAAGATAAAGACAGAAGGACCCAGAGCGTCTGTTTAAGATTTCACTATATTTCATTTTCAGTGAATCACAACACAGAAAATAAGATCACAAACTTTGTATTTTACATTATTTAGGCTGCCATCAATAATTTACCATAATGTCGGTAGTGTCTTCAAGTCTGGGGAGGAGGGGGTGGGAGGAGACGATTCTTCAGTCGTTTGAATTTGAACTGCAGTACTGATTTCTAACCACTAGATGTCACTGTTACAAGCAAAGTTACATATTGTTCCTTTAACAGTGATTAACCTGAAAGGAATAAAAACATCTTTGTGTTTACAGAGAGCAGGACCTTAAAAAGGCCAGAGTCTCCAATGTCCAGCCGTCTGTCGATAAAGAGTGACTGGTCCAGTGGTATTCCTCCAAACTTCAGAAATGAACCTGGACCCTCAGACACAAAGTAAGAGAACTACCAACTAATTTTTAACCACCTAACTATCAGTAACAGTAATTTGAGTAGTGAGACCTGTGGCTTGATAATTTAAAGGAACAATATGTCAGATATTAATGTATTAAATCATAAAATGACCATGTCATCAGAGATTAAGGAAACATGCTCAACTGAAATACGAGCTCCTTAACAATAGTACAGTCAGCATGTTTCTTCTTTTGAAATTTGTTTTTTGTCCTGTGTGATCTGCACACACCCATGTCGACGCTCTGGGTTGCCAGATATTAAACGTACTGCAGCCATGGATGCAAACAAAGTGGATCAACGGAGTTATAACATTAGATTCTACCCAACTTAAAAATCTCCATGACATAAATGTGGTAAAAACATAATTATCATCAGTAAACAGAGGTACCTACTTGGCTCTTACTGACAAAGATGGAGGCTGCTTTCCTGGAGGAAGTGAGCTGTGAAGTCTGTAGAGATGACTGACCAAGTCACTGCAACTTCTAGCTTTAAATTCAACTTTTTTTCTCAAGAGTTACCAAAAGCACATTACTGTAGTGTGAGATGTTTCTTCTACTGAGGTCTATTGGGGTGTTTATTCTGCCTCTCACTCTCGTGTTCCTTTAACAGTGATTAACCTTAAAGGAATATAAAAACATCTTTCTGATTACAGAGAGCAGGACCACAGACAGAGAGCAGAGTCTCCAATGTCCAGCCATCTGTCCATGAAGAGTGACTGGTCTAGTGGTATTCCTCCAAACTTCAATAATGAACCGGACCATCAAACACACAGTAAGAGAACTACCAACTCATTTTTAACAATCAAACTCTCAGTAACAAGCAATTTGTGTAGTGAGACCTGTGGCTTGATAATTTAAAGGAACAATATGTCAGATATTAATGTATTAAATCATAAAACATCAGAGATTAAGGAAACATGCTCAACTGAAATTCGAGCTCCTTAACAATAGTACAGTCTGCATGTTCCTTCTTTTGAAATTTGTTTTTATCCTGTGTGATCTGCACACACCCATGTCGACGCTCTGGGTTGCAAGATATTAAACGTACTGCAGCCATGGATGCAAACGAAGTGGATCAACAGAGTTATAACATTAGATTCTACCCGACCTAAAAATCTCCATGTGCAGAAACATGGTAAAACACGGAAATATTGGAGATCATTTGAAAGATAAAGACAGAAGGACCCAGAGCGTCTGTTTAAGATTTCACTATATTTCATTTTAAAATCATTTCCAGTGAATCACAACACAGAAAATAAGATCACAAACTTTGTATTTTACATTATTTAGGCTGCCATCAATAATCTACCACAGTGTCGGTAGTGTCTTCAAGTCTGGGGAGGAGGGGGAGAGGAGACCATTCTTCAGTTGTTTGAATTTGAACTGCAGTACTGATTTCTAACCACTAGATGTCACTGTTACAAGCAAAGTTACATATTGTTCATAACAGTGATTAACCTGAAAGGAATAAAAACATCTTTGTGTTTACAGAGAGCAGGACCATAAAAACAGACCAGAGTCTCCAATGTCCAGCCGTCTGTCTATAAAGAGTGACTGGTCTAGTGGTATTCCTCCAAACTTCAGAAATGATCCGGACCATCAAACACACAGTAAGAGAACTACCAACTCATTTTTTAACAATCAAACTCTCAGTAACAAGCACTTTGTGTAGTGATACCTGTGGCTTGATAATTTAAAGGAACAATATGTCAGATATTAATGTATTAGATCATAAAACGACCATGCTATGTCATCAGAGATTAAGGAAACATGCTCAGCTGAAATACAAGCTCCTTGACAACAATAGCACAGTCAGCATGTTTCTTCCCCTGAAACTGCATAGTCCTCAGAAGTCCAATAACATTACGCCAGCCCAATTGGCTGGCAGATGTGACGATTGCATCGTGAGGACGGACATCCTCTCCCTACAAAAGGGGATGATGCAGCGTCACCGCTCATTCATAATAAGCACACCTTTTCCTCACTTCATGCAAGGAGGGTGGTCTGGTGAGATACCTCACTCATGTTACCAGAGAACCGGGTTACCTTTGTAACCTAAAGTTCTCTTTCAAACATTCGCTTGGTATCTCACTATGGGGATATACTGACTCCGTATTGCCAGACAAGCTCATCCTGAAGACCGACTGCCAATTATGAGGCTGACGATCGCGACCCTCAGAAGAGCCCACACTCAGCATGGTATGCTCCAAAGGAGGTGCTGTGACGTCCAGGGCATAGAACCTTGCAAATGTATGAAGTGAAGCCCAACTGGCCGCCAAGCATATATCTTGGATAGACACGCCTCTGAACAGGGCCCAGGATGTCGCCATACTGTCCACATAGATGCATAATGCACGCACTGGACATAAGGCATGCAAATGCTCCTGCTCCAAGGAGGAGAAAGGAGGAGGGTAAAAAGCCAACAGGTCAAGGGGAAAACACACCAAAGTATGGTTCTTAAGTACAAAGGCCGGATTACGATTATTTTAGCACCATAACACTGACCCGCTTAGCAGAAGCCAGCGCCAACAAAAGAGCTGTGTTAAAAGAGAGCACCTTCAGATCTACTCGATCTAACGGCGCAAATGGTGGGTGAGACAGTGCATCCAAAACAGTTGACAAATCCCACAATGGGGAAAGCTGTTTTTAAACCGGTCGTAGACAATGTGCCCCTTTCATAAAACAGCTAACAAGGATGTTGTCCCACAGCCTGACCATCAAACCTTACCATGGAGAAGGCTTATCCAGCAAATCTTGCAGAAAGCCGAGAATTATGGGCACTGAACACTGGAAAGGCACATCCTGTGACCTTGAACACCAGTCCTCAAACACACGCCATTTGCGACCTGGTGGATGAGACTCTAGCATTCTGAATGGTTGCAATGACATTCTGTGGAAGTCTAACTGCATTCAGGTTTAGCCTCTCACAGGCTAAGCCCAGAGCACCAGCCGCTGTCCGTGAGGATGAAATATCTCCCCTGCGCCTGCGTAGCAGGTCTCTACATAAAGGAGAGGCCACGGTTGGTTGTAAAGGAGCTAGATGACGTCTGTCAATTCTGCCCACACCCCGTTCACAATTCTACCCTCGTGGGTGGCGCCTCCCCCTGCAGTGATGCATCTGTTGTAACCACCTTCCTGGTCAGAACAGATCCCAGTGGAACCCCCTGTGTCAAAGTCCAGGGAGTTTCCACTGATAAAGTTCAAACCTAATCCTGCACTGTAGGCCATGGGATGTTCAGCTTTTTAGCCACCTTCCTGCATTCTTCATGCAGGTCCTGCCCTTACCTTCAGTCAGTGGTGCAGGCTGTACCTGTGCTGGGGTGAAGGAAGAGCCATCATCGTCCTCCCCTTCAGAGAGGAGGATGTCCAGCGAGGCATCCGAGTTATCAGATTCCTTGTCATCCTCTGAGACTGCACCGAAATTATCAGCTGACAGGCATTCGAGAAGCGAAAAGAGGTTTTTGACGCTGCATCATCCCCCTTTGTAGGGAGAGGATGTCCCTCCTCATGATGCAGTCTTCACGACTGCAAGCCAATAGTCTGAGGATTATGCAGAGGAGCATACCCCATAGTGAGATACCGACCGAATGTTTGACAAAGAACTACCAGTTACTCTTGAACCAAAAACATCTTTGTGATTACAGAGGTCAGGACCACAAAAAGAGAGCAGAGCCTCCAATGTCCAGCCATCTGTCTATAAACAGTGACTGGTCCAGTGGTATTCCTCCAAACTTCAGTAATGAACCTGGACCATCAGAGACAAAGTAAGATTACCCTTTAACCACCAAACTGTCAGTAACAGCAATTTGTGTCGTGAGACTTGCATATTAATAATTCAGCAGTGATTTATGTGAAAGGAATAATCAAGGAATAATCCTTGTGATTACAGACGTCAGGACCACAAACAGAGAGCAGAGCCTGGTGGTCTGCAGGAGGTTTTAGATGAACATAAGTTCAGTCTGAAGATGAGATGTGAACGTGTGACTGAAGGAAGTGAAGAAACAGGAAGTGGAACCCTCCTCAACAGGATCTACACTGAGCTCTACATCACAGAGGGACAGAGTGAAGAGGTTAATACCCAACATGAGGTGAGGCAGCTTGAGACAATGTCCAAGACCATCCTTGACACTCCGATCAAATGCCACGACATCTTTAAAGCCTTACCTGACCAACAGAGACACATCAGAGTCGTTCTGACCAACGGCGTCGCTGGCGTTGGAAAACCTTCTCAGTGCTGAAGTTCACTCTGGACTGGGCAGAGGGCTCGGAGAACCAAGATGTCAGTCTGGTGGTTCTGCTCTCGTTCAGGGAGCTGAACTTGATCAAAGATGAGCGGTTCAGTCTTCTCACGCTGCTCCATGTTTTCCATCCAACATTACAGAAGGTCACAGCAGAGAAGCTCGCTGTCTGTAAACTTCTGTTCATCTTTGACGGCCTGGATGAAAGCAGACTTTCACTGGATTTCAACAACAAAGAGGTCGTGTCTGATGTCACACAGGAGTCATCAGTCAGCGTGCTGTTGACAAGCCTCATCAAGGGAATCTGCTTCCTCGGCTCTCATCTGGATAACTTCCAGACCTGCAGCAGCCAATCAGATCCCTCCTTCATGTGTTGACAGAGTAACAGAAGTACAAGGCTTCACTGACGCTCAGAAGGAGGAGTACTTCAGGAGGAGAGTCAGTGATGAAGATCTGTCCAGCAGAATCATCTCACACATCAAGACCTCCATGAGCCTCTACATCATGTGTCTGATCCCAGTCTTCTGCTGGATCACTGCTACAGTTCTGGACCACATGTTGACCACAGACCAGAGAGGAGAGCTGCCCAAGACCCTGACTGACATGTACTCACACTTCCTGCTTGTTCAGACAAAGAGGAAGAAGAAGAAGTACGATGAAGGACATGAGACGAGTCCACAGGAGCTGACGGAGGCTGACAGGGAAGTTCTTCTGAAGCTGGGGAGGCTGGCATTTGAACAGCTAAAGAAAGGAAACATCATGTTCTACCAAGAAGACCTGGAGCAGTGTGGTCTGGATGTCACAGAGGCCTCGGTGTACTCAGGAGTTTGTACAGAGATCTTCAAAGAGAGAGTGTGATCTTCCAGAAAACAGTCTACTGCTTTGTTCATCTGAGCGTTCAGGAGTTTCTGGCTGCAGTCTACCTGTTCCACTGTTACACCAACAAGAAGACAGAGGTACTGAGGACTTCTTGGGAGAAGACTACACGACCTCAAAACCTAAATCTTTCCGAAAGAAAATCTCTAAGTATTTGAAATTATAGCCATGACCCATCCTTGAATGTGTTGAGGAAAGCCATGGAGAAATCCCTTGAAAGTAAAAATGGTCACCTGGACCTGTTTGTTCGCTTCCTTCATGGCCTCTCTCTGGAGTCCAACCAGAGACTCTTAGGAGGCCTGCTGAGTCAGACAGACAACAGTCCAGAAATCACCCAGAGAGCCATCAACAACCTGAAGAAGATGAACAGTGATGGTATCTCTCCTGACAGAAGCATCAACATCTTCCACTGTCTGATGGAGATGAACGATGACTCAGTCCATCAGGAGATCCAAGAGTTCCTGAAGTCAGAGAGCAGATCAAAGAGGAAACTCTCTGTGATCCACTGCTCAGCTCTGGCCTACATGCTGCAGATGTCAGAGGAGGTTCTGGATGAGTTGGACCTGAAGAAGTACAACACATCATGGGAGGGACGACGGAGACTGATTCCAGCTGTGAGGAACTGCAGAAAGGCTGAGTAAGTCCAGATGTGATTAACATTATAAATCAGTTTAGATTCATAGTTTGGTTCTTCAGATATTCAGGCTATAAAATTTCATATTATTCTTAAAATGGTGTTCCACCTGTTTTTTGCAAAAATATGTATTTTCAAATGTCATAAGAAACAAATTCTGATTTGGCTTTTAATTAGATATAATTAGTTTTATTTAAGCAGGATTGCATATAAATTCATATTTTATAAATTGGTGTACATATATTTGTTCTGATTACATTACTTATGATCAAAAACTAGCAAATCGACAACTTTGCTAACTGCCAAACATCAACAAGGTCACCAACAGCTAATATTACTGACTAGTCCAACAGCAGTCAGCCCAGCTCGGCCTGTCTTTCAGCCTTTTATTTCACCAAGCTCTCACCAATTCATCTGAATTATTTGCTTGTGTGCTCTTTTTTGTTTTAAATTAGTTTGAATCAGCAGTAATAAGCAGTACATATCTATATGTTCATGTGCATGATAACACGCTGTAGCTTTCCGTGACTTCTGGAAGCACAATGATATCTCTTTTAGCACTTGAGCATAGATGAAGTAAGGTGCAGACTGTCCTCAATCACGTCCTCGGGAGCTCATTGACTATATACAGCCATATACTTGTACTAGTCTGATGTTTTCAGTGTTGTTTGTCAGCAGGATTACTGAAAAACTGCTGGCCCGATTTTCATGAAACTTCATGGAAGAATGAAGCATGAATCAAGAATGGACCCATTAAATTTTGGAGCAGATCCAAATCACAGACGAATAGATCAGTTGTAATATAGCCATATATAGTGGTTGTTACACTTGCAGATTTGCATATCACAGAAGACTGGGTTATTGGCCTTGGCCGAGGTCTGTGCTCTTAGAGTGCCCTTCTTTTGAATGCTGTAACCAGTGTTGCCAACTTAGCAATTTGGCACTATATTTAGCGACTTTTCAGACCCCTCTAGTGACTTTTTTTTTTTTTAAAGCGTCTAGCAACAAATCTGTCGACTTTTTCTGGTGTTATTGGAGACTGACGTGAAAGCATATATCATGTATGTATGTATATGTATAGTGTACAGTACTGTATGTCAACCAGTGTTAACTCGTTTGTTGTTTGTGGAAGTTTTCATTTGTTATACAGGGACTGGGCTAAGTTGAGTTTATTTTGCACTGATTTGCACACAGAAGAATTTTTGTTAGTCACTAGATTTAGGGTTGCTGTTTTGATGTGTTTTTTGTTATTAGGATATCTTAGATAGTGACGTTTTTCTTTATCATTTTGTTTTCATTTAGATTGTATAGGCTCTAGTTTAGAGAGTTCTCTTTTTGTTAGATTTGTTTTTTTGAAGAGCATCTACTCGCCCTTGGTTACCTTACCACTTTTTTGTTATAATTAATCCAAATTTCATTATAAATAACTAAATAAGAAATAAATAAGAAAATCTGGTTTCATGTCACTTCCTTTTACCCCATGAGCTGGGACGTAACACTATCTAAACTTGTCAACAGTCATTGAATTTTCCCACTTATGGACGTGAACCTGACAGCAGCAGGTATCTCACAAACAGAGATCATCTTTCCCAACTGTAATTGTTCACTGACCTGTAAAAATGTTTTTCTAATCAAGATAGCCTCATGCTAACTTTGTGGAGACAGACATGAGATCAGATCACACTGACGGACTGTGGACATTATGGAAGTCTAAATGTTAATTAAAATTCTTTAAAAAAAAAAAAAAAGTCTCCTCTTGGGGCGCTCTGGTTATTCAACTTGTAGAGCATATGCCCCTTCACACACACTCTTCAGCTACTACTATCTTAATACACATGTAAAATATGTTTCATGACAGACTTTCTTACTGTGGACTCTCAGAGACTCACTGTGAAGTCGTGGCTTCTGCTCTGAAGTCCAACCCCTCCCATCTGACAGAGCTGGACCTGAGTAAAAACAAGCTGCAGGATTCAGGAGTGAAGACACTGTCTGCTGGACTGGAGAGTCCAAACTGTAGACTGGAGACTCTGAGGTCAGTTCACTGACTGTACTCACTATATACACTGCTCACAAAACGTTCGGGACATTTGACTTTCGGGTGAAATTTATGGAAAATGTAAAAAGTTCATGCTACAGTGATATTATATCATGAAAGTAAGACATTTAAGTAGAAGCATGCAATGGTCATTTCTTCATCTCAAACAATGTATTGAAACTAAAGCTAACAACAGTGGTGTGTATACCACAACAAAACATGTCAATGTCTCAGTAACTTGTCATGTGACCTTGACCATCGATCACAGCTCGACTAGCCGTCTCATGCTGTTCACAAGTGGACTTATTCCAACCTGCTGATGACACTCTGTGACACTCAGCGCTCAGTGCTAACTTCCCTCTGAGTACTTCCTGTTTGAAGCCTCACACTGACCAGGTACTGTTGATGGATTGTCAGGTGTCGTCTTGGTGTCATGATGTCAAAATGTGAACAGCATGATGAAGAGGACTGTTTATTTAGAAACTGTCTTTGAAGCTGAACATTTAGTGGAACATTCATGGATCACACACTTGTTATGATTTTTAATCACCTTGTTAGAGAACAGCATGTTATGCAATAAATACTGAAACATTGACCAGTTGGACATGTGCATTCAAAAGTTTAGAGAAGTTAAAGTTCACCTGTAACGATTTTAGTGCATTTTAGGTGCACTCTGCAATTTCATCCGAAAGCCAAATATCCCAAATTTTTTGTGAGTCGTGTGTATATGCTTGAAATTATATGATTTCAAGAACATTGTTTTCTAAAGTTACATCATTTATTCTTTATTCAGTTTGTGGGACTGCAGTTTGTCAGAGATCAGCTGTGCTTCTCTGGCCTCAGCTCTGAAGTCCAACCCCTCCCATCTGACAGAGCTGAACCTGAGTGACAACGACCTGCAGGATTCAGGAGTGAAGCTGCTGTGTGATTTTCTGGAGAGTCCACACTGCAGACTGAAGACTCTGAAGTCAGTTCACTGACTCTCTGTTACTATTATAGATCTGATGTTTAATTAACAAGTGAAGCTAATTTATGTTCAGACATAACTTACATCCATAAAGTTGTAAATTTCTTTTTGTTCATATTTTCATGAATGCGGTGCTTTGATTTTATGAGTCCACTTTTCCTAAAAGAAATATTGTCAATGCTATCTTTGGGATCTTGAGTTGAATCTTAAATTCAATCTGAACAGATTATTAAACACTGAATGATTGCGAGCAGGAACATTGTCTTCTAAAGTTACATCTTTTATTCTTTATTCAGATTGTGGGAATGCAGGTTGTCAGAGATCAGCTGTGCGTCTCTGGCCTCAGCTCTGTCCAACCTGTCCTGTCTAAAATACCTGAGCCTGAGCTTCAACAAGCTGCAGGATTCAGGAGTGAAGCTGCTGTGTGATTTTCTGGAGAGTCCAAACTGTAGACTGAAGACTCTGAGGTCAGTTCACTCACTTTGTGTAAATTGTCACATCTGTTGATTTCAATGTGTTTTGACAGATCATGTCTGATCATTGATATCGATTCTTCAGAACACACACACACACACACACACTAACTTGACTGAGATAAGCAGCATGTTATTAATCTGTGTTGACATGAATGGTTGTCTGAATGTTGTGCTGACGTTTGGATGATGTCTGTAGAAGGCTGACATTATGATGATCCACAATAACACAATGACAAAGTCACTCTACTCATGTTAGAGAAAAGCTCATTAATTAGGACATAGTAATGTTGAGCTGCACATTTCAAACCTGAACACATCTGATTGGATTATAAATGGATTTTTATCAACATCATTTATTCTTTATTCAGATTGAGGGACTGCAGTTTGTCAAAGATCAGCTGTGCTTCTCTGGCCTCAGCTCTGAAGTCCAACCCCCATCTGACAGAGCTGAACCTGAGCAGAAACAACCTGCAGGATTCAGGAGTGAAGCCTCTGTCTGATCTTGTGAAGAGTCCACACTGCAGTCTGCAGACTCTGAGGTCAGTAGAGGGTTGCAGTCAGTCCATGTTGGTCTCAGCAGTATTGTACTAAACACAGTTAGTATCAAAGCACAGATCCAGTATTTCCTGTAAACCTCCGACCTTCTCAGCGGCTGCTTTCCTCAGTGAAGCTGTGAGAGGAGAACGGTGACAGGCTTCAGGATTGGACAGAAAGACAGAGAGAGAGAGACAGTCAGCCAATCAGATGAGCCAGAAGCTCGTTGTGATCATGTGTTTTTGGTTGATGTGAAGACGACTGTTGTTGTTGTGTTCATGTCTACAGGAAATAAAGCTGATTACAGCTGACAGCATTACAAGATGTACAGAGACAGTGGTCCTCATTCATCAGATCTGATCTCAAAGTGTTTGTTCTCTCATTCCAACACTAAAGAACTGATCAGGTCATCTTTGTCACAGCTCTCAGATCAGTCTGACTAAAGCCTGCAAAGAACCATCATTACATTTAGTGACCATGTGGTCTTTGTACAGAGCAGAACCTCTGCTGAAGTCCAGTAACCACAGCTTCAGTCTTTGTGTGAACATGTAGGACCTTTAACATCATATATTTATCTGTCCATGTGTCTTTAGTTTAGTCCAAATGTTTTTAGAACAGACTCCATATTTACATGTTTGATGCGTTCAGGGACTGTCAGCACTTTATTTCCACTGTGTGCTTGAGTGAAATGTGCAGAGTCAGCAGACTTGATGCTCAAAGTCTCTGCAGGTCTGTGAGCTTCACTCCAACACGTTAACATGAGAGCTGACAGGAAGCTGGCTACGCTACACAGCCGCTCCACTTGTGTCTGAACAGGACTGAAGTCCTGCTGGTCTTTATACTGGATGTGCTGCATCACTGACTGACAGCTGATGAAGGGAGTCTCTGGAAACACTGATTCATGACTTCTGCTGTCTGTCTGCTTCTCTTATCAGATGGAAACGGTGGTGATCTCTGTCAGAGTGCGAGTGGTGAGAAAGGTGTTTGTGCTGAGAGAGGATCAGCTGAGTCCTGATGATCCAGAGAGGTTGAAGCAGCAGCATCAGCTCTGACTGGGCCATGTTACTGGGAGGTGGAGTGGAGAGGAGAGCTTCATCCAGCAGAGACTGACGGAGGAATCACAACAAGTGGAGATGACTGTCAGCGCTGCAGTCTGAACTGCTCTGAGATCAGCTCCACTGTCAGACACAATGTCAAGTCCACCATCATGCCTGTGTGTTCCTCTGGATCATGTGACATTCTTCATTCATTCATAACTGAACCCAAAGAGCTTCTACAGATTAGTTCAGTTCATGAAGTGAGTTTCTTTTGAGCTTTTATGGTGATTTGGTTTTAAGTTAAAACATTTACTCATTCAGATTGTTTCCTTTTTTCTTTTAATAATTAATTTGTTCTCTTTTGATTGTTACTGTTCAAAATCTAAATCATTGTTATTATTCAAAGATTTCTTTTTTTCAATATATGTTCTTACTCATGTTTTATTATTATTAGTTAGTCTAGATCAGTTAATCATTTAGTTTCTTTGGCTCATCATTTTTGATTATGGTTTGTCTATCAATTTGTATAATTAAAGCCAGCACTCGAGTTAAAATGAAACTCTGACTTAAAGGTACAGTGTGTAAGATTTGATGGTATCTGGTAGTGAAATTTCTGATTGCATTGAACTCAGCAGTTTCGGTCACGTGACAAAAGAGGTCATCATGGCGTTATGATCTTCTTCTACTTCTTTTCCTGCTTTGTCAGCAACATGTTGGTAAAACACGGTCTGCAGGGCTCTTCTGTCTGTTCTGGACTACTGTAACAAACATGGCGGAACAAGATTTCAAACTCCTGTGAGGCGCCCCGTGGCATATGTAGATATAAACGGCTAATTCTTTGAACTGACGTGATTTACTGTTTTTATATTTAGTTTATATTCACTCAAACAGTCTTCTCATATGATGGTCACATAGTTTGGTGTTAATAACTTTTATTGATGCTGTAAATTCTGCGTCAGCTCTGCTTTGCTTCAGATTGAACAACACCATGTTTTAGACAAAAGTGACCATGATTCAAATCAGACTTTAAAAACTTTATCGCCTCACAGCAGCGGGCAGAAACTTTGTGATACAGACTCCCTAAAAGACAAACCATTCAAACGTGTCATAAAAAACACAACAAGGTTGTGACGCACAGTTACAGTTTCAATCCCACTGGGACCACCTCCAATAACACATCCATATAATCATGAAAGAAGTGTAGAAACCTGCTTATGTTTATCCTACATTATAACGCTTATTTAGGACAGCTTTCTGTTCTCAGGAACATTTTGGTAAATAGTTGTTTTCCAGGACTTTTCCATGACAAGAAATCAGTGTTGAAGATTTCCAGGTTTTATAGGATGCATGGGAACCCTGACAGATCATCAAGAATCACCATCATGACTGCAGAATTTCACATTTAACCCTCAAGACTGATTCTTTAATATTCACCAATGTCCAATCATCATATGTTCTGGATCAAAATCAATTAGTGAACAAAGAGCAGGAAGGAAAAGAGAGAAGTATCACTGAGACAAAAGAAGTCAGAAGAAGAGATGAGAGATGTAAGATGAGGAAAGAGGAGAGGACGAGAGAGAAAGGAAACAAAGAAGAGGGGAGAGACTTAGGAAGAATAAAGATGAGAGGTTACTCTCCAGAAAGAGTAACACCTGGCAGGTTGATCTTTCTGTGGAGTTATACTGCCTCCTAATGGACGACAGAGGTACTGCAAGAGAAGGGCAGTGGACTGTACAACAGATGAAGTGTGTTGGTCTGGACAGCAGGTGGCGCTGCTGCATCAACAATCAGCTGAGTGTGTTTTTCAGACAGACAAACAGGGAACGGTAATAATGTACATTTACCACTTTTTACATGAGGGTGACTTTAAGAAAAAAACATATTCTTTAAAAATAACATGTCTTTTTTGTTTTGTTTTGTTTTTTAATTAAATTGTTTCACTTCCGTAAACAAAAAGCGTGCGCTCTTCTCCCTCTGTCTGTTCTGGAAGATGAAGAAGGACCGGATGGAAACATGGAAGCACAAAAACAACAAAAAAGACACGACAACTTGAAATTTTCAAGCTTTCTCGGCGAGACAAAGAAAGGAGGCTGGTGTGAGTAAGCTGGCGTTTCATTACATTAAAGTTCAGTGAAGTTTGACTCAAAGGAAAACTAATTAAAGACTTTTAATGAGAGTTAACTGGGGACAAGATGGCGGACCAGACGGCTGAAAATAACCGTTAGTGACGTCATTGAACGTTGTTTCTGTGTGCTAACAGCTAGTTAACGTCAATGCAACGTCAATATTAAAACAATATAATTACAGCTGTGACTTATTAATGAACTTATGAAGAACTTAAGTCATTTAACAAGCTTAACTGACATTCTCTGCAGTGTTTCCTCTTTATTCATTCAGCAGCAGCTGAATCACAAGATCATTAATATCATTAATATCAATGACACTAATGATTTTTACTCTTTGCACTGTGTGAGCACGACAACACTCAACGTTACTTTGGATTGTTTGGAGTCAACTAGAGTCGAATCCTGTCGGACCCTCTTCTCATTCTTCAAAGGACGTCTGCGTAAAAGGTAACGTTCAAGTTCACGGTCCATGCGTTAGATTAGCGAGTAATTTAGGTAGCATAATGTTAGCATAACGTAGAGTAGAGAGTAACTTAGATAGCATAATGTTAGCATGACGTAGAGTAGAGAGTAACTTAGCTAGCATAATGTTAGCGTGACGTAGAGTAGAGAGTAACTTAGCTAGCATAATGTTAGCGTGACGTAGAGTAGAGAGTAACTTAGCTAGCATAATGTTAGCGTGACGTAGAGTAGAGAGTAACTAAGCTAGCATAATGTTAGCGTGACGTAGAGTAGAGAGTAACTTAGATAGCATAATGTTAGCATGACGTAGAGTAGAGAGTAACTTAGCTAGCATAATCTTAGCGTGACGTAGAGTAGAGAGTAACTTAGCTAGCATAATGTGAGCGTGACGTAGAGTAGAGAGTAACTTAGATAGCATAATGTTAGCGTGACGAGTAGAGAGTAACTTAGCTAGCATAATGTTAGCGTGACGAGTAGAGAGTAACTTAGCTAGCATAATGTTAGCGTGACGAGTAGAGAGTAACTTAGCTAGCATAATGTTAACGTGACGAGTAGAGAGTAACTTAGCTAGCATAATGTTAACGTGACGTAGAGTAGAGAGTAACTTAGCTAGCATAATGTTAGCGTAACGTAGAGTAGAGAGTAACTTAGCTAGCATAATGTTAGCGTAACGTAGAGTAGAGAGTAACTTAGGTAGCATAATGTTAGCGTGACGTGAGTGAGAGTAACTTAGCTAGCATAATGTTAGCGTGACGTAGAGTAGAGAGTAACTTAGGTAGCATAATGTTAGCATGACGTAGAGTAGAGAGTAACTTAGCTAGCATAATGTTAGCGTAACGTAGAGTAGAGGGTAAATTAGCTAGCATAATGTTAGCATGACGTAGAGTAGAGAGTAACTTAGCTAGCATAATGTTAGCGTAACGTAGAGTAGAGAGTAACTTAGGTAGCGTAACATTAACGTGACGTAGGGTGGCGAGTAACATAGATAGCATAACGTAAGCGTAATGTAGGTAGTGTAATGTAATGTGTAGTGTAGCGGAGCGACTACGCTACAAAGGGAAAGATTAGCGATAAGTTGGCAGAAAATGTAGTTTGTCAGTTAATAAATGCTACAGCTTCTCAAGCTAACGTTAACAGTCTTATGGAAAAGTAATGGGGTTAGTCGTAGTAGCAAAGAGAAGCTAACGTTAACAGTATGTTATTTAGCTGCCTGCGTGTCCAGTGTTAAGATCCTCTGTTAGTCATTCCAGCAGAGATAGAGGCTCCATTTAGCTGCAATAATATCTCTACCTCACTTACTTGTCCATTGGGTACAAGGTCAGACTAAACTCAGTTTTCTTACACTACATGTTGATAGTTAAATGATGTTTCAGTTTTCAGATGAGTCTGTTAAACTGGTTTGTTAAGGAAGAGAAAGAAGGATGGTGACCACGGAGGAGCTGAGGCTAGTAAAGTCAATTATGGACGCAAACTAGTCACCTTTAAGATAATGAGTTTCTTTAATGTAAAACTGTTTCTGTTATTATGTACATGGAAATGCTGCTTACAATGTGATGATGGAAAGAGAAGCGAGGGAAGGTCATGAGGAGCAGAGAGAGGAGCAAGGAGAGGAGCAGAGAGAGAGGAACAAGGAGAGGAGCAGAGAGAGGAACGAGGAGAGGAGCAGAGAGAGAGGAACAAGGAGAGGAACAAGGAAAGAAGCAGAGAGAGAGGAGAGAGGAACAAGGAGAGGAGCAGAGAGAGAGGAGAGAGGAACGAGGAGAGGAGCAGAGAGAGGAACAAGGAGAGGAGCATAGAGAGAGAGGAGCAGGATCTAGAGACTCCACACTGAATCATTTTAATAAGATTCATTATTAATTGAACTGAGTTGTAAAGTAAATATATTTATTTGTGTAATAAGTTTGACACTGTTGTTCTGAAGCTCTGTTGGTTGGTTTGACAGTTTTTCATTGTTTTCTGACTTTTTAAACCAAACAATCCGTCATAATAATTCCTAGTTGCATGTTTGCTAATTTTCCTTGCTGTTTTTGTCATCACAGTTTGTTTTTCATTTTTTATCACTGATATCAACTTTTTCTGTTGTTTCCTGTCTTTCATTTTTGTCATGCTCATTCTTTTTATCAGACTTTTACTTCTTCTGTTCCATTCTGTGCTGCACAAGTGCCAACCTCTGTCACTGTGAATTGAAGCCAACACAGGAAGTGCCAAAAACTGCAGTTCCTCAAACGTCCACTTGAGGCTGGCTCCAGAAGTGAGTCAGTCTCCATAAGTCCCCATGTTCAAATGTCCGACTTCACAGCAGAAATAAACATGTTCAAATCATATTAAGGCTTAAAGTTATGAAGAATTACAAGTGTTGCTGTTTTGATTGACAGGTTGATGGTTTTAAGTTAGTTAAAGTTTTTAGCAACTTAAACATTTGACATGTGGAGAAGGATTGTTTTAACTTTTTTTGAATATTGAAAAGGCAATATGGGATTGAATTAAAATAGTCTATGCTACTTCTTTACTTGTAAAAACAGAAAATTAACTCAACTTAATTTTTGTCCAGACTAAAGGCTTCATGGCAAAACAGAAAAGTGGCTTGTAGAACTCATTCAGTATATTAGTATCAGTCCATGAGATAAATGGGTATCTGCTATTGTACTGGTCAGTAGAATTAAAGTGTCTTGTAGTTTGAACAAATGTAAAAATAAATGATTCATTTGTTGTCAATCAACAGCTGCAGATTCCACAAGCCTTTGACTGTGTTGTTGAATGCCACTAAATTAATTATCAGTTTGTATTTGTTAAAATGATGAGGTGTTCAGATTTTATAGTCCAGTACAGCAGTAGATACTCATTTATCATAGAATATGGACAGAAAATCTTGACGTCACATCGTCTTGAGGAGGCGTGTCTCACAGTTTGAAAACCCTGAGGGCAAAAATACATTTCTGATCTGCTGCTACATTATGAACCATCCTGACCGTGGTGATCAGGGACAGGTTTTCTTACTTTCCAGAGTCATGACTAAAAATGTAGAAGCAGCCTTCAGCTTTCATGCACTACACATCTGGAACAAACTCCCACTGAACTGGAGGTCTGCTCCAACTGTCAGTTCTTTTACATCATGGCTTCAGACTTCTCTTTTCGTTAAGAATGTTGTCATTTTATAATATACTTATTTTTCCCATGTGAACGCGCCACGAATAACAAGAAGAATCAGTCTTACTAAGTTACTCTAAATATTATCTGGTCACTAACTGCACAAATGTAAACAGGCTAGAAGCCGTTACCTTTTCTTTCGTATGGATTTAACCATTTCAATGCCAGTGCTCACCTCATGACATGCAAATGTTCATCGACATTGTTTAGCAAGGGAGCAGTCCTGCATCCTGGGCTTAGTGTCGCCCAAGAGGATTGTGATTGGATTAAAGAAATCTAAATACGCCAATGATAATGTGACCTTTGTCCACTGCTGACGCTAAAATGAAGCATCCGGTTAATGCGTAACTACAGATTAAATAACCATGATAAAGTTGCTGCTTTATGGCCAGTCAACCCAGGTCAGCACACTGAAGAGTTATTATTACATATGTGTGGGGCTGGTGGACACTACACAGGCCAAACTGTCCCATAATTCTTTGGGCCTTGTTGTTGCCAAAGTTCTTCTGGTGTTACTGCAGCAGCAACATGTCTGTGAAGAAGCTGTCCCAGGACAAATACTTTAGCTGATCTTCAACCAGAACCCTCGTTCAAGGTAGGTAAATCCAGTTGACTAGGATAAAGAATTTCCCCGTTGAGGGATTAATAAAGTATCTCTATCTCTCTCTTGTTTGCTGAGCAGTAATCTTAACTTAGTTAGCTGAGTTATGTTTATCTATTTTAGTTTGACTTATTTAAGCCGAGAGAGATGATCATGAAAAAAATCAATAAAAAGTAGACGTGATTTCTAGTGAGGAGGTACTGTACATGAAACCAGGACAATAAAACAATAAAACTGAAGTGTTCAGTCAGTCAGTCAAAGTTCAGACTCCATTTTGAGTCGACAGAGCAGAGCAGAGGGATGAAAAAGGACATCTGAGGCAGAGTGAGTGTTAATACAACATTGTTACTGTTTTACTGTCAGGTTCATCTGTCAATACAGCGTGATTGGCTGAATAATACACATTAAAGGTAATGCTAACTCAAGAGAACAAGCACAGATTTAAAGAAAACTGATCAGGTGCTGGATGGGTTCTTTACACTGGATACTGTTTGTGTGTGTGTGATACTTCCTCTCTTCTCAGGCTGAAACTTGAACAGACTTGTTTGTCATGATTCTCGTGTTCTGAGCTCTCAGTCAGTGTTACTGGTTCTCTCAGACTGACTGAAGATGACAGTGGGTTTGTTTTACAGGATTGAATTTTATAGTCAGTATTTTTCTTCCACTTACATCTGATAAAATATTTTGACAGTTAAACATTAAACGTTACCACTAATTACAGCCTTAAAACGTCTCATGCACACCAAAGGTCTGTTTTATGACTCAGATTAAACTGTACACACATTCAGGATATTGTGTTGTACCTCTGTAGATTAAATAAAGGTTGGTCAAAGGTTCAGGATCACTGTTAAATATGTTGTCTTTAAAATAACTTCATCTCTATTCCCACACGCTCCTCCTCTGCGTCTTGTTTTACCTGTTTGTCTTCATCATCTTTATGTTGTACAGCTTGGACACATTACATATTTACCTCAACACCCTCTGAAATGCAGAAGATGAGTGACAGTGTGGAGGACGAGGAGGACAGAGCAAAGTCTCCAATGTCCAGCTGTCTGTCTATGAAGAGTGACCGGTCTAAAGGTCTTCCTCCAGACTTCAGTAATGAACCTGGACCCTCAGACACAAAGTAAGAGAAGTGATACTAACTTCATTTTATAGAATTATATCATTACCATTATATGATTGTATTGGCCAAATTATAGGAAAAAAATCCATTCAAAGTGTCTCTGTTAGAGTCGGTCAGTCAAAGTGTTTAGTGAGTTCAGTCACTTATTTATTTGACTCATTTTCACTTAGTGTCTGTGACAGCTGTCAGTCATCTGGAAAAGCTGTAATCTGATCTAAGAGGACGAATACAAACTTTTAACACTAGAACTACCAGAATTTCATAACTACTACGACCATAGTGGTCATTCTGACAGTTCATACTTTTACTTTCATACGGCCGTACTGAATGTCATATCTACATTTGAACCTTCTCTTTAAGTTTTCCAATGAAGCTTTTAATTTCTGTCGTCATGTTATGACGTCATCGCCCTTAAAACAAACACAAAGGAAAGATTGCCCGCCAGGTGCTGCCTCTCTACGTGTGAAAAGCTTTGCATCAAAAGATTTTTTCACGGCACTGAAAATGTTGTTTTTGATTATATAAATGCCAACAAATATGGACTGAAGCAGAATATTTCATAATAATAAAGATCAGGACACAATATTTAAATTCAAATGAATGTGAAAACTTATTTTCCAGCCTAACTGATCAATATTCTTTTATTTTCCTTGTAAAATTAAAACAAATCTTATGATACAATAACATAACATATATACAATAAGAAAAACATTACCAATATGCATTTCAATACATCGTAAAACTTTCATGGACACGTATGCAGCACAATACTGTTTTGGACAAATCTGTCCCAGACATCACTCATAAGAGCAAACTTGTTGTCTCGCAGGCGTGTGCGTCGGGTTTCCCTTTTGTCGAAACGCAGGAACCGCATGATTTCCTGAAATCTGTTTTGGGACATTGTCTCTTTGGAAAAAAGCGCAGCCCCACTCGGCTGACCAATAGTTGTCAAATCCATGCTTTGCCACAAATGTATATGAGACCAATGAAGACTTTTAGCTCTTCAACTATCATGTCCCATATTTTGTCCTCCTTGACACGGTGGTCCTCAGCCACGGTGCAGTCCCTGATGTGTTTCAGCTTGCCATCATCCACTAAACACAGAAAAGCTGTGAGGGAATCTTCAATATTGCTTTTGGCGTGCGCTGTGGAGCCTTCAGCTTCTGTGATGACATTTTAGCATTGTCGCCTTCCTCTGTCTTCACCCGACCCTATATAGATCCACACTATGCCGTCTTTCGTCATTTCACGCCTCTCAGCTGAAAGTGGGTTTAGAGTGCCAGCTTCCTCATCTGGTGGCGGACTGAGTTCTCTTGGCACAGCTGATGGATCAGGATTTTGCACTAGGGACCAAGAGACATTGCTGTCCCTATCCATACCTGCTCCTCCATCAGGCTCCTTATCGTCCAGCCTCTGAAGCATGGCTAAAGCCTCTGTGGCTGTCATTCTTCTTTTTGATGACATTTTGTATAATATTTGGCTTTTTTACTTTGAATTAGCTGAAATGTATTACTTATAGTGTTGGAATTTCCTGTTGCTCTTACTAATCAAGGGAAATATAGCGGACTGAAATATGATATCCACTGTATAATGCGTGCGGTCAAAATGGCCAAATAACAATGTCAGAATAAAATATACACACATTTAGGAAGAGTCAGAGTCCTACAACCACATTGATTTTATTTTAACAAAGTTATTACACTGTAAAATTTAAAAAACGGTCAAAATGACTGCCTTGGTAGTTCTGGTGTTAAAGCTCCTCATCAGCAGCAGCAGCAGTTTGTGTATTTAAAGCTTCATAAATGACTTTGATCAGAGGATTTATCAAAGATTCATGTGATCTGAATAAAAACATGTTGGTGTTTGCAGAGTTCAGTCCAACAGACAGAGAGCAGAGTCTCCAGGATCCATCTGTCTGTCTATGAAGAGTGACTGGTCCAAACCTCTTCCTCCAGACTTCAGTGATGAACCCGGACCCTCACACACAAAGTAAGAGACTGTTTTTACTGTAAACTGACCTGATGAAGATGATGCATTGATGATGAAGATTCAAAGATTTGTCTTCATGATGCAGACATGCCGTGTGTCTTACAGTACACTGCTGGTCTACCACAGTTATTTAGAGCACTTCTAACCTCAGTTAAAACCTAAATAACTCAAGCTGAGCTGCTCAAAATGAGGACATTTATGTGGAGGACTTTTATTTTGAAACAGCTGCAGGAAGTGCTGAGTTTGTAATAATAACAAACAACAGGCAGATGACTGAAAGTTAATTAAGACAGTCAGATAAGAAAAGCTGTTAATGAATGTTCATGACAGCAGGAGAGTTGAAATCAAATCATCTTCATCACAGACTGAAAGCTGAATTCAAACAGAAAAGTAATGACACTTTTACTGTGTGAACATCTGAGCTTCCAGACAGCGTCGTCCAAATCTTGATATTTGTCACCAACAGTCAACAAATCATTTGAGTGATGAAGAAATGTCTTCACAGAGAGAGGAAGAGGAGTCATGTTCCTGTGGAGGAGCAGCCGTCCTGCTGTGTTTTGTGTCAGGACGTCCTGAAGGATCCGGTCTCTACCAGCTGTGGACACTGGTTCTGCAGACACTGCATCACCTCATACTGGGACCGGTCTGCTTCATCAGGAGACTCCTCCTGTCCCCAGTGTGGGAAAAGATCCAGAACAAGACCTGGACTGCAGACAGCCAGTCAGACCAGCACTGTACAAAGTAAGACTGTGCATTTACTTCTCTAGATATTCTTCTATCCATCACTTTTTATTGCTGATGAAATAATCAGCAGATTGTCACATTTTCTTTGTTTTGTCTCAAACTTCTTTCTCTGTTTTAGTGAGTGGTGGTCTGCAGGAGGTTTTAGATGAACATAAGATCAGTCTGAAGACGAGATGTGAACGTGTGACTGAAGGAAGTGAAGAAACAGGAAGTGGAACCCTCCTCAACAGGATCTACACTGAGCTCTACATCACAGAGGGACAGAGTGAAGAGGTTCATACCCAACATGAGGTGAGGCAGCTTGAGACAGCTTCAAGAAGAAGAAGACCCTCCATGACACTCCGATCAAATGCCACGACATCTTTAAAGCCTTACCTGACCAACAGAGACACATCAGAGTCGTTCTGACCAACGGCGTCGCTGGCGTTGGAAAAACCTTCTCAGTGCTGAAGTTCACTCTGGACTGGGCAGAGGGCTCGGAGAACCAAGATGTCAGTCTGGTGGTTCTGCTCGTTCAGGAGCTGAACTTGATCAAAGATGAGCGGTTCAGTCTTCTCACGCTGCTCCATGTTTTCCATCCAACATTACAGAAGGTCACAGCAGAGAAGCTCGCTGTCTGTAAACTTCTGTTCATCTTTGACGGCCTGGATGAAAGCAGACTTTCACTGGATTTCAACAACAAAGAGGTCGTGTCTGATGTCACACAGGAGTCATCAGTCAGCGTGCTGTTGACAAGCCTCATCAAGGGGAATCTGCTTCCCTCGGCTCTCATCTGGATAACTTCCAGACCTGCAGCAGCCAATCAGATCCCTCCTTCATGTTGACAGGGTAACAGAAGTACGAGGCTTCACTGACGCTCAGAAGGAGGAGTACTTCAGGAGGAGAGTCAGTGATGAAGATCTGTCCAGCAGAATCATCTCACACATCAAGACCTCCAGGAGCCTCCACATTATGTGTCTGATCCCAGTCTTCTGCTGGATCACTGCTACAGTTCTGGACCACATGTTGACCACAGACCAGAGAGGAGAGCTGCCCAAGACCCTGACTGACCTGTACTCACACTTCCTGCTGGTTCAGACAAAGAGGAAGAAGAAGAAGCGATGAAGGACATGAGACGAGTCCACAGGAGCTGACGGAGGCTGACAGGAAGTTCTTCTGAAGCTGGGGAGGCTGGCGTTTGAACAGCTGAAGAAAGGAAACATCATGTTCTACCAAGAAGACCTGGAGCAGTGTGGTCTGGATGTCACAGAGGCCTCGGTGTACTCAGGAGTTTGTACAGAGATCTTCAAAAGAGAGTGTGATCTTCCAGAAAACAGTCTACTGCTTTGTTCATCTGAGCGTTCAGGAGTTTCTGGCTGCAGTCTACCTGTTCCACTGTTACACCAACAAGAAGACAGAGGTACTGAAGGACTTCCTGAAAGACGAGAAGGAGGAAGAGGAAGAGGAGGAGGAGAGTGGTGATTACCCAACCCTGGATGTGTTCCTGAGGAAAGCCATGGAGAAATCCCTTGAAAGTAAAAATGGTCACCTGGACCTGTTTGTTCGCTTCCTTCATGGCCTCTCTCTGAGTCCAACCAGAGACTCTTAGGAGGCCTGCTGGGTCAGACAGACAACAGTCCAGAAATCATCCAGAGAGCTATCAACAACCTGAAGGAGATGAACAGTGATGATATCTCTCCTGACAGAAGCATCAACATCTTCCACTGTCTGATGGAGATGAACGATGACTCAGTCCATCAGGAGATCCAAGAGTTCCTGAAGTCAGAGAACAGATCAGAGAAGGAACTCTCTGAGATCCACTGCTCAGCTCTGGCCTACATGCTGCAGATGTCAGAGGAGGTTCTGGATGAGTTGGACCTGAAGAAGTACAACACATCATGGGAGGGACGACTGAGACTGATTCCAGCTGTGAGGAACTGCAGAAAGGCTGTGTAAGTCCAGATGTGATTATCAACATTGTAAAGCAACATAATGCTGGAGACTTCAGTATTAGAGTAAAGATACACACTTTACACACATGCACAATATCAAACTTCACACTCTAAAAGTTTTCTTAAACTAGTATTAAAGCTGCTGATTGAAATAATTCCAGATGTGTTAAACTACAAACGTCTACAAAAATCATTTTTGTGTTTATTGCTATCAAGTCAGTGAACACAAGTATCTTCTGTCATCTTCTAACTGTCTTTGTTTGGCTGATGGAGGCTCCACACAAATCCAGCACAAAAACTGGAGGACTGAAGAGTTTGTGCTGAAAATGTTTGACAGTCATCATTTTATCACAACAGTCTTTTAATTTTTACAGTGTAGTCAACGTAGTTAACGTATGGATAGCCGCTTTAGCGCAATTCACACAGGATCAGGCGCTGTGGGGAAAACAGAGGTCTCTTCATTCATTTCAGTGGAGGTCATGCGTTTCGGCGGTCGGCAGTCCACAATGCAGGGGTTGCCGCAAAAAAAAACGCAGCAGCGTGCGGGAGAGAAGTTGAGCCAGATCCAACTTTTGGGAAACCGGAGCCCCACATCACGCTCCACAAGCCAATCAGACACTCAGATCAGTCAAACCTCCACAGACAGCCTGAAATGTCTCTGAAACTGTCTCTGAGACTATCCAGGTGGATTCACGGACTAAACTCTGATAATCTACCTGTGTGTGTTCTCACTTTGTTTATTTCATGTACCAGCTTCTGAATCTGAGTCCGACTCGCAATTTACACTGCAAAATATAATGACAGGAAGAAGTTTAATTTGATTGGCACTTTAAACAGTGTTTGAGTCTAAAACTAGCGGTAGCAGTAGGTCAATGCAGCCGCATGTGGTCCTTGAGTTTGAGGAAATTGGTCCTGGAAAGTCATTGAAAGGTCCTTGAATTTGATGTTAACCAAGGAGTGTGAACCCTGTGAATGAATGATGAATGGATGACGTGACGATGGCGAGCTCATAAATCTAAGTAAACTGCAGTGATCGGACAAAAAACGCATAGCACCTTTACGCACGCACTCGCGGTTGCAAAACGTTTTGGCTTCCTAAATTCCTGATTCCTGATTCCCTCCACCTGTTCACCTGTGACTCCCCTATCTATGCTATACCTGGCTCCTGTGATTACCTTCCCATGTGATCAGCTGTGCAGGTGACATCATTTTTTATCTTTCATGACATTATGTCAGTTTCTGGGCTCCACAGATGTCTTCAAATTATTTGTTTTGTTCGACCAACAGTCTGAAACCCTGAAAACATTTAATTTAAGATGATATCAAACAGATAAAAGCAGCAAATTCTGATGTGGGACTGTTTGTCTCCTGTCACTGCCCGATCCGTACTGAGCATGTGCAACTTTCAACAGAGATGAGAAGGAAGTGAGACTTGTTGGCGACTTCAGTTACCGCTCACAGGGTTACACCGGATCTGAGGTTCTCCCACCTGCCAAATCCAACTTTAACCCTGAGTGTTTGAACGGACTGGTCTGTAAACTGGTATATTCCAAAGCTGCTTCAGTAATGTTCACTGACAGAGCGTTTCTTAAAGCTTGTCCCATGATTTCACCTTTTCCATCTGGTCACCTTAATGTGAGAAATGATTTCAGCTTACAGAAACAACCTGTCAGATCACACTTTGAATCCACATGAGTCTTTAAATGAATTTAGTGGCAGATGGAGTGACATAATAAGATGCTTCAAAGATTCACAACATCCACAAACACATGACTGAGGTGAATACATGTGAGTGCAGTTCCAACCTGCAGTGATTTTACAGCTCATTGAACAACATGTTCAAATAAAGCTGAACAAACACAAATCACAGCAGCCTGTTCATCAGAATATGACACATGTTTACATTACAGTCATTTGACAGACACTTTGTCTAAAGTTACAATTTGCTGCGTTCATTATGTTGCTCAGGGACACTTTGACATGTGGACAGGAGGAGCTCAAGTTTCAAACCACAAACCTTGTGATCAATGGCTGACCAGCTCAGGCTGAACAACTGACCAGCTGAGCTACAGACGCTCATGTTGATGTGCTTTGTGATGTAAAGAGTCGATTTTTAAAATGAAATGTCAGATTTTATTTGACTTTAACTTTTATATTCTCTGTCATCACAGACTTTCTGGCTGTGGACTCTCAGAGACTCACTGTGAAGTTGTGGCCTCAGCTCTGAAGTCCAACCCCTCCCATCTGACACACCTGGACCTGAGTGCCAACAACGACCTGATGGATTCAGGAGTGAAGACACTGTCTGCTGGACTGGAGAGTCCAAACTGTAGACTGCAGACTCTGAGGTCAGTTCATGTGTTCTGCTCTTGTACAGTGTATATCTACCAAATTTAAATGCAGAACAGAAGTTTTTCTGATCTGTCACCATCGACAGGCGACACTTCAACATGTAATGATGCTTCCATTCAGGAAGTGATGTCACTTTGTGTTGTGACTCAGCCAGTAAACAGCAGCATAAATAATCCACTATATTTGTACGGGGAGGTACAAGGTTACATTTCAGAGGAAGACAACATTCATGTCACTTTGCACATTTGATCCAGTTCTAAAGATGATTGAGGATGAAGCTCACAGTCAGTCAGCTGTGTGCTGATGGAGATGACAGTGGTGATGAGGATAGTCTAAATCTGTGCTGTGAAATGAGAGCATCACAAGTGCAGGGACACGTGTTAAAGAGGGTTACAAAGGTTTGTTTGGACTTCAATAAACAGTTATTTCATTAAGTCTTATTTATAAATTACATGTTGCCTTTTTTTAACTCTATAGAAAACATCTGTCTCAGGATTTTTCATGAAATTGTTGAAAAACTGAATGAACAACACATTTTTATAAATAATGTCTTTGTATGTTTTCAAACCTGAACACATCTGATTGGATTATAAATGGATTTTTATCAACATCATTTATTCTTTATTCAGATTGAGGCACTGCAGGTTGTCAGAGATCAGCTGTGCTTCTCTGGCCTCAGCTCTGAAGTCCAACCCCTCCCATCTGACAGAGCTGGACTTGACTAACAACGACCTGCAGGATTCAGAAGTGAAGCTGCTGTGTGATTTTCTGCAGAGTCCACACTGCAGACTGAAGACTCTGAGGTCAGTTCACTGACTCTCTGTTACTATTGTAGATCTGATGTTTATTTAACAAGTGAAGCTAATTTATGTTCAGACATAACTTACATCCATAAAGTTGTAAATGTCCTTTTGTTCATATTTTCATGTTTGTTGTATTAAATTTAGTCTGCAGTCACAAAGACTTGTGTTTCTTAAAGAAACTGTAGAAAATGTCCTCTGTTAGTGGTTAAAGTCAATGAATGTTTAGAATTGTTGGTAAATGGTCACATCTGTATACAGAAGATCCTCTGAACTCAGATTAGTTTGAAATGATCAAGTTTACTTGTTGAAGTAGAAATATTTCTTTGGTTTCATTTTAGAGAAAAGCTCATTGATTAGGACATAGTAATGTTGAGCTGCACATTTCAAACCTGAACACATCTGATTGGATTATAAATGGATTTTTATCAACATCATTTATTCTTCATTCAGATTGTGGCGCTGCAGGTTGTCAAAGATCAGCTGTGCTTCTCTGGCCTCAGCTCTGAAGTCCAACCCCTCCCATCTGACATACCTGGACCTGAGTGGAAACAACCTGCAGGATTCAAAAGTGAAGCCGCTGTGTGATTTTCTGGAGAGTCCACACTGCAGACTGCAGACTTTGAGGTCAGTTCACTGACTCTCTGTTACTATTGTAGATCTGATGTTTAATTAACAAGTGAAGCTAATTTATGTTCAGACATAACTTACATCCATAAAGTTGTAAATGTCCTTTTGTTCATATTTTCATGTTTGTTGTATTAAATTTAGTCTGCAGTCACAAAGACTTGTGTTTCTTAAAGAAACTGTAGAAAATGTCCTCTGTTAGTGGTTAAAGTCAATGAATGTTTAGAATTGTTGGTAAATGGTCACATCTGTATACAGAAGATCCTCTGAACTCAGATTAGTTTGAAATGATCAAGTTTACTTGTTGAAGTAGAAATATTTCTTTGGTCTCATTTTAGAGAAAAGCTCATTGATTAGGACATAGTAATGTTGAGCCACACATTTAAATAAATGGATTTTTATCAACATCATTTATTCTTCATTCAGATTGTGGCGCTGCAGTTTGTCAAAGATCAGCTGTGCTTCTCTGGCCTCAGCTCTGAAGTCCAACCCCTCCCATCTGACAAAGCTGAACCTGAGATACAACAACCTGAAAGATTCAGGAGTGAAGCCTCTGTTGGATCTTGTGGAGAGTCCACACTGCAGTCTGCAGACTCTGAGGTCAGTAGAGGGTTGCAGTCAGTCCATGTTGGTCTCAGCAGTATTGTACTAAACACAGTTAGTATCAAAGCACAGATCCAGTATTTCCTGTAAACCTCCGACCTTCTCAGCGGCTGCTTTCCTCAGTGAAGCTGTGAGAGGAGAACGGTGACAGGCTTCAGGATTGGACAGAAAGACAGAGAGAGAGAGAGAACAGTCAGCCAATCAGATGAGCCAGAAGCTCGTTGTGATCATGTGTTTTTGGTTGATGTGAAGACGACTGTTGTTGTTGTGTTCATGTCTACAGGAAATAAAGCTGATTCCAGCTGACAGCATTACAAGATGTACAGAGACAGTGGTCCTCATTCATCAGATCTGATCTCAAAGTGTTTGTTCTCTCATTCCAACACTAAAGAACTGATCAGGTCATCTTTGTCACAGCTCTCAGATCAGTCTGACTGAAGCCTGCAAAGAACCATCATTACATTTAGTGACCATGTGGTCTTTGTACAGAGCAGAACCTCTGCTGAAGTCCAGTAACCACAGCTTCAGTCTTTGTGTGAACATGTAGGACCTTTAACATCATATATTTATCTGTCCATGTGTCTTTAGTTTAGTCCAAATGTTTTTAGAACAGACTCCATATTTACATGTTTGATGCGTTCAGGGACTGTCAGCACTTTATTTCCACTGTGTACTTGAGTGAAATGTGCAGAGTCAGCAGACTTGATGCTCAAAGTCTCTGCAGGTCTGTGAGCTTCACTCCAACACGTTAACATGAGAGCTGACAGGAAGCTGGCTACGCTACACAGCCGCTCCACTTGTGTCTGAACAGGACTGAAGTCCTGCTGGTCTTTATACTGGATGTGCTGCATCACTGACTGACAGCTGATGAAGGGAGTCTCTGGAAACACTGATTCATGACTTCTGCTGTCTGTCTGCTTCTCTCATCAGGTGGTGATCTCTGTCAGAGTGCGAGTGATGAGAAAGGTGTTTGTGCTGAGAGAGGATCAGCTGAGTCCTGATGATCCAGAGAGGTTGAAGCAGCAGCATCAGCTCTGACTGGGCCATGTTACTGGGAGGTGGAGTGGAGAGGAGAGCTTCATCCAGCAGAGACTGACGGAGGAATCACAACAAGTGGAGATGACTGTCAGTGCTGCAGTCTGAACTGCTCTGAGATCAGCTCCACTGTCAGACACAGTGTAATGTAAAAAAGAAGTTTAACATGCAGATTGTAGAGTTTATATTTAATAATCATGTTTATAAAACGATTAGAAGGACATAAGAAAGTAAGACTATCCTGGTTTTTGCTTTTAGGAGGTTTAGTTTGTTACTTTTATGTTTTTCACATCAGACACATGAAGTGGACCTGTGGAGCTTTTCCTCCACAGAAATCATTATTGAAGCAGTTTGTTATCACCAGCGTTCATGTTCTGGAGCTGCCTTCTGCCAGCTGCTGTCACCATTTCCTCTGTTTCCACCTCAGAGGAGTTGAACAGTGAATACTGAGCTGGTGATGTGAATACGTTCTGACTGATTTAAATCAGTTCAACTTTATTTTTATTCAACTTTTTTTTTTTTTAAATGATAAAAATGGTTTTGAAATTAAACCCAGCACAGAAGTTAAAGTGAAACCCGACTGAATGAAACTCTGTTTAGTGATTGAAACCACTAATAAATATCAGTTTTACCAACACATGTAACAGGAGAACTTATCTGTTTCTACTTTATATGTACTTGATGTAACAGAATAAAATATCTGTGATGTAGTAAACGTTGATAACAGATAATAAAAATAATTCATCTATAATCAACATTTGAACTGATGAACTCATCATGTGATCACTAAATGATTGGAAATGTTCCTGTAACTAATAAGCATGAAAGGAAGAACAAAATGATTTCACTGACGTGATTTACTGTTTTTATATTTAGTTTATATTCACTCAAACAGTCTTCTCATATGATGGTCACATAGTTTAGTGGTAATAACTTTTATTGATGCTGTAAATTCTGCGTCAGCTCTGCTTTGCTTCAGATTGAACAACACCATGTTTTAGACAAAAGTGACCATGATTCAAATCAGACTTTAAAGACTTTATCGCCTCACAGCAGCGGGCAGAAACTTTGTGATACAGACTCTCTAAAAGACAAACCATTCAAACGTGTCATAAAAAACACAACAAGGTTGTGACGCACAGTTACAGTTTCAATCCCACTGGGACCACCTCCAATAACACATCCATATAATCATGAAAGAAGTGTAGAAACCTGCTTATGTTTATCCTACATTAAAATAAAAAGACCAAATAACTGTCAGCGGAGTCAGACGTGTAATCGACTCAAACACAAACAATATGAACATACAGGTTTCTAACAGTGTGTTGACACAAATATGAGAAAAAGATTAAGTATTAGAAAACAAACGATGAGAACAATTCAGAAAAACACGGATGTACACCATTCTTTCTCCTGTAGCTCAGAAATATACGAACAAAACTGTATCTAACGATATATATTAAATCTGTTTAGCGAGATCAAAACGGAAAATTTGAGTTTTCAAACAAGAAAAATTAAAAATTAGATTCAGATGACCGACACTGGAAAATGAAACTTTAAACTTTCTTTTTACTGTAATATATTTAAATTAATGTGTGATCAACCAAAGCACTGATGTGTTACCAACACCATGAAGAACCCAAAAAGAGACAAAATAACAAAATCTTTGTCGTCCAATTATAATTTGTCAGACAGTCGGTCAACGGATGAACGGATAAATTAATAACATCCTGCAGTGCTCCCAAAAATCAAACTTCAAAGCAGCTACAGAAGTATCCACATAGCAAACTTAAGATTACAGTACGTTGGAAAAAATTCAAGAATTCTTTGTTGTTTTCTGGAAAAATCAACCCTGACTCCAAGAAATTCTGTTTTTATCGCATTAATTTGTTTCACAGTCACATCGTGCTGGAAAACAGAATTCCTGCCTGGATCAAGTTCAGACTTTTTGAATTATATAAAATAAAAAAACATAATTCAGTTAAAACTGAAAGTTATTCAAACTGCAAAGGCTCAGCTAGGATTTTCATTTCTATCTGTACAGTGAGTTCACTTCACTTCTTACTTCCCCACATTACTAAACTTCTGACCTGGAACAACCTTTAGATTATTTACGAGTAGAGCTCATAACAGCAAGTTGCTGACGTCCAACGTGAAGAAGAGATTCCTCATCTCACGACTGGAATAATGAAGCTCACTTTGAGTCTGATGTTTCCCATCCAGCGGCACACTCTGCAGGGAGTCATTCCTCTGGACTGCATCATAACCTTTGGAACATATTGACATGATTTTATGTGTGATTGAGGAGCAGCACCATCTGGTGTAATATGAACAATGAGAAGTGAACTTACTGTACAGCTCAGGCTGGAGTCTAGAAAGGTGGAGGATATCCCTTACTGCTCGTCCTCACGCACACAAGTCTGAAATTAAATTTAAAGATAATTTTACCCATGGTGTTGTACTACTCAGGATTTTGCTCATAATCAAATGTTGAAAGGAAAATGGAGATTGAAATAACAGCTTTGATTTCAGTTTGTGAGATGGAAATCTGTCCAATCGCTACAATATCGGCCTACTAGTAGAAGTATTCAGATACTTGAAGTAAAAGCAGCAACAGAATTATTAGAAGTCCTTAAATCAAAATCTTACTTTGATAAAAGTACAAAAGTATTCGATCAACAAATTATACTTGAAGAGTGAAGTACTTTAAAAGTACTTTTTGGCTGCTATCAGTATCAGAAATGTACTTTAATATTCATATTAAGTATCCTTAAAACTGCAGTACTCGAGTACTTTCCATCTCTTCCAATGAACACATTAAATATCATTTGTGTAATTTATTTTAATTTATATTAAAAAACTGAAGTGTAAAAATGACAAGTTGTGGTTTTTAATGGAGGTTTTGTGCTTTGTTGCTCTTGAAATAGTTGAAACAGTTTATTAAATGAAAAGCCTGTTGTACTGTTTATAGAAGTGAACTTACTTCCGCGACTGAAGGCTCCATGCTGAAGCTGAAATCCATCAGCTCTGTGGATTGTTTCTGTTTCATCAGCAGATAGATGACTGCTGGAAACTGTTTGTCATGTCTGAAAGTCAGAGTTTAAACTTACCATCAGTTACTTTTTCTTAAACAGTGAAATCACCAATTAACCTCCATAAACTACTGGGAGAATATAAAAGATGAATCTCACTGTTGGGGCAGGTGGTGATGGCTGAAACGTGGCGCGTGGAGCCGCTCGGTGTTTCTGGAGCAGCTGGAGGCTTCAGACTCTGCTGACGTCTGCTCGTCAAAAAGCCTCATTTTGAGCCTCACTCCAACAAATCACCTGAAAGAGTCACAACACAAAGAAAACTGTGTCAGTAATACAAACAGTACTGAGTGGTGGAGGAAGTATTGCCCAGCTCCTGTTCTGGCACGACACCAGCTCTGCTCCCCGTCAGCATTTCCCCGCATTCCCTCTTCGCTCTCTTCTCCTCTGCCATTTTGTCTATAAAAGCTGCTGACTGCTGGGCCTGAAAACCTCTTCTTCTTCTTCTTCTTCTTCTTCTTCTTCTTCTTCTTCTTCTTCTTCTTCTTCCTCTTCCTCTTCCTCTTCTTCTTCCCGGTGGTCCAAACCTCCTGTGGCACAAACACTAACACTCCCCCGGTGCTCTGAGCTCACAGTCCGGGCAGCCCGGCTAACTAACTGAAGTTAGGACAGCAGGTGGCGCTGCTGCATCAACAATCAGCTGAGTGTGTTTTTCAAACAGACAAACAGGGAACAGTAATAATGTACATTTACCACTTTTTACATGAGGGTGACTTTAAGAAAATTTACAGAAAAGATATTTTTAAAAATAAAAATGTTTTTTATTAAATTATAATTAATATTATAAATTCATATTTAAGCTTTCGTTCCAAGAGAGAAAATGCAGTTACCTGTTTCCTTTTGCCTCCAAATACAGATCATTAATCAATGCAGATGTTTCAAAAACGAGTCTTTTTCTTTGCAGTTCAGGATTCAGAAATTCCAGTTAAGAGCAGCTGCACGTCGACCGAGCCACAGCAGCACACACTGCTGATAAAAATATCTCTGGTGCATTCAGATGTATTCACCTTTGGGTTTGTAATCAGCTGAACTTTGTCCTCTGGTGTCTAAAAATAGTCAGAGGAGTTTTATTTCCTCATGGCAGGATGCCATCATGCAGGCACGCATGTGAACACTTTAACCAGGTGCAGTCAGATTAACCCACAAAGAATATTTTAAATTACATGAACCAACAATTCATTTGTGTTAATCCCTTTTTTATGATGCATTCAGGTGAAAAACGGAAGAACCAGTTTGTTGTTTACTAAATACATTTCACTCTGTCTGCAGCCTTTCAGGCCTCACCTTAGCTCACCTGCCCTAGTGTCACTGTATTGACTCTCTATAAACTGTTCTGCTGTTAAGAATATACAGTGGACCCCGTGACCTGGATCTACTCTTAGATCATTTGAACAAAGAAAAAGAAAACTACAGACTTCTGAATCAACTAACACGTGTAAAGTTGCATCATTTTTCATGTGTGCATGCACGTTTAATTCTCTGATATACTGCACTGTGATTTATTTTCTTCTTCATTGGTTTGTTGCTTATTTTGTTGTGAGCTCTCGTTTCTCTCTTGTATCTGCTGTCGTTCAACCGTCATCATCTCTCTCTAGATAAAAAGTTTCCTGTTTGTCCGCCTCCGTCCGTGCACACCCAAACGTCTGCACACATAGTTTTTCACTGCAGAGATACCTCCAAGATACTTGAGGTTTCTCTCTGTGTGTCAGAGGTGAGGAGTACTTTTTACCACTCAGCAGTACTTCATTCAGTAACTTCTCATTCCTAAATGTACTTTTCAAGTACAAACTGTATTTCACATGAGTTTGTGCCTATAATGCACTGGTCAGGGCTGGAGTAACCTCTTGGGGGGCCACTGGGCAGTGTTGGGCCCCTCCATAAGAAACTCAAAATGACTTATACTAGTAATTCAACACAACTTCACCTCATGCAGAACCCACACACTGCGAGCAAACACGTCTTTCTTTCTCACTCTAACTGCGTCTTCATTTATGAGATTATTGATTGTGTTGATGTTTTTATAACGTAAGGTGATATTTGTAATGCATTATCTGCTTGTAGAAAAAACGTTTTTATTCTCATGTTTATTTTTTATGGTTTGGGAAAGATGGCGGTCTCGGTTAAACATTAAACTGGTCGACAGCGAGTTGAAGCAGGGACCTCTTTTCTACCACAGAGTGACTGAGTGATATATTTCATGTATTTCATATTATATTCAATGCGTAACAAGAACAGAACCTGTGAATATTTCAGCAGTGATGAGTTTTCCTGACATATTTCAGTATTTTTATACAATCTGTCTGTATCATGTATTTTCAGTGGCTGTTTATCATTATCTGGCCAGTCAAGGGCTGACACATAGAGAAGAACATCCACATCCACCAACTAACCTGCATGTCTTTGGACTGTGGGAAGAATCTGGAGAATGTGTTGCCAAACCAGAAACCTTTATTTTGTGAGGTGACAGTACTAACCACAGGTAGTACTGTAATATTTAACAGTCATACAGTTAATCATCAGATTCGTTGTTCTTTGAGCTCTTTGGTTGTTTTGACTGCGTACTTTTCTAACGCAGGACGACGCTGAGTGAATATCACTTGTGTTCAGGTCTTCACCGTGACCTTACCCTGTTAGATTTAAGACTTATAATTAAAGTTTATATCTTAAATAATAATCTAAACTTTAAACTTTAGTTTTCTTTAAAGAAATGAATGAAGTGAGATGTAGACTTACTGTATATTCGTTAAAGTTTTCTTACATCCCTTAAAATCAAGAAGGCCTCTTGACCCTCCGTAAAGCCTTGACAGGACCTGACCTATCTTTACAAAATTAAAATTCAATTGAAACCACAATCTTTCCTTCACGTTAATCAAAACAATTCCCAGTGTCAAAGTCCTGCACTTTGTATGCACACACCCTCAATGGTGAGTAATGACAAAAGTTTTTACTGACCACTTGTGATCGATGTGCGGTTCATCTAAGGCACAGCTGCTCCCGATGAGACTCTCAGATGAAGAACAAATGTCCAGTTAGTTACATTTTCAAGAACCAGCAGGCGTGCAGTGAAATTCTGGCACCTCGAGCCTCTGTGTCGACCAAACAGCAATGATTTACTTCAGTGACCCGGATCACTTAGCACACACAAAGAACAGCTCAAGTTTCATCAACACTTACCTTCTGTTGTAGTTTGGACTTCTCCTCAGTCATCGCAAAGTGAAATCAGTGTCGTGTCCTCAGTGTTTTATTCGTTACAACTCAACTGAAAAAAAAAACAAAAACTGGTTCTTCTTACTCTGTCCTGACGCAACACCTACACATCACCTGAAGAACGAAGAATTTCAATTTGATGGAAAGCCAAGTTTCCTCCTCTGATTGCGTGTCGTGTGATATTGTGGAAGGAAACATACTTTACATATTTACATTCAGATCTCTGGTGAAATGAACAGAAGGACGTCTAACAGTAAATCAGGATGAACAAGCAGACAATTAATAAATAATTATGTGAATATCATCATCAACGTTTTAGTGCACACGTTTTATATTTCTGGACAGAATCTAAGAAGAAACCCTCGTGCAAGATTCACAGTATGTTTTCGAGCAGTGCAGCCAAAGAAACCTCCAACATTACAGTTAAATACGCTTCAGACAAACAGAACAGAGACCCCCACATGCAATAAATATCTTAAAATATCACATTTGAAGCCTGGCCTATAACCTATTTATAAACTGGGTTATTAGCCTATATGTTTATGATTGTTAAAAAGTTCATACATAGTTATTGTTGGTCATTAAATGATAAGAGCTGTTCGTCTTTGGACATGTCCACTGATTCATCCAATTGGAGTGCAAATGCCTCCACTGTTTGTAGTTTCTCAGTTAGTCACATTCATCAGTATTTTGATGAAAATTGTCAATTATTATTGGCGGACCCCTTGCAGTACCCCCTAGGGGTCGTGGACCCCTGGTTGAAGACCCTTGGTGTAACGTGTATGTTGCATCAGTCAGTGGTGATCAGTGAGTGCTTTCAGTAAACGATCTCGAGATTGTCGCCGACAAAGTGTTTGTTTGAATTAGTCAGTGATAAGCGTCAGAACGGCTGAATGTTTGTCTAAACTTGTTAAACTCACATGGTGCACATTCCTAATTGAACTTCGTCAAAGGAAAAGCAAACCTGAGGGCAGGTGTAACTGGAGTACAGGTGTGTTTTCATTGGCTGATTTATTTGGCGTCATGGGGCAACGGCTGTCTGTCAGACAATTTCACACACATACAGTGTTTAACAAATTTATTAGAGCACCTGTCAGAGCATCTGTAATAATCATCTATAATTTGATATAATCAAATAAATAAATAATAATAAATAATAACATGCTTTACTATTTCTTTGGTAAAAGAGTAAATTTGAAAATTCATAAATAATAAATATAATAATTATATTTTAGCATTAAATTTTGGTTAAAGAGCTTCTACATTACCAGTCTGTTAATTTAGTTTTAAATAGTCCTGTTCCTGTTGTTCCTGTAGTAGTGATAGTAATAGTGTCATATCCAGTTACACAGGTTTCATGTTTATAGGAAATGCAGTTAGTTTTCTGATGCATGAAAGCAGCGTTCAGGTTCATCAGAAAGGTTGCTTACTAACATGCCATACTGTTTATCTGTTTCACAAGAGGAAAGTTTGTGAGGGAATGACGCGTAGATAAATATCAAATATCTCACATTGCACGAAATATGCAAGGCTGCTGTCACGCTTTCATGCTGCATCATATTTTATGGAGGAAATGTTTTCTGGTTTTCCCTCTGATGTCCTCCGGCTGCTCCGCCTCAACTCTCTGTGATTTACAGAGTTTATGATGGACAGTGAAGTAAACTGCTGACAGCTGTAGCTGCTGTTAGCTCAGCCGGGCTGCCCGACTGTGAGCTCAGACCATTGGGGGAATGTTAGTGTTTGTTCTACAGGAGGTTTGGACCACCGGGAAGAAGAAGCCCGACGGTCAGCAGCTTCTATGGACATAATGGCAGAGGAGAAGAGAGTGAAGAGGACGCTGACGGAGGAAGCTAAGAAGAGAAAAGGAGAGAGTGAGCGAGCAAGAAGCCGCCGGACAAGAGTAAATCTGGGACTGACTTTTAGTGGTTGGTGAGAGCTTGGTGAAATAAAAGGCTGAAAGACAGACGCCGAGCTGGGCTGACTGCTGTTGGACTAGTCAGTAATATTAGCTGCTGCTGTGTCTGCTGTTGGTGACCTGGTTGATGTTTGGCTGTTAGCAAAGCTGTCGACTCGCTAATTTTTGATCAGAAGTAATGTAATCAGAACAAATACTCGAGTACAGCTGGGGGTGCTAAATCACTACATGTTCTCCATAATTACTTTAACTGCTGTTTGCAACACAACAATGAACTTTCTAACTCAAGATAAACTTTTATTTTGACACATGATCACAACACTGGTTAATGATGTACTCCAAAACATAATTACTGACGTCAACTGAAACAAACTGAACTTGACTCTTGAGGTCACACTGAGGATCTGTGTGCTGTCAAACTCACTGGGCAAAGTCTCAGATATTTTACAAATAAAGGAGTGAAACACGCCATCCACTGTGCAGGAAATACGACCTTTACAATCAGGGCCGCTTCTAGCTGTTCAGGGGGTCCCTGTGCAGGATGCTATTTTGTCAAACTCTGATGGAGAGACTCCAAACCTTTTCAGATAATCTCTGAAGATCCAGCAGTCTGTTACATTTTAATAATAAAATAGGCTTCAGTCTACTGTTATCCTCCTCACTTCAGTGAGCGGTGGACGGCCCCATGCATCCGCATAGTCTGCATATAGCAAGAAACGGCCCTGTTTACAATGCTGCAACAACACTGCTCATGAAGATCCCGCAGATGAATGTGTGTAACCCAGATTTCAGCACTAACTGTCTGAATGAAGTAGACTTTAACAAACACCTCTGTTGGATTCCTGTTGGACATACAGAGCAGCTTCATCGACGTGGTGTCAGGACCTGACTTTGACAACAGGAAAAAAGTTCTGATGTTGTTCATTGTTGTCACTTATAAGTATCATTATATTGTAGATTAAAACATGTTATCTACTACTGAAAATATCTGCTGACGTGTGTTCACATGCTTTAGGCAGCCTTGTTTACCTACAACACACCAAAATGTCGAAGGGAGGTCATTGGCTTGTTAATAGTCAGAGTGGTCGCAGCTCAAGTCATGAAAGATGATGTAAGGCAACCAGAATCAGAGTCACTTTATTGGCCAGGTGTGTGTACAGATGTGAGGAATTTGACTCGGTTCACTGTGCTCTCAACTGTACATACAGGTATAGACGTAAGTACAGTTTAAAAGACAAGGGACATGACGTGGTGCAGTTGGTTTCTGTTCTGTACATTAGGTGCATATGACAGCATACACATGTCTATGTACAACAGACTGAATGTAAACAGTGAGGATAAATAATACATTATAATGTGCAGGTATTGCACAGATTTACAGGTTGTTGTTAAACACTTATATTCAGTTGAATACGGTACAAATATATTTAATGTTTAAGCTGATGAACTGCTGGATGTGATGATTTGAACTTGAGGAACCTGCCCCAGGGTAAGTCCTTTCCTAACCACTCTTCCTTGACCTCGATGGAAAAGTTTACAAGGTCATAAGGAAAGATGTAAAGGAGAGGTCATAAGGAGTTAGGACACTAGACTACGTCATGATGCGACGGTAAATGTTATTGACGTGATCTGTGGTAAAACTACAAAGTCCAGAAGATGGACTACAAAGCTCTTATCATGGCGGCTATGTTAACACTCACGGGTCGTTTCACTCAGTGAGGAAGGTTCCTAAGCAGAACTGACTATTCGACCGCGCCCCAGCCTCGACAACAGCGACACCCTCTGGCGTAAATAAGTACAACGCAACTAGTGATGGGAAGTTCAGCTCCTTTCAAAGATTCGTCTCTTTTGGCTCCCTTCTATATCAGGTTAATCTGCCAGTTATGAATGACCTGTGTGTTATTAAGCAATTTTTCATTCAGTGTTTTTATAATTTTTCACATTTTTATGCATTTTTAAAATCTGCGCAGGTTTGTTGTTGTCTCTGCTCTGACGGATATTTTCATTTTACAAATTCTGCGCTCGCTTGCAGTCTCCAGAATCACTGAAATGAGCCACATGCTGCTTCTTTTCCAGTTATAGCACTCATTTCTTTACTCCTCTACCACCACACTCATCCTTCTTTCACATCATGGTATGATCCTTGCACGCAGTGAGCTCCATGGTGTGTGCCCATCATCAAAACAAGCTGCCTGCATGGATTCTGAGCAGGAGTCGGTTCTTGTCGTTCACTTTGAAGAATCGGCTCTTAGAACCGACTCACGGAACTTCACCGACCGAGATTTGGATCTGTTGACGGAGGAGACCACTCCCACCCCGGACATGGAAAGTTCATGTAGTTTCACGTATTTGGCTTCTCTTGCAGAAAACCTGCCTCTTCTCATTTATTACAAAGAATGACGTTCACTTTCACTTTCACACAACTGCGTCACGTCTTCTTCATGAACAGCAGGAGCTGAACAGACGACATGGAGGGCGAGATGAAAGGTACACCGTGTACACATTAACGCCAAACTGTGTCCAAGACACGTGTCAGGACAGTTAGTCTCAGCTGAAGCTCAACTTTGTAACAACAGACGACTAATCTGTCAGGAACACGCGTTCAATCCAATGCGGAGCCCCTGTTACGGTTTAACGAGTGACCGTGTTAACTGGTGACCGATGGCCGAATGCGTCTGGTTACGACTAGGTCTTTGAAACCAATGAGAGGAAGACACGTATCTGAACGCTTATGAACGCCTCCTTTGTTTATGTATTTATTTATTTTGATCTCGTTAACGTTACAATATCAAAAACAAAAACACGAGATTCGTCTTTGTTGTCTTATTTTGACAGCTACGTATTCACTTCCTGTTTCAACGGCTGTCTAACCACGGCGACCACAGACACATTCGGCCGAAGGTCACCAGTTAACATGGTCACTCGTTAAACCGAAACACCCCTAAAGTCGCTAAGCATTTATTGAGTGTGCCCGAAGGCGCACACTATATGTTATCCACCGCGCTTATTATTATTATTCTTATTATTATTCTTACGTTTTTGGCTCGCTACTCCTCCCAGAGTTTTGTCGCACGTACAGCTATCAAAACGAAATCGATGCTATGTCTTTTCTAAGAGTTAAACGGTTTTGCGAAAATCAAAAATGAATGTGTGTGAGCTAGAGTGCGTGATGTCATCGCTTTAATCGAAAAATTTGTAAATTGTCACACTACAGACATGATTTATACATCAAAACGTAGGAAAATTCGTGTCGCAGTGATAACACTACTGAAGCTGTCAGTGTTATAGTTTTGGCACGCAAAGATTCGCAACAACGTTTTCCCAATCTACATGTTAATTTGAGAGGAGAAATTTCTAGAAGGGCAGAGCACCTGCTCTTTACATGATTGAGGCCAGAGTTTTGACATTCAGCTCAAACTTGACACAGAACTGGTCGACAAGATTCTCACGGTTATTTCGGCTTTTGGATACGACACACCGTTTGGGAGATTTCGCCAACCGTTCGAGGGCTTCATTTGGAGATTTTCTGTGTCACTCAGGAGACACAGAGTGCATGCACGCACCTGTGCCTAATTGCTCTGACCTGCAGCTCACCCTGGTTGTTAACCTCAAGCCTGCCTCTGACTGACTTTGCTGAAGTCTCTTGATCTGAATTTGCCCAGCAGTGTGAATAATGTATGGGACGACAGAGTACACTCAAAATTTCTTTAGAAATTTTCTAGTTATTATTATTGTTGTTGTTGTTGTTGTTGTTGTTGTTGTTGTTGTTGTTGTTGTTATTATTATTGTTATTATTATTATTATTATTATTATTATTACATAATTTATTATAAATTCATATGTGTCTCTAACGGCTTCCTATATTTTTTATATATTTCTAAATATTTTTTTTTATAGTTTTTACTTAATGTTAATTCTGCGCCACTCTACTCTTTAAAGTGCCAGTGTGTAAGATTTAATAGAGCATATATTGGCAGGAAATACAATATAGTATTCATTAGTATGTTCCACTTAGTAGACACACTGTTGTGCCCTTTTGTGTAATTAAAAACAAATAAACAAAAAGTGTGAATTTCAACATCTTTATCTCACTTACATTTGATCTTGCGCCACAAGATAAAAACATTTTGGGACTTTAGGGGCTCCGTAAATATTCAGTTTAAGTTAACAGAGCTTCTTAGCAGGACCCAGCTCTCTCTAAAGATTGTAAAACTCTTTGCAAGTACTTTATCTTAAGTTAACGTTCGTGAAGAAGATGGAATTTTCAAATCAAACAAACTTCTGTGGTTGAACTTTAATATCAGTTTGTTTGTTTTTTCAGGGCTGAGAGACAGAGGAAAAACTGAAGCCAGTACCGAGAGCGAAACAGAAATCCTGTTAGGATACATGATCGATCGACTCCGGATTCATTCTGGCGCCGATGAGTTTACAACATTTGACCCATTTTCTGATGAAACTGGAAATATGCTGCGTACAAGTGGAGTAAAGGAAACCTTCCTCTGGCCTCCCGTGTACAGATCTCCTCTCTTTCCTGTCTTTTTCTACGCTGGCACCAGAAAATATGACAGAGCGCCATTCAGAGATGACCCACATCACATCGGTGCTGGTGCTGTGATCCATGATGCCACAAGACGCCGTGGACGAGACGCCGCTCAGGTGGATGTAGATCATTTACGTTTGGCACGTGCAATTCAAGAACTAGGTGACGAGGTGAGGATGGGTCACATACATCTAAATAACCTAGGAGCTAAGAGAGATGGATCACGTTTGGCGCATGAGATTCTCCTAATGAGGCCCTCCAACACTTCAGACATGCTCCGTCGCTCTATGGCCATCTTTTACTCTTTTGCGAGTTTTGCTCGCAGCTATTTACGCGACTATTTCCGCAATTTACAGATTTTCACAAGTAGGCACGAGAGTCACCAGAATGCCCAAGAGACAAACTCAGCTGAATACACCCTGCCGGACCATTCTCACCCCCTCCAACCCACTGGTTGCTTTCACAGCAGGAGAAACTCCAGCTGTTTGCCTCGTTCTCACAGCGTTCCCTCACTGAGTCCGATAACCTCTACAAAGAACGAGACACGGGCAAACAGCTTACCTGACATGCTGCTAAAAAACAGCTTTGAGGAGTTCACACCTGATATTGATGAAGACGATGAAAGCTACAGGTTCCAGTGCTCCTGCCCAGGCCTGTACCAGTGCAGTGTGACAGGCCTGGTGTTCCACATGGAGGGAGAAGGGGACGTGGATTACAGGACTGTCCCTTGGAACAGGAGACGACTGGCCCAGCATCACAAGCAGCCTGCAGGACCCCTGTTTGACATCAAATGTGTGCAGCAGTCTATGTGTCAGCTTCACCTCCCACACTGTGAGATCCGCTCCACAGGTGGATGTGACTTCCTGTCAGTTGCTCATGTGAATGATGAGGGCATCGAGTTTATCACCCCTCATAAGATAACAGAGACTCATGTAGTTATAAACATCACAGGGTTTTCTGGTTTTGGTAATGTCAAGGATGAAGACTCACCACCTGACCCGGTCCGAGCGCTGGTTCTGCTCTTCTACAGGCCTCCGGTTGATCCTGATCTTGAATCACTCCTCAATGTGTTGTTGCTACCGAAGAACAACGTTCTCCGGGATGTTCTTCGCACCAGGAAGAAGTTATTTGGAGATGAGAACCTTATACAGACATCCCCACACTGTAAACTGCACCCAAAGCAGGAATACACCCTGTCCACTCCTGAAGACGACTCAGTTCTAGTTCAACCAACAGAAGCAGAATTTGACTGTGACAACTACGACAACTACTTCCCATCATTCCAGGTGGATTTAGAAAACCCATGAAACACATTAAGCTGCTTCTGAGAGACACCAACAAAGTCAAAGTCTGGGAAAGACGAGTTTGTCTTTGGTCCACTGGAGTAAAAGGTCCTGTGTGCAGGGCAGTTCAGATGACAGCCTGTTGGACATACGGAGCAGCTTCATCGACGGGATATCAGGACCTGTTCTCAGAGATCTGCTGGACAAAATGTTTGAGAAAAAGGTGATGACTGATTCTGAGAGGGAGTCAGCGAGCGAGATCCAGAACAAAAGAGACAAAGCTCGTTTTGTTTTCGACACAGTGAGGAATAAAGGTGAAGCTGCCAGCTCAGAGATGATTGACTTTCTCTGCGAGGTCGACCCCTTCCTGTCTGAACATCTCGGCTTGATCTGAAGCTCAATGAACAGGTGATGGATGCAGAACATGATGAGCTGCTGGTTAGAAACTGATCATCGGCCTCAAAAGAACAATCACTGTTCTCGATCTCCACTTCACATTTGAATGAATCTGGAGACAGTTTTTATATGTTGAATTCAAAATGTTTCAGTTATTTTAAAACACTTTTGACCAAATGCATTTTGGATGTAGTCTGCTGCTCTTCTCATAGTGTTTGTCACCAGACTTTTTCATATTTTACTTACATTTGATATTTTTATGCATGCTTTCTGTGAAGTCCCCAAAAAGAAGCAGGTATCATGAAGTTGTCCGCTAACTTTCATCCAAATAAATGAATTCTAACACTGCAACAAAGAACGAGATTTAAGTTACAGCAAGTTAAAAACACAAAGCTGTTTTTTGGTATCTTGTTCAACTTTTTGCTTGTGTCAATAACAGATGAGATCATGTGGTTGAAGTGAAAGTTAAATATATCCCCTCCTGGTGATGGAGGTTTTATTTTATTGTACCTCTCTATAAGTGATGTTATACCTCCATCAGCCAACAGGAGGCGTCACTCCCTTGTTAATGACTTGTTAGTGCTCAGGTCAAGTCAAGGTGATTTTGCCTGTGGTGAAACATGAAGTGAGGCTGCTGTTACTGACAAATGAGCCATGACAATGACAATCATTTAATATTAATGTTTACAATAAAAACGCTTGTAAAAAACAAACTTTGTAAATATTGATAAGGTTGATATTTTTATAATAAATGTTGGAATAACTTTAAGATTTACATTGATGACTTTGAGTCTGATTATTAATATTGTAATGTCAATCAATGACATTTTTAGTTGCTTAATAAACGGGTCCTGAACCCACACTACCTCCACAGCAGGGTGTGTCCTTTCAAATTAAATTGTTATCTAAGATTTAAAGTTAAAAACATCTGACAGGATAAGAGCACGGTGAAGACCTGAACACAAACTCAGCCTCGTCCTGCATTAGAAATGTTCACAGTTAAAACAACCAGAGCTCATCGAACGATGAGAAGAAAACACTGAGTCTGAAGCCTAATGAGCATGTATGATTGTTCATATTTTAAAAAATACACAATATAGACATCATGCAAACTTTGACACCAACTACTTGCAATTCTCACGCTCACTGTTTGGGTTTTGCACAGTTTCTCAGCTGTTCTGTTCTCTTATTGTTATATGTTGAAAATGATGTGAAATATTCATAAAATATGTAACTTAAAAGACGTGGGGTCCCCCCAAAAAGATGGTTTAGTTATCTAAACTATCTGCTTTATTATTTGTATTGTTATTTTTTATTACTGTTGTTTTTAATTTTTATTAATTATTTAAAAAGTTTCTGATTAATTTTCTGTTGTTTTAATATTTTTTTTGTTGAATTGAATTTTTTTTTATTACATTTTATATTTATTTTTATTTAATCTTATTTTATTTTGAAGGGAACCGTAAATCCACTTCCTGTTTTCCTCTCGATAACTTCCGTTTGCCGCCTCGCTAACTCCCGCCAGCTTGTCGCCGATAGACTCAGACGGTCCCAGCCGGCGGCGCAGCATCCTCCAGCCGCCTTCACACCGGACGGTGAGCCGCTGACTTGACGGAGCTCCGGTGTTTTACTGTTTCACAGTGACGCAGGAAAAAAAAAAAAGACCAACGACTCAACGGGAACAACTCGGCCCGGACTGCATCAACTACATCCCGGGGAGAACAAGTGGAATTTAACCGTTGGAGAGCACCGGGGAGGTTTGGGAGGATGAACCCTCAGTGTGCCCGCTGTGGGAAGATCGTCTACCCGACGGAGAAAGTCAGCTGCCTGGACAAGGTGAGCGCTTTAAACTGGAGGTGAACCACAAGATCTGAGAAGTTGTTACACACACACACACACACACACACACACACACACTGACCTAACATGACTGAAACGCTGCTGTGAGTGTTGACCTGAAGAGTTTGAACCCACCATGTAGTGACTTAACTGAACGCAGTTCATGTGTATTCACGGTTCAGACTTAAGGTGTGGATGTATGCGAGGTTTAATGTTAATTCAGACGTCATGTCTCATCAGTTTAATCCATAAATGTTCATTTATTATGATTTTAGCAGCCTAAATAAGACACAAGCTTCACCATCCACACCATTCATTCAGCTGCATCTTTTGCAATGATATTTATTTAAATATTCAATTAAAGAATACAAATGTTAAAACATTATTATTATTATTAATATTTTTGTATTAGGAGCATCTTTTCCTTTCCTTATGCCAGTGTTGATTTTTGTGTTTGCATGGTAACACCTCTCTAATACTCTGTTGCATAATGTTGATAAATTATTAATTTATCTTCAGTGATCTCATGCATTCACTGTCTGTCCTATGAGGCGTCAGATGACACAACAGCATGTAGGCACATCATACTAGCTCCCACCTTTCAGAATAAAACGCAGCTTGTTGGTTTAGAAAACATCCGACCTCGTCGTCTTCAGACCTCCTGCCCCGTCTTATAAAAGCTGACTTGACTTGTGTGAAGAGAGACTAATGAAAGAGCTAAAACAGTGAGAGAGGAGCTGACTTAGAGAGGAGGAGGCTGGCGAAGAAACAAAGACGTTCACGGAGAAAGAGCTGTCTCTTACAAAAGCCCATTTCATCAGGAAAAAAACAACAACAACAACAACATAAAACCAAATTTAAAGTGAGAATAAATGCTGACACAAAAGAAGTTTTAAGGTTTTAGTGTGGGCAACCTTTTATTGCTGCTCAATAACTCTATGAGTCGTAGACAGGAAATAAACAATCTTATTAAGTTTTGGCCAATTTCCGTGCCAAGACAGTTGCATTAGTAACTTTATGTGCGAGAATGACGAGAAAGACACATTTTGGCTCATGAACAGATATCTGCATGTGAATGTAGGCACATTTAAAATAAACCAGGTTAGGGCATCGCGCCTCTTTTGCTCTCCACTGGACGTTTTCCTGCACTCAACCACTACTACAGACTACAGACGGAAACCAGAGCTCTTGTCTGATGGCCTCACCTACACACGCATTCATATATATGCAGATATCTGCTTTATAGAGGGTTTTGTGCATCTAAAATCTTTTGGTTAAACCAGCAGTAACTGTTTTTTTGGCCACTTGGGGGCAGCAGAAACAAGATGTGAACACAGCGTTGACATATCATCAACACCAAAACAATGATCACGTCTGTTTCTGATTCCAGTCACGCCTGAGCCAACTTATCATCACGCTCTTTCATTGCAATCAGCACAGGATTAATACAGAAGGCGTATGACCATGTTAACAACTCAAACATCATTTAGTGCTGATTCACTGTGAGGGTTTGAATAATCCCGAAGCAGGACAGATGGAGGACGATGACTTCTGTCACATTTTGATCTGAACAATTTTCATCCAGTCTCCGACTGTGTATTTATATTTAGTCTTCATTGGCCTTTCTCTAAACACTAGCTGTCAAACTGCGTCAAGAGAAAATCCGAGGAATGAAGACAGTCCCGCCATGCTGTTTGATTGGCAGGCGTGTTGAGAGAAGTGCAGTGCAGAGACATCGCGGCAAAACAAGCAAGAAAACAGCAGTGTGACAAACACTTCACTGAGTACGGTGTTGTGATTGTAGAAAAGTCGAGCGTAGCAGGCATCGACAGTGAAATGGCAACGCCCTCTTCAGAAACCTGTGGGTGACGTCATGGTACATACATTCATGTTTTATACAGTCTATGGTTTTACGGAGGTTCCCATAACCATGACACATGTCAAGCCACAAGACGTGTCCGAAAGCTCCAGAAACTGACCCGACTGCGACGGTTTGTTACATCAAACTGACAAGTCGCTGTTGAAAACTGTGTGGAGAAGGGCAGGCACTTTCAAAACATATTTGCCAACTGATTGGATGTCTATCACATCAGATCAACGGACCATCCAACATGCTCTTCTTTCAGTGAAGAAAGTTCCAGCTCTGATATAACTGGCGCTAGCAGCATCTACGCTAACCTCTTCAGCAGCCGCCAGTGTTGTTTAACTTCTCAGACGTAGCTCGTACCATACTGTCCTCATTTGATTGGTCAGTAACCAACAACAACGTATAACTCGAAGCCAAGATGGATTCCCACGTGATCTTATTCAGAAACACCGGTAAGGACTCATCGAATACAACACTGATATGTGACTCTCTCTCTGTGTCGTCTCCAGAACTGGCATAAAGGATGTTTCCACTGCGAGGTTTGTAAGATGACCCTGAATATGAAGAACTACAAAGGCTACGACAAGAAACCGTACTGCAATGCGTGAGTACCCTTTAATGTCCTGCACAGTGTAGACTGGATGATGCTCTCTAATGTACTTACAATGAGCTTATTCTTTGCTTGTGCTACACTTCATTTAAAGTGTTATTATTTTCTATTTATGAACTCTCTCAGAGTATAAACACCATCCTTTGGCTGTAGCTGCTATGTGATTATCTGCATCTGTTCCCCGCCTGCAGGCTCTTCATATCTGCGAGGCGACCCTTTCAGGTTTTTATAGCAGTGGTGGTTACGTGGGTCCGTGGTTGTTTTCGGTGGTTTTGGTTGCGCACCCAACCCAAGCTCTGCGCCGCCTCTGCTGGTTCTGTTTACAGCCTTGAATCTGTGCATTTTTCTATACTGCTATCATGCTTAGCCTGTTATTATCTGTATGCCATGATACACAACGCTGCCATTTATGGCCCCAAGAAGAAAATGTAATTCATAGACACCAGAAGGATTAAAAACCTCAGAGGCAAAACTTGGATCCGTGTTAGATGCATGTTGGTGGTAAACTATAGCTTGTGCTGAAAACTTTGTGCTAGTATCTTACGGCTGCAGGAAGGGAAGGCTGTAGCTTCGACCCTTGACTCCTTGTCACTGTCGGTTGGTTGAAGCTTATAATTGAAGCTCTTTTATGCCTCATTTTCCTCCTATTGATACATTTCCACAGCACACACAGCTGTTTAATGCAGCAGAAATTTAGAAAGATAATAAATACTCGAGGGGAATTGAATAGTTTGTTTCTTGTGTCACAGATAAAGATCTTCTGAATCTCAGCCAGCGGTTAAAAGAACAAAAACACACTTTGTCCACCTCAGACAAACCAGCATTGACTTATTGGCTCTACAAACACAAACTCATATATGTACAGGTTCACACACACTCACAACAGTGGACTTAATGGCAGTGACCTTTGACCCTGCAAGGTTAAAAAGGCGTTTCCTCTCAGCTCGTGGAACACACCGTCTTTGTTTCCACTCAGTCCTCTCTCTCCCTCCTGTAAGTAAACAGAACTGAAATCCTCGACGGACCACAAGTGATAACGGTGCCAGCTGCTGCAGAAAAGTAGTCCCCTTCTGTAGTAAAATTTCAGACAACATGCGTGTTGGAATTCAAAGTCGCAGACATGAAATGTTTCAGAAGTTGGTGTTGGTGAATTTGAACAGGTGAGTTCCATGAAAATTCACCCTCAGTACAGCTACAGAGACCAAAAACATGTTTATTTCTGCTGTGAAATTTGGACATTTTAACATGGAGACTTGCAGAGACTGACTCAAGCGGATGTTGTATCCTCGCGTCCATTTCCTCTCAGATCAACCCAACTCTGATCTGATCTGGTGAAAATATTCTGGCCCTACAGCTATTAATAAAAACCAACTAAAACCCATAATGATATATATATTCGTCCAATCGCCCAACCCAACCCTATAGTCAGGACAACATTGAGACAATGTCAGTGTTCTCCACAATTATTACAAATATGATTTTGAAATGATTCAGATGTTTTTGATCTGGTTAAGGTTGGACAGTTGGACACCAAAGAGACAGACTGGAAATAGAGTGGGAGGTGTTACATGCAACAAAGGTCTGCGGGTGATATTGAACCAGTGGCGTTGTGGTTATGTGGCATGCGCTGTCACTATTCAGCAACCAGGACATCCCGTTCCTGCCTTTCTATGAGTCATCCCATTGTCTAATCTGATATACCAATATTTCCCAACTTATTTTTGGCCAATTACTGATGCCGATAGATGCACCTAACTGTGGAGAACATCAAGTCTCCTGTAGTGGAATTAACATATTATAAATACAATGTAAAATGGACACATTAACTGCCTGTTTCTCTTGCAAATAGGAACTTGAGTCGACTCGAGTCAAGTGCACATAAGCTTCGTCTTATCGGCCTGTCCTAATAGATAATATAGATTTTAAACACGTGGTATCGCTTTTATTCATGCTAAATATTCCCAACTTTGTAGGTTAATTCAGGCCAACCATCTTTGCTGCCTCACACACTGCAGCTAATGGCTTCAGAGTGTGTGTGTTTTTTTTTCTCCACAGTCTGTCGGAGTGTGCTGAAGAATGTCTCTGCAGGTCATTAAGGACGTGCAGAGTTATTTAGTCCACTTAACATGGCTGCTTTAAAGACAACACAGAAAGTTTGACTCTCAGGTTTGATGAGGACTATCGTGGGCACAAGATGTTCAACTTTGTAATTCGTCATTTTGAAGCTTTAGATTGGTGATATTAGTGATATCTTTTCATCATTTTGTGGACTAAAAATCAATGAATTAATCACAGAGTGAGACATTGAAGGTGATTTTTGTTGTTGCATTTTTGTCCAGTTGCTTGCTCACTCTCGTCTCCTCTGTTTGTCTGCATGTAAAGTTCGTGCCACAGGCTTGTTTGCTGTGCGGAAAACAGCTGCAGGTGTCCAGCAGGGATTTCTTACTCATCAGTGAGAGTTTTGCTTTTGTACCTCAGTGTTACATGTCGCGCTCAGTGTACAAACCAGCATCCTGTAATTAAAGAGAGTCTCCGCGAGGCTCCGGCTCCCTCTGACGCTCCTTGTTTTTAGAGCGATACGACTGGTGTGTGTCGTGGAAAAGCCCGGCTGCGTTGTTTTTCTTGGCTTTTTATGTCGCGCGTCTGATCCGTCTCCATTGTTGAGCCGTGGCTGCGGTCGACACAGTAATGACAACAACAACAACAGTGCTCAGATTCTTGAGGTTCTTGGACCGTAAAACATAAAACCGGATCCACAAAATTAGTAGAATGTGCACTTCCTCCGTCTTATTGTAGCTGCTGCTGTTGAACTGTTATTTTAAATGGGAGGAAACAATTCCTCAGGCTTCTGTCAAAACTATTCCAGACTACAGTCTTAATCTGGTCAGTGGAAACTGTTAGTGTTAGTAAAGGGCATTGTAGATGATTTCTAGTTCTGCTTCACAGGTCAGACACAACATTAGGCTGAATTATCACTACAGTAAGTAATAACAATATTGCTATATTTTTCGCTGCACCATCTACAGTACTAGAGGTTTAACCAAGAGGGCTGGGTCCTGTCCCCCAGCAGGAACACCTCACCTTCAGGCATGTGGAGGCTGCTGAGCTGCACTGATTGAGTATAACTGAGGCACCGGCATGCACTGATCAGGCATAACATTATGACCACCTGGCTAATATTGTGTGGGTCTAAAACAGCCCTGACATAATGTCAGTCGTCCCAGTTTGGTTCTTGTCAGAGTCGCTCAAATTCTGATGTTTGCCCATTTTTCTGCTTCTAACATCAACTTCACGATCACATGGTTCACGTTACACGTTTCTAAGTTAATGGATGGTTGGAATATGCAAAAAACTGCTTTGGTTTGTGAGTTTAAGATGGTGATATAAAGTGGAAGTGAAATCTGCTCCAGACACCGGTTGAGAACCAATTTTCTTGCAGATGACGTTACTCTGCAACAACTTGTGATGTAAGTCTACGTCTTGAAACATGTGGGATACTCTCTGCGTTCCACACCACCTATGTCTTACACATTTCGGAATAAGGGGCAGTCATAGCTTCCCTCTGAATGTTTCACCCCAGATGCACCTTAAAGGTCTATGGATTTTACCCCCATGGTCCCATGATCTTTAAGATCTGGATCTGCAGCTCAAAAGGGGGGGCAGGCAGACCAAGTGTGGAGAGGGATTACAGAAGCACATGAGACCAAACACACTAACTGTTTGACTTTTATCAAAAGATTAAATGAACAACACATCATATGAAGTGAGGCTGGAAATCAGGCATCATTTTCTGATGTTGAAGACACAGAAACACACATGTGTTAACAAATGTATGGATTCCTACGGCAGGTCATGGGATGAGTTTTAATCTGCAGTGTATGACTGCCCTCTGTGACCCCGGATACATTATGACCTCTGAGCTGTTATATTAACACGGTGCTGCTGAAGCATTCTTCGTTCTCTGTGGAGAGAAACCTTTTTTTGTTTGAGCCTGGTTGAAATTTTATGTAGTGTCATCGGTTTGAGCTTTTAAAAAGGTGGTTTTGTTAATTTGTGCTAAAAGGAAGACTGTGCACACGTTGGTGAATTTTTATCTGGCTCTGCCAAGTTGGCCATCTGGCTGACTCGCGGGAACTGGGTCCAGATTGCCGGCTTCGTGGAGCTGGTGCAAGTTCTGGAAGGACTGCTGAAGGCCCGACTAAGGAACACGCTTATTGTTGGTTGGTGTATAATGTGCAGGCCTTCAGTCACATAATGAACTTGGGTGTTCATTTTGGACACTATTCTTATGTGAGACACCCAAGCAAAAATGCAGATGTGGTCAGGGTTATCCTGTTTCCACAAGCATCAAGATGTTGCAGCATTTCCTCGCACATCTCCATTCTTGTTGTTGTTGTCGTTCACCCACAATTGTAGCTTGTACTCCCGATCAAAGTTGCGAACTGTACAGACAAGGTGATGAGAGGAAACATATAACATATAGATAGAAACGTAGGAAAATTCGTGGGCTACGCAGCGATATCACTGCTGAAGCTGTCAGACTTATAGTTTTGGCGGGAGACGCACTGATGCGCCAGGATCACCCACCGACAGCCCCATCTACTCCCATGTAAACTGGAGAGGTGAAATTTCCCAAAGGAGCACGGGCACCTGTTCTTTCTCTCTCCCCAGGTCACATTTTTTAACTTTAGACACTGAAATTCGGCATTCACATGGTCGACAAGATGAGGATGCTCACGGTCATTTGGGCTTTTTGATACGACCTACCGTTTGGCATTAGTGTCCACTAGTTGGAGGGGGTTCATTTAGAGATTTTCTGTGTCTCTCAGCAGTCACTCACACACAGACAGAGCACAGCTGCAGTTAATTGCTCTGACCTGCAGCTGACCCTGGTTGCTTGGAAACCTCAAGCCTGCCTTTGACTAACTTTATTGAAGTCTCTGTGCTACTGCAGTGTCAATAATAATGTATGGGCACGACGGGGGCCACAGTCAGGATCTGTACGTCTCATGGTGTGTTTTGATGACGACATTCACAGCAGCCGGCTTCCTGTGCCAGATATTTCTGTTTAATTAAGCTACCCTTCATGCTAATTAGTAATAATCAAAGCTGGTTATGTAACGCTGCTCACCAGCTGTTCATATGAACAGCAGACTGATGAAGTCTTAAAGAGGTCCCTTCCTCTGTCCATCTGCGTGTAAACTGACGTGTTAACATGATTTTTTTTCTTACATGTGTGAATGTTAATAGCGGCTCAGACTGTTGTGATGAAGACTGTGCGATTATGTAACGCAGCTGCCCACATAACCCAGATCGCTGCTATCTCACTGCGCTCTTCAGCACAGGAACATTTCTGTTCACTTCGGTCTTTATTGTTTCACCGATACAGTAGAAAAGCAGGAAGGGAAACAGATCCTGCAGCAGCTGTAGGATGTGATACCACTTACATCTTTAGTCAGAGCGACTGTACTGAGTAAGCAAGGAGAAAATGAGTGTCTCCTCTTCAAATCTAAATGCAGTCAGTCATAGAGGGAATATTTAGATCTATAGAAACCTCCACAGCTCCAGTTCTCATCAAAAGAAAGTTGTGATTCTTCGCCTCCTTGGGAAAACAGTATTAAGTCTCACACGAGCAGTTAGACGAAATCTTCCAGAGAAAAGGAAGAGCATGGAGAATGAAACAAAGATGGAGAGTGCAGCATATCGAGACAGAGAGCTGCTGAAAGATACGACGGAAACTTACGTAACCCTCCGTCTAATCTTTCATGGTTCGAGCCGGCAGCAGCAGTGGGTAACCCAACAAAGACGGAGAGTTTTTAAGAAGTAAATAAATAAGACATTGAGGATTTGAGAGGCAGAGAGAAGAGTAGGAGCTCAGTCAGCTCCATGAGAGAGAGGAAGAGAGGATGGAGGGATGAGGAATGGCGCTATTGAAGGCCGGCCGAGCGTTACGCATGACTGAGTGAACAGAAAGACAGAGGACAGCGAGGACACGTCACTGGAGACAGTGTCGTGGTGTTAAAGTCCTGTGTGTCCATAAACAGCCCTCTGTTTCCACCCAGTTCACTGCTGCTGTTTTCTCATCACACGCTCCGTCATGTTGGGAGAGGACGACAAACAACCCGACCACTTTCCTTCCTTCCTTCCTTCCTTCCTTCCTTCCTTTACTTCTCCTACTTTTATCTTAACTTCTCCTCTCCTTTAGTATCCTTTTCTTTTTTTCATCTCCTCTCACTTTCTTACCTTTCCTCTCCTCTCCTCTCTCTCCTCTCTCTCCTCTCCTCTCCTCTCCTCTCCTCTCCTCCTCTGTCAGCATGATGAAGATGAGCTGTAAAGTCCACAGAGGACACCACGGTCTCTTGTCAGCTCCTTAATAAAGATGTAAAGCTCGTCTGTGAGACGTTTTGCTGAGTGAGACAGAGGTCCGGTCCACTCAGCTCCACACTAACTGCAGAGGCGTTCAGTCCTGTCATGGTTACCTTGAGCCTGACAGAGACAGAGAACTCTTCATGATTTGTGCTCTTGCTTTAGCGAGCGATGATACGAGGATGATGAAGGAACGTGAGCTGACGACCAGCCTGACTCTCAGATTCTCATGAACTTTATTGAAATCCTCCCGCTGAGGCGGCGTGTGAAAGAACAACGTGGCACACCGCTGTACCTCTTCACTTTTCAGTGTTTCTGTCGTGAGCTTTACTCCTTTCTGTTCTGAGTTCCTCTAATCGTTGATCAGCCCGGCAGCCTGGGTGATAGCATCTCTTACTGAAATAAGCAGAGCCTGAATTAACTCCCCTCATTGGTCACGGCCTTTTATCAGGAACTGCCACCAACAGAAAAGTGAGAGGCGGTTATGATGAAGGTGAAGTATTTAAACGTCTTTGAAGGTAAACTTTTGAATATTTGGTGGTGCTTCTGTTGGAAACGGTGTTCTGTTACACTTCTATGATGCTCATTTCATTGTGCCTACTTAATAAATAAAAGATAGCAGAAGATAAAACACTCGGGTAGCCGGCGCTCTCAGCTTTCATGTGCTGAAGTTTTCATTTCCAGAGTGACACAGTCGGCGAGGAACATCAAACGGGTTCGATACGGCGGCGACAACTCACTCCACAACTGGAACAGCTGAGCGCTCACCTTCTCACAGCGGGGTGTGTTGAGGAGACACACCTGGAATAAGAAGCAGACGTGATGATGATGATGATGATGATGATGATGATGATGGAGGTGGTTTTCATTGATCCTGGTCGCTGTAGCGATGTGGTCCCCGTGCTGCGACACATACACACACTCATGCAGTGCATCAGTCCGTGCCTCGGGGTGTGTAGATGCAGCAGTGTGTCTAATGTCAAACTAGGCCACTGGTTGCAGAGCAGACAGGCAGCGATCAGTGTGTTCTCCAGCCGGCTGGTGTTTGTTATACACCCGATTACAGATGACAGCTGGACGGACACATTTTATTTCTGATGATATGAAATGATTTAACAGATGAAGTGACGGCGCTGGAATGATTCAGCGTGTACAGTTTGAAGACTTGCTGCTTATCTCTCTCCTTCATTTCTTTGTCGGACAAAATAAGACGTCACCTTGGACTTTTTTAGTGTTCTCTGACATTTTAAACACTAATAACTAGAAACAAAGACTTTCTGAAGTTTTCTTTACCATTGAGAGTTGGGTGGCAACTGATTACATGCGTAACTATAATCAGCCCAGATTACATTTGAACAAATGTGCAAGTAGATTTTTATAGTTGTGCTGCACGACTTCTCCGCACTTTTTGTGTCCACTTTTCAGAATGTGGTTCAATATTTTTAATTTATTGTGAAATAATCCGACATTTTTACTAATTACAAAAGCTGACATGTAATCTGTAATCAGTAACTAACTACGTTTAAAAGTAATCTGACCAAACACCGTGTACGTGTCAGTGATACCTTCACAGTCCTGATGTTTACCTCCAGGTTTGGAGCTGCTCACTCTCTTCTCCTCTGCCATTATGTCCATAGAGGCCGGGCAGCCCGGCTAACAAACTGAGCTAACATGAGCTAACAGCAGCTACAGCTGTCAGCAGTTTACTTCACTGTCCATCATAAACTCTGTAAATCACAGAGAGTTGAGGCGGAGCAGCCGGAGGACATCAGAGGGAAAACCAGAAAACATTTTCTCCATAAAATATGATCCAGTTTCACCAGAATCAGTGAAATAGTTGGTGGTGTGTGACTTAGTGCCGTAAAGCGTTACGTACTTCTCCCGACCCGGAGCCCAAAGTTACATAGTGTGAGAACAGACGTACGAATGACAGAGACACCGTTCACCTGATCACAGGTCGATGCTGTTTCGTGGTCTGGTTTTATGTTGTAGAGGCTGCATCAGTGGCTGTAGGCGCACTCAGGACTGACTTCCTTCCCTTCATCTGTTTTTCTTCCATTATCGTCGCTGTCAGGTTAATCTAAACAGATGCTTTCATCTGTCCACATTATAGAACACAGTCAGTACTGGATTGGATGTTTAAGCAATATCTCACTGCTGTGAGACTGCTAAGACTGAACATGCTGTTTTTAGTCGTCTCCTGCGTCACGTCCTGTAGTCCTGGTGTACATATTTCATATTGTTGGTGACCTGCAGATCTCGAGTAGAGTTTAAAAGAAAGTCGAAACGTGTGTGTCTGATGATCGGGTCAAAGAGTTTGAATAGAAACATCTCTCTTCTACGTCCCCATGAATATTTGAATATTTGTTTTCCTAAAACATGAATGCCTCGAGGCGTTTCTTAAAGATTAACATCAGTCATAAGATGAAAGAAATGGAGTCATTATGCGACGCTGTTATGAAAGCAAATCTTATGAGCAGATAATGACCTCGCAGCTTCGTACTGCAGCAACCTGAATACACTTTTGGGGTGATTATGCATATTTAAAACATAAAAACACTCCCTGTTCGGATGATGCTGTCCTCTGTGAGGACGCGTGCTTTGTTGTGACAATAATAACAGTTAGATTCATTCGATATTTGTCTGTCGTCAGCGAGGTTTACAGGAGCCAAGTCTGTCCTGAGCCCACACAGAGTTTCATCAACACCTAAGCAGGAAGATGGAGAGCAGCCAGACTGACCAGCGAGAACACACACACACACACACGTACAGAGAAACACACTCATACACACATTCAGCTGTCGTCCCTGCCCTCTCTTCCTCCTCTTCATCTGTCTCGCTCGCAGTGATTCACCAAAAAGAGCATCCATGTCGGTCAGTAAAGAAGCACGCCGTCCTCCTGCCCGTGTGCTGCTGCTGCTGCTGCTGCTGCTGCTGCTGCTGCTGGTGCTGGTGGTGCTGGTGTTGTTGTTGACAGGGAGGAGGACTGAGGACCGTGGAGTCACTGGCTCGTCACCCATCATGCAGCCAGCCTGGTTTTAGCCAGTGACAGCCGGGCCTCCTGCTCCACCTGGCATCAGGAAACTGTTTCCATCATAAAACATGAATAACGTGTTTGTATCAGAGCCAAGTCAAGTCTGCAAGACTGTCGACACCTAAAACTACAAACACGCTGCTTTAGTGTTCTTTAGAAACTCAGTTTTTCATACAATTGATGCAACGTTTTGATCCACTAGGATCTGTTCACGTGACTCATCAGGTCATCTGATTTTTCTTCAGTACCAAAAAACTGCAGTTCCTCTAACGTCCACCTGAGGCTGGCTGCAGAAGTGAGTCAGTCTCCATAAGTCCCCATGTTCAAATGTCCAACTTCACAGCAGAAATAAACATGTTTACAGCCTGGTACAAAAAACAGTTTTGGTCTCTGTAGCTAATTTCATTCGGCCCGCCTCGGGTCCGCCGATGATCCACGTCTTTGCTGAAGAGGCAGGACCTGTGGGTGACGCCACTCATGCTCTGTCCATTCTTTATACTGTCAGTGGTCAGCACTCTGTCCACCCTCTTCAGTTATTGTTGTATTTGATCAGCTGAAATGAATCCATGGCCCACATTTAGCTGTGACAAAACATAACGAGCACACAGATGGACGGTGGGAAAGTGGATCATTCAGAGTTTCTTGATGTTTTTATAGGACGGTTGCTTTTCTTTGGACCTGTGAACCACGCGCGCTGACTCTGAACGCTCAGTCAGACTCGTGTGCGTCACCGCCGCAGAGGGTGAGGAGGCTTGGTCGTCGTTTGGAAAATGCCACGGCAACAATATAGACAATGGTTAATCTAAATCTGTATCCACAACACACACACACACACACACACACACACTGGTTTATTGTAAATCTGGTGTCTTAACCAGGCAGTAAGAGAAAGGCAGGATGTGTGTGAGGGTATTATTGGAAACTGTTTAAATGACACTGTGTGTGTGTGTGTGTGTGTGTGTGTGTGTGTGTGTGTGTGTGTGTGTGTGAGGATATATTTAGCCCACGTCATAGATGAGTGAGGCATGAAACACCTCAGTGTTTGTTAAACAGTGTGTGTAATTAGGTTTAGAATTTGTGTGTGTGTGAGTGTGAGAGAGATAAACACACACAGGTAAAACAGTTCAGTATTTCCACCTCTATTCATTATCGAGGTTTCAGCTAATTTACAATGTAACGAGTTGTTTTCACCGACATGGCGTCGGTAATGAAATCCGTCGTTCGTCCTGTTGGACTTGAGCTCGTCTCGAACATTCCACTGATTTTACAGACTCGCCTGTTCAAGTGTGGCTTGACGAGATGACTGGCTCACTCGTGCAGGTCTGACCTCAGAGCTCGCTGCTAAGTGCTTAGCGATGAAGTGATATTTCATCCATGCAGAACTCAGATGGTACAAAAAGTCCTGACACAGCAGCAGCTAATATTACTGACTAGTCCAACAGCAGTCAGCCCAGCTCGGCGTCTGTCTTTCAGCCTTTTATTTCACCAAGCTCTCACCAACCACTAAAAGTCAGTCCCAGATTTACTCTTGTCCGGCGGCTTCTTGCTCGCTCACTCTCTCCTTTTCTCTTCTTAGCTTCCTCCCTGACGTGACGTGTTACTAACGTCTCACAGGTGATCGTACCTGGAGCACAAAGTTACATAGTGTGAGAACAGACGAGGGGAATCATGGGAAGTGATCCGGTGCCTGAAGTTTCTTCAGCAGTGACTTTTGCTGTTTTGTTTTGCGTCGGCGAAGACTGGAGTTTTCGTGGCTTGTCCATCACAGTCTTTGATTTCTTTGTCGCTGACCAATAAAAAGCCAAATTCTAAAAGAGCCGAGCAGACGGGCCTGTTTGTCTCCTGCGGGCGTCTGGACGTCAGCTGGCTGTTAAAGACTCCACACAAACTGAGTTATTGTCCCGAGCTGCTTGTCCAGCCAGCACAAAGTTACCTTGGCTAGCTGTGTTTGTGTGTGTGTGTGTGTTTGTGTGTGTGTGTGTGTGTAAAATATCCCACAGAGCAGCTCTTTGTCTCAAAGGATTGGGTTGCACCAAACGAACAAAGCATCCATGGTTGCCAGTAGCGACGGGAACAGGTGAAGTGAAACTTAAGGACGAAATTAGTTTGTGTGTGTGTGTGTGTGTAAGACTAAAACTATGAGCAACAGAAGTGAAACAAAGGAACTGTTGGTTGAAAAACATGCACACACACTCTCACACACACACACTCGAAGTCGCCCCGGGCTGTTTTCCTGTCGTGGTCTCTGACAGGGTAACTAAACCTCTACAGGAAGTCTTTCTGTGTTTGTGACCAAAAACCAAACCAAAAGAGTGAAAGTCAGATCCACTCAAAGGCATGAGACGTCATGTGTCACTTCACTTTACTTTGTCTTTACTTCACTGTTAACTCTGATGCAGCTACAGAGCAGCTGTAAACATGTTTATTCCTTATTTTAACATGGGGACTTATGGAGACTGACTCACTTCTGGAGCCAGCCTCAAGTGGACGACAAGAGGAACTGCAGTTGTTTTTGAGCACTTGATTGCAACCCCTCGCCCTCTCCTTCCCAGCATGAAGGAGAAACTACGGTAGCTTCTGTAGATATTAAAGGTCATTTTCTGGTATTTATATTACATTTCTGCCATATTCTGTAAATATCTGGACCTTTAAAAGTTGTGTTGCTGCTCTAAATGATGATTTCCAAATCACAGAAACAGAAGCATCCCACAGAGAGACAGACGTTAGTTGCCCTGTGTGGCTTCTCTAACTGGAACAGGCTCATTATGAGCATAGACTGTGGAGACAAACACAGAGTGAGGCAGACAGACCAGAGGTTGTGATAACTGTTTATGATCTGCTGCTAATGATCAGTTAAAAGACACAGACATGCACAGACCACAGCAGACTGTTTGTGACCCGTAATTATTATCCTGATTATAACTATTAAGAGAGCTGCAGCAACAATATAATGACGCTGTCTGTAACTTGGATTTATACATTTTTAGATACAGCGCGGGGTCAGGTGATTCACCTGTTGTGTGTGTGTGTGTGTGTGTGTGTGGGTCAGAGGGTGGCATCAGACGTGTGCAGTGTTACAGGCTCGCCTCGTCTGGTGACAGTACAGCAGGTTTACAGTGACACTAACAGTAACCTCACAGATATTTGTTAGACACACTGTAAGGACGCTGTGCAGAGTGTGTGTTTAGTTTGTCTGCTCTGGGCTACTGTACAAACACGCCGTTTCAACATGGCGGCCTCCATGAGAGAGAACCTGCTCCCACTGTAGATATAAAAGGAGATTTTTAAAGTAACAACAACGAAAATATTCTTATTTTAAGGTGATTTTACATTCATGACAATCTTACGCGCTGCACCTTTACGAGCTGCAGTCCAGTTATGTCATCTGGTTTCAGTCCTCCACACATTTTATTGCAGTCGTTGTTAATATCACAATGAAACGTTACACACACACACACACAGATTCAAATAAAATGTGTTTTTAAGTTATTATTATTTTAATATTTGACTGAGAGATCTAAAAGTTACAGTTCGTTTGAGGTAATTCTAACTTTTAATGAGTCAGTCAAAGAATATTATCACGTCGATTATCTTTACATAAATACTTTGGTTGTGTAAGTTTACCTGCTACGTCAGCTACAGAGTGTGTGTGTGTGTGTGTGTGTGTGTGTGTGTGTGTGTGTGTGTGTGTGTGTGTGTGTGTGGGAGGGAGAAAGAGAGGAGGGGAGAGGAGAGGAGTGAAGGACAGTTCAGTGAAGTGGTCAAACTGTGCCGCTGAATATGCTGCTGGCAGCGCTGATTCACACACACACACACACACACACACACACACACACACACACTCTGTCTCTCTCAGCTCCAAAGCGTTACTGAAGCTGTCAATCATGATGTCGTTGTTGACCATTAACTGTCATAAAACAATCATCTGCTCACTTGCTGCTCACGTGTTCGAGGCCTGAATGCACGCTGCTCGTCGTCGTCGGAGTCGATTAATCAGCAGCACAGAGAACTCGTGCAGGCCGATCTGAACACAAAGAGTTTCTTGATGTAGCTACGCAGCAGAGGTGTTTCTACCTCAATCAGCCGAGCAGCTGATTGGACCATTGCTCAGAGCCACAGAGGGTTTTTCTTCGTGGGCTTCAAACGTTGGTGTAGGTGGTGAGTGGGAGTGTTTCCCATCCCCGTCCTTCTCACTGTGTGTTGCTGCTTTGAATCTGAGCTCACTCATTTAAAAAAAAACCAACCAAAAACTAAAAATAAATCATCAGGTCATTAACGACAGACCGAAAAGGTCAAGTGAGATAAAGGAGGCGTAGAGGTGTGTTCGTTTCTCCAACAATGGGTCATTGTTCGTGCTAATGTCATCGTCTTGGTGGGTCATTAACTCATTAAAGTTACTGAAATCATGGAAGCAGCTGACATTTTTCAGGCTGGAGGCTTTATTGTTAGAAAAGGAGACTTTTTATAGAGCCGAGATCTCAACAGGAAACATGTTGTCTTTGTCTTGTTTGGTTCATTTCAAAAGGCTCAGCTGTTACAGTTGTGCTGAGTCAGAGCTGCGAGCGGCTGAAAGAGCATCGAAGATGGAAAAGACATGAAAATGCTGCAGAGATGGTCGAATAAAGTCGCCTGTTGGCGTCTCCAAACACTGAATTTGTCTCAGAAACTTGAACTCGACCTCCAGGTTACTAATCACACATCACACGTGTCTGTTTTTATTCTCTTCTTCTTCATCACATGCTTTACTTTTCTTGATCTAGTGCCTCAAGAGTTATTTTATCAAACCGTTTCTGTTCCTTTTTTTTTGGCTCATGAATGAGAAAAACAAACATTGTGATGGATGTTCATTCCTGTGTTGGTGCAGGAAGTTCAGGTGTTCGTCGTCCACGGTAGTCGTGTTTCCTCCAACGTGTTCTGAAGCTCTTGGAGTTGTGACGTAGTGAATATTGAAGTACTCCATCCATGATGGCTCCAAAGTTTACTGACAGTACTTTTTATTCACCGCTTGGCGTCGTCTTCTTCTGGTTTTCCGACTGGAGAATTGGCGCCACCTGCTGCTCATCTCATGCACTTACGCCTAATATTCACATAACGTGAGAGGGTTAACTTTGTGACCCTCCTCTTCCTCTTCCTGTCTCTGTGTGGATGATTCAAACCTGACCAGCAGTTCACAAAGTGTGACTCTTTCTCTTCTCAGACATTACCCCAAGACGTCGTTCACCATCGTGGCCGACACGCCAGAGAACCTGAGACTGAGACAGCAGAGTGAGCTACAGAGCCAGGTGAACACACACTCACACACACACACACACACACACTGCAGGCTTCATCCCTGTGCAGGTAGCTGATTCAGATCCGTCATGTTTGCAGTCTGAGGTTTGACTGGAGCTCTTTTAATGATGTCATCTCGTTAATGGCACCTGATTGGATAATGAGCTCCAGCAGCACTTTGTGGTCACCTCCTTATATAATATATATTATAAGAAAGAGGACGGGAAATTAGGACTTCACTGAGAGCTGCTCGCTTGCTCGTATCTCCACCCCTCTGGCACCACGTGGACATGAAAACAAACGCTCAGGTGTGGCTGTGGAAGCTGCTCTGACAGCGATGAGTCACTGCGCTGCTTGTTTACTGACTGATGCAGAGACAACAACACGTATGAGAGAAGAAACCAGCTATACCTCTGTGCCATATGTCCTCATCCTGTGTGTGTGTGTGTGCAGACTGCAGTACAAAAGGACAGATGTCCACTCAGCAGTCAACAGAAGGGGACGTGCTGTTTGTCATGTGATGCTGTTTGTCACTTACAGAGCAGAACGTTCATTTATTCTGTCTTTGTTTCTTTCTCTGCGTCGTCCTCTCTTCCTGCAAGTTCTTTAAATCTTGCAAGTTCTTTAAATCTTAAGATAATTATATCAACAAGCACGGCGCCTGAGCAGGTAGTAAGATTCTTCCTCACCCAGGTGTTGAACTCAGCCTCTGCCAGCGATGGTCTGTTCATCAGACTGTCCAGACAAAATACTGAGAAATGTCTGTCATATATTTTTACAACGATTGATCGCTCCATTAGTGACAGACTGATTTAAAGATGCTCTGTTTCCCCTGACTGCAGCAGTGACGTCAGTGTTTTGTCCTCTGTTTTCATGAACCTTTCAATCAGTTTTTGATAATTCAAAGATCTGGCTGGAGGTTTGCGGACACTCTGAACATGCAGTGGAGCCAGTCTGTGTGTCAGTTGTGTAAAATTGTTGCAAATCAGTCCCTCAAACTTCAGGACACAGTGCCAGTCGAGGAGGTTTGCCATATAACCAGACCGCTGTGACCGATGGTTGTGTTTATTTTCATGAACAGGAAGGCAGATTTCTTCGCCGGTCGTAGTTGGTTGTAGTTCCAAAAGCCGAGCTGCCAAAATGATAAAAACGAGTCGTGTCTGTGCTCGGAGAGTTTTGAACCAACACTTTCAACACGGGTTGGTCTGTGTCTGTCTCTTCCTGCTCTGTCATTTAAAAAGGTTGCACATTCAGCTCCTGGTACTCTTGTCTTGTCCTGCAGCAGTCACAGCCAGCAACATCACACACGGTAACACCTACACGATAACGTACAATAACAGTGATGGATGACCTCATCGTTTACGCCCCGCAGCAGCTGCCGCTTTCTGATGAAGTTCATAAAATCACACTCAGACTCAGTCATGATGGACGAGGATGATATCAGTGCAGCTCCTCTCAAAAATCTGTTCTGTCTTCTGCTTTTGTGGTCTGACGTCCCCGGAGGTGATGTGGAAATAACTTTATATTAGCACTGAAGCTTTCGAGTCCTGCTCCAGGAGCCTGATCATAATAGACAATGACACTGTGCGGCGTGAGTGCACATGCACACTGTGGGAAAACCCCCCATATGTTCAGCATTGACCTAGTTGTGCTATGGTACGGAGGATTGGACGTGACGTGATCACGTGACCCGGCGTGGTGTCTGTCTCACAGCGAGAGGTGAGGTCAGGCTGATAACAGAGCTTGTCCATCAAACCCTCCCTCCAGTGGATCCATCACATTGTCCTCCATTACATCTTGGGTACTCCCAATGGTACTTACTAACTGTAAGTGTGTGTGCGGCATCAGCTGCTTTGCTGTGTGTGTGTGTGTGTGTAGCTCGTTACCTTTGCAGGAGGCTGCAGTTGATGAACGGGTTTAAATCTGCTTCATACTGAGAACGGGGACAATCACTGTGAGAGCAGAATACCAGAACAAACACACCCTAAATGTCTGAGTCATATTTCTGCAGTTTACAGCCTTATGTAACTCTGTTCTGACGGCTAATGGGCTGTTACTGACGGCTGATAGACACCGGCACGACGGCTTTATGGCTAAATGAGCTGCAGTGTTTCCTCTGAAGGTCAAACTGAAGTGCAGGCAGGACCAGAGTGAGATGACTGCCTGCTGCTCTGTTGTTGTTGTAAATCGTCCACGTGATCCAAACCCAGTTTGGATTTCTTTGTTTTTGATCCTTTACTCACGGTGGTGAAGACTCGCTCACGTCTCCTCTAAGTTAAATAAAAGCTGCTGACCGCTGACCACTAACACCCCCCTGGTGCTCTGAGCTCAAAGCCCGGCTAACAACAGCTACAGCTAACAGCAGCTACAGCTAACAGCAGCTACAGCTGGCAGCAGTTTACTTCACTGTCCATCAGGAAACTCTGAGATCGTACTCAGAGCACAAAGTTACAAGAACAGGCGAACCTCCCTGTTCTGTAAGAACAGCTCACAGATATGTTTTGGCTCGTGGTCATCATCAGCTCGTCCTTTAAGTTCAAACTCTCCACTTTTAGATCCTCGACCCTCTTTAGTCAGAGGTTTCATACCCAGCCCTGCTCATGACAAACAGACACTCAGGTAAATTCTAGTGTACGTGGATTAAACTGGATCAGCGGCCTAAAAATGAGTCACCGTGGTAAGGATCATGTTCTAAACTCAAAGATAAACCCCCTTTCTCCTTCTCAGTTCCTGCATATCACTATTCAACATGTATGAGGAGCAATTATAGTATATTTGAAGTTCTTTTCACACTGTGTGAAGTTGATTGTAGCTGCGGTCTCTCTGAATGCTGAGCGGGGTAATTATTTCTGCTGTGCGTGGGCGCGTTCAGAGGTAATAAAATCCACCTTCAGATACTCGTCTATATCATCACTGTCATGTGAATTCTAGGTTTTATTCCCCTCGGTGTTATTCAGCTCATCAGTTCATGAAGCAGGTTATGGTTTCCGGTCTGTCTCCTGTATGCTTCTTAAATTTAAACCAAAACTTAAAAACCAGTTGATGAAAGCAGGATGTGTCAGACTCACCCTGAGTCTCTGTCCGTCTCGCTCTGCTGCAGGTGAAGTATAAGAAGGACTTTGAAGAGAGTAAAGGTCGAGGGTTCAGCATCGTGTCCGACACTCCAGAGATGCAAAGACTCAGAAGGACTCAGGAGCAGATCAGTATCGTATGTACACACACACACACACACAGATATGTTAGTGTTTTGATGGTGTGAATGTGAGTGTGTAATGTGAGGGGTGCACTTTGGTTAGTGAGCACAATCGCACGCAAAATGTGGACATCATCAAGCCCTGCAGCGTCGACGACATCGGCCGTTTGAAGAGGAGCCTCTTCTGAATGTGTAAGTGATTTCTTTTTTTAAAATTATTTTATGTTATTTAATTAGCAAGGATGCAGACAGACAAAAGACGTGTTTTAAGGCCGCCTTTGAAAGAACCTCAGCCGAAGTCCTCTGGGAAATTATTCCAACGATAAGGAGCATAAATACTGAAGGAGTCCCGGTGCTACAGTAGATAGGGCCGTCAACAAGTAGGAGAGCTACCAAACTTCATCTTTGTCCATTATGCCGGCAGTAAATTCAGAGGTTGGAGAGGCTAACATGAAATATTTGTATGTGTGGTGTGTGTGTGAGTGTGTGTGTGCACGCAGGTGCTCGACCTATGTGTGTCCTGATGACCCGGTGACCCTCAGCAGTCGATGCCAAGGTAGAGTGTTTTATCTGTTAGTCCTACCCTTTGTTTTCCCGTCCTTCCTCTTGTCCTTCCTCTTGTCCTTCCTCTCACCCTCCTCTCCTCCTCTGTTTACCTGACCGAGTGATCGCATTATTCCGCCGTGTTAATACACCACGGATTCTCTGTCTTCATTTGTGCTGCTTTAATAATACACACACACACACACACATCGCCTCACTTTCAAATGCTGTGACATTCAACAGCCCACACATTTTATTGTATTACTCAGCTCTTTTCTAGGTTGACCTGGTGATGAAAGAAGAAGAGGAGGAGAGGTGGGAGGAAGGTGTCGAAGGGAGGTCGAAGAGGAGGACTGAGGGAGAGGGATTTGTGTTTGCCTATGGCAGAATTTAATGTGAGCTGTCTGTTTATCGGTCAGTAGAAACACAGATGGATTCACCTGTAGTGAAGTATTTCAGTCCAGAAGCCTGAAGAGAAATGTGTTTCTTGTGCAGCTGAGCCGGGGCTGGCAGTAAACCTGGTTCACGTCAGGACAAGATCACAGGGATTTCTCCCAGGAAAAGCTTTGTGTTTCAGAATTCATTAACAAGATCTAAAGGAGAGAAGAAGAGAAAGCTCCTGGTCAGCGAGGCAGCCTTTTCTTTTGTTTTGTTTTTTTTACCACCTATGAAAACTGTTTCCCAATTTAGCTTCAAGAAGAGACAGATTTCCACCAAAGCCGTTATTCCCCAGAGAGTCTTGTTTACTGTGATTCAGAGTGAGACACTGATGACTGCAGGCACGAGGGGCAGCCAGGACTCCACTGGCAGGACTCAGCTGTTATTCAGGCCACTAAACCGATGATGTGTTTAAAGACCTGATTAATTAGTTGTCCTCTGAACAAGTCCAGATTGGCTTTTATGTTTTATTGCTGTATTTCTATGCAGATTTTTGTAGCCTGGATATTGAAGAGCTTCGGTCGTGGATGGAAACAAGCGTTTGTTCACACATTTGTTCTTTTGCCAAATTAATCGAAATTTGATTAAAATTTGCGACACTGTGATCAGCATGTGAGACAAGCACGTTGTAGTTTACTTCTTTGTTTATGTTATTTTGTCAAATCTGTCTGGCATACAGATCAACTCGAGCCATTTCTGTCAATATAGTTTATTTTTCAACTGTTTTTCCTGTTCAATACATTTCTTTTATTTTTTTTCATTTATTTCTACATTTCATTATATATTTATTTCTGTCTTTATGTCTCTTTACATGCGATCTACACGTTTTCTACTACGACATTATGCAGATGATGCGGTGTTATTCGTGATAAATGAGTCTTGTGTTCAGTGTAGCGGCAGATTTGGCAGCGAAACAGTCAGATCTGCTCTGGTCAGTCTTTATCAGGTCGATGTCCTGTTTACCTCAACTACCATCTGACGCTCTGATCACACTGCCAGACTACCTGCTGTCTCTGAGACTCACACAGGCAAATGATTTTTACAGTGATTAAATATCTGTGAAATGATTAATCAGACAGAGAAGACAAAGAAGTTATTACTTTCTTTTTTTCCTTTTCTGTTTTGGTTCAAAATCAGTAGCAGTATGATACACCTGCAAGTTCATAGACTAATCTATGTGTAACTAAAGTTTGTGTGTGTGTGTGTGTGTGTGTGTGTGTGTAAATGGTACATTCTTTCCAGCTTACGATATTTTCTGAACTCACCTTCAACCCCTTGACCTACACACACAAAAGACACACACTGTACCCAACACTGCTACACTGTGATTGATATGAAGGGCACAGCGGTGATAAGGTCTTGAGTAGAGGGCTAAATGTGGAAGTTGAAAGTGATAAGAGGTACCCAACGAACCGACACGCAGAAGTCAGTCTGCCATCGCAGGAGACAGTCAGGACTAGACGCAGAAGATTTTTTATGTTGAGTTAGAGGTGAAAATAAGAAGTTGAGTGTCCAAGACATTCAGAATCAGGAAGCGTGACCACGACGTTGCGAAATCCTTGAGAAGCATGAGACGATACTAAGAATACTGAGAAGAGTGATCAACACATCAGAGAAGGCAAAACAGTAGTTACGATATTCAGAAGCTGTGAGGGAGAAACTGTACAGGACAACTGTAACATTTGGAAAGCTAAAGGGCTGACCCAAAGACAGAGGAAGCCAAGAGGAAAGTTTATTACGAGACGACTACAGATCAGACAAGGTGAGTTCAACATTGAGACTGCGGCTCAGAAGAAGGTTCGTGGAGGTTGGTAAAGGTGAAAAGTGTGAACATGACACTGAAGATGCTAACAACATCCAGAGGTGATTTCTGATACAGTGACTGTGACCTTACAGACTCAGAAAGGAAGACATTGAGAGATTTAACACGGTGACTTTGATGAAGCTGAACAGGTGACCTTGACAGCAGGCCAAAAGTGTGTCGACAACCGCGTCCACCAAGATTCAGACAGGAGAGTTGATCAGGGAGCTTCAGCTTGGAGTTTTAGTAATGAGTGGCATTTTACAGGTATTCTTTTTCAGTTTAGTTCAGGCTTTTTTTATGTTATCTTGTTAGATGCGTGGCTATGAACACTGGTTGGGAGACCTCTGTCTTTAGGCGTATTTAGCCTGGTTCATACCTGGTAACAAGACTTAACAATTCGGACCAACCCTGCAGCGAAGAATGGAGAACGGAGAAAACATAGACCCACCTGTAGCTCTGTGAACCACTCTTAACTTCTACTTCCATTTATGTTACTTATTGGAAATAGTACTTGCATGGTATGGTCCCTCTGATAACTGTCTTGCTCCACCATGGCTATTGGGGAGTGATGCTAGCTAGCTCCAACACAGAAACACACATCAACTTTGTCTTTAAGTGGTTAGCTTCATCTGTAAAACCACATGTTTATCCAAAGGTGGTAAACATGGCTGCCAAAGCGCCATCAGCCTTGCACACCCATTGTGGCAATAGTGCCAATGCAGAGATGCAAAAAAAGGATCATCCGGCAAAAAAGTAGAGCAATGCCATGGAACGCACATTCCTGGTAGATTAACATGGACGTTTATGTCATCGTTTACCTCACGATTGTTGCAATGGAAGATAAGATAGTTGCCACTGCGATAACTTTCCATAGTCCTTAGCCCTGACTCCCAACACCGCAGGCAATCCATGGTCAGTCTGTTCGGCAACCACCCCCCGCCAACTCCCTACGTCAGCACACTATGAGGCCACAAAGCTACACCTCACACAAACATTTGCCTCCCCGCCTACCTCCCATTCGTCTGTCGCATAAAGGCAGGTCATCATGGCAGAAGTCAACTTACTCTCTAAGAAGTCAGTGTTTTCTGTAATTTTGTAGTTTTTCTTAAATAGTTGTTCTTTTTCTTCAGTCTGTGGAGCTCTGGCTTGATCTATGTAGTCTTTTAAAGGACTTCCTCAGACTCATTTATATTTTTCTAGACTTTTATGCAATAACTTCTGTTGTGGTTTCTCTTTTAATGTTCCTGGCTTTGGTCTTTGCTTCTTTATTACCTTTTTTTATTAGTGTTGCTGTCAGGTTTGTTTGTTTTTTATAAATATAGATGAAAAAAAATAGCATTATGAGTAAAGTGAACCTAAACATGAAGTGTTCTTTGTCCTCAGAGGTGACTGATGGAGGAAGAGGAGGCCCCAGCCACTCCGGTGTGTGTTGCAGAGATGGAAGAGGTTACGATAGTGGACGGAAAGAAAAAAGAGTCTGTCCAGGAGACGGTGGTAACAACAGTGACAACGCTGACCAGGATGGATGTACAGGAGAGGGAGGAGGTTGAAACTGAGAAAATAACAGAGGAGGAGGAGGAGGAGGAGGAGGAGGAGGAGGAAAATGAAGCAGAAATGGAGGGAGGAGAGGAGAATGGACGGGAAGAGAAGGGTCATGCAAAGAAGTTGTTGGGCTCTTGGGAATCCGAGGTGAGAACTCGGCCTTCTTGCAACTCAACAAGCTCTGTTGAAGTCTAAAAATAATCAGAACTCAACAAAGCAAAACCATGAAGTAAGATTACAAAATCAGCAAGTATGCAAACCTGTGGATCTTAAATATGTTCACTTGTGTTCATCTAAAGAAACAATTTATCTTTCAGCTTAGACTAGGTTTCACGTTTGTAGATTCTTTAGTTTGAACGATGCAAAGATCTGTTACAATTCATCTTTTTTCACAACCTCAGTCTTTATTTTTATTTTATTATATTTTTTTTCCAATTAAATAACTTCCCTGTTATAACACATCAGTAAACATCTTTGATGATTTTGCTTTTCTTTGATGAAGTGTGCTGAGAGGCAGATTTGGTCCCTCTGCAGAGAAACCCAGCTCTCAGCTCTGACTGTGAGTCTTTGTATTGACCTTGGCGTGGGGCATCGCCTGGCACTGCAGGTTTTTTATACAAGCTTAGAGAGGATTAGTAAAACTACAGATGAAAATGTGCCAATATCAGCCTTTGATAGTGGGATTTTTAGGACTCGATCGGGCCTGTCAAGAGAGGCGAGGGATAAGCGGTGCATGAATGAAACGTTTCCTTCGCTTGACTCGCAGGTCTTAGTTGAACTAGTACGGTCAGATGGATAATATTGTCCATTAATCACCAATATTGGCATGAACTAGTCTCAGTAGAGAGATGAAGGATGAAGGACCAGTGCCTTTTCCACTCTTAACATCTTCCAGGAAACATCGGACACTCATCTGTTCGACTCATCCGTTCGAATAACGACACACAGTATAGTGATTATAGCTCATTTTTGTCTAAATACTGTCGGGACAGTTACTGGGCTCAGGAGCTCATGTTGGACAAACTCAAAGTCTTACATGCACTTTTGTGTTTTCAGGCCTCAGCTGATGAAAAGCCTCCGCTACCAGATCCAGCGTTTAACAGGAGATGCAGTTTGCTCGTCAGTGACGTAAGTTCATTCGCTGTCGGTTCACTTTATTATTTTAGGGTTCTTCCACACCTGTAGTCTGATTCATTTGGTGCAGACTAAGAGAAAAAAGTACACTGATAAGATAAGAAACAAAGTTGATAAGAAATGACTCGTAAATAAGAAATCTATAGAGGAAAGTGAGATGGCACCAATCAGTGAAGGGTATGATGCCGCCCCGCTCTGTGTTGTAGAACAGTTTTAAAGTCAAACCTGAGCTCGTCTCCAACACCGGACCAAAATAATCCAACAGTGATATAAAAAGACGTGGTCAAAAGGTGATGTTTTACTGTGTAATATGAGCTGCGAAGCGCCATCCTCTTCCTCCGCCTCTTAAGATATGAACTGAACACACGGTTGCCAATGGTAACCATCCCTCCACAGATCCAATGACTGGCCTTTATTCGACACAGAGGGAATGCATCTTTTGACTTTGAGGCGTATATGTGGCAGTAAAACGGTGAATGAGGGTGAATGCTGTTGTAGGATGTGGGAGGGTGAGATATTGATTCCCCTGGTGTGAGTCGAACTTGGCAGCCGGCAGAATGACTCATCAGCTACAGTGGAAGCAAGTCAACCCACTTTATAAAATCATCTTCACGTATTCCTCCAGCTGCTGTCGCTCTGCTGCCTGTCTGTCTGCGCGCTCCTGCCTGCCGTCCAAGCGTCGTTATTAACCGTCACGCGCAGGAATCGAGTTCAGCGTCCGTCACTTTTAAAAATTCAAGATCTCAGGACTGTGGAAAGTCTTCATGACTGTAGGTGGGATGAAACACTCTCCTCGTCCTACAGCCAGTTTAGAGATGTTGCTGTTACCATGGAGACGCGGACCGCTTCAAAGTTGTGCAGCCTGAATGCAGTGAATGAGCTTTAGTATGTAAAAGCACATGAAATCACAGCAACACTGTCTACAAGAGGACATGCAGAGAACCTTCCTGAGCATTAAGGTTCCAAAATTCCTGATTTCCAGCATATCATGAAACTTTTGCTTTCATTTGCGTTGACGCTGAACTTGCCCGCTGTCACATGTTTGCCAGTTAGAAGCCAGTGAACCAGTGTTTGGTACCGTTAAGCACCTTTTGTTTTGTCGCCCACTCTCTGGTTTGCTCTCACAGATTGGGGCGGACAGCTTGTCATCCGTGGATTAAGTCCATTTCTTTCTCCTGGGTCTCTCCACGAAAATCTGCCGGTCTGTTGTCGTTGGACTGAACGGCCAATCAGACTCAGCCAAGTACCAAACCAAGTTCAGTCCTGTGAAGTACTACTCCAACAAAACCTGAAAATATATTAAAAATATATATATTATTTTACAATATAACACTAATAATATCACCTCTTTACCTTTAAATGACATAAAAATGGCTCATTTCTTCTTCCAGATGCAACATTACATTACATTACATTACAGTGTAATCCCACTGTGGTAACTATGTCCAGCTGTACTCGAGTATTTGTTCTGATTACATTACTTATGATCAAAAACAGCTTTGCTAACAGCCAATCATCAACCAGGTCACCAACAGCAGCAGCTAATATTACTGACTAGTCCAACAGCAGTCAGCCCAGCTCGGCGTCTGTCTTTCAGCCTTTTATTTCACCAAGCTCTCACCAACCACTAAAAGTCAGTCCCAGATTTACTCTTGTCCGGCGGCTTCTTGCTCGCTCACTATCTCCTTTTCTCTTCTTAGCTTCCTCCGTCAGCGTCCTCTTCACTCTCTTCTCCTCTGCCATTATGTCCATAGAAGCTGCTGACTGCTGGGCCTGTAAACCTCTTCTCACACTCCGGGTAGCGTGGCTAACAAACTGAGCTAACAGCAGCTACAGTTGTCAGCAGTTTACTTCACTGTCCATCAGGAAACTCTCTGTGTGTCATACGTGACAAGGTTCTTCATTCATGTTGCACACAGTTCCTCTGTGAGCTTGAACACTAAAACTCTGCAAAACAACCAACACAATTCCTCCTGAGGATGGAGCAGAAGTTCAGCTCGCATTTAATATGAAGTCACACACCCACACACACACACACACACACACACACACACACTGATACAATCACGTCTCCTCTGCAGGTAAAGTATAAGGAGGACTTTGAGAAGATGAGGGGTCAGAGTCTGTTTGTTCCCGGAGCCGAACTCATCCACGCCAAGAACATCAGTGCTGTGATATCTGAGGTCTGTACACACACACACACACACACACACACACACACACACACTCTCTCTCTCATATCGACCAATGATCATTTTTCTGTGACTGTTTCAGTCGAAGTACAAAGAGGAGGGAAAGAAGGAAGCGTCGATGTCTCTGTACTCCATCCTGCCGGAGACTCCGGAGACTCAACGCGCCAGAGAGACTTCAGAGCTGCAGAGCGAGGTAGCTACACTTCAGTACAGCGGGATTTGATCCCAGCTTGTGAAGCTGTGAAGTTTAGAGCTGTAGATGAACTTTAAAAGCATTCTCAGAGGAAAAATAAATAAAATACAACTTGTGGAAAGGATTCCACCGCGGTCCAAAGATCCATGAAGATGAGAGCAGTTCATAACACCGGCAAACAGAGAACAACATTGTTAGTCCTTCTGTCGTGACTTCATGTCGATCTATCGAAGCGCAATAAACAAAAACAAACTGCAGATTTTTTAAAAATGGTGGCTATAAGCTACCAGCTGAGCAGGGACTTTTGGGACTAGACCCTGTGGTGGAAACACTGGAGCTGCGAGAAGTAACTCTTGATACCCGTCCACCCGTGATAGACGGTGATAGACAGATGATTCTTCCAATCACCTGGCCTGTATTTGTTTTCCAAAAACTTTCCCGCCATGAAAAAGCAGCTAAAGCTGTTTGTGTGTTTGTGTTTCAGATTAAATACAAAGGGAACGTGAAGACAGACGTTTCCACCTCTCTTTATTCACTGCTGCCGGAAACAACGGAGACGCAGTTTGTCAAAGAGCTGACGGAGATACTGAGTGAGGTCAGACACGATGGATGGATGGATGGATGGATGGATGGATGGATGATGTGCTTCAGTTCTTCTTGTTATAATTCATGTAAAGTGTTCTGCTCCGCTCGTGTGCTCCTCAGAACAAGTACAAAGAGGAAGGAAAGAAGGAGATGAGCAGCAGTTTGTACTCTCAGCTTCCTGAAACCGCTGAGATGCAGCTGGCCAAGACGGTGCACGAGTTTCAGAGCGAGGTACTCAAACATGATAATCATCCTGACTTAAACAGCAGCTGCAGAGTTTCAGCATATTTCATCAGTTTGTTTTATGCAGCAGCTGCATGTTTGATTAAGCCGCGAGGCGTCCCGCCGCAGATGAATTAAACACATAAAGCAAACACAGAAATCATATTTATCACGTGCCGCTAGCACAAACTTGATCTGAGAGCACTGATCTGGTTCTGCTTCAGAAAAAGTACAAAGAGGACGGGAAGAGAAAGGCCTCGATCTCGCTCTATTCCCAACTCGCCGACACTCCAGAAATACAGCACGCTCTGGAGGTGTCTCAGCTGCAGAGTGAGGTACGTGACCATGTGACCAGAGTACAGGGAGCCACGGGGTTTATGGGAAATGTCATTTCAGCCCAAGATGCTGGCAGCATGATACGTCTCACTCTCTCTCAGGTGAACTATCGCCCGAAGGTGCTGGTTAGAGGAGCTCCTTCCTCTCTTTACTCTCAGCTCCCCGACACCACAGAGATCCAGTTTGCCAGAGAGATGACTGAGATGCAGAGTGAGGTAGGTCAGATGAATGTGTTTATTTCTGTTTCACACCTTGAGAACCTTGAAACAACCTTAAATCAGAGCGTGTCAGTAAATAACGGACGATTGTTTCGTCCTCTCTCAGAGTAAATACAAGGAGGGCGGCAGGAGGAGCCTCTCGCAGAGCTTCTACTCTCAGCTCCCGGAGACCGCCGAGACTCAGTTTGCTAAGACTGTTGCTGAGCTGCAGAGCGAGGTGAGAGCGTCTTCAGTGCTCGAAGAACTGTTTGCATTTAAAGAAAAGATTTTTAAACGTCGCCTTGTTTTTCTATTTTTAGATGCGGTACAAGGAAGCGGGTAAGAAGGGCGCGAACTCGTGTTTGTACTCTCTTCTCCCGGAGACTTTGGAGACGGCTCACGCCAAGGAAGTGTCTGAGCTCTTCAGTGAGGTTCGATATTAAAACGAATAATAATCAATAAATTCAGATCTGGATGAAATGAGCTGTGACCATTTCTGTAGCTCAGACAGGAAGTGAACTGATATTTGGTCACTGGAGGAGAAACCTCAATGAGAACCTGAGAACTGACTCGATGATTATCCTTTAATACCTTTCTGTGCTATCTGCCTGTGTATTATTATTGTTTTATTGCAGGTGAAGTATAAAGAGGACGGTAAGAAGGAGATGAGCGTCAACCTGTACTCTCTGCTGCCTCAGACCCTCGACACCCAGCACGCCAAAGAGGTGTCAAACCTGCAGAGCGAGGTATTCCTTCTTTCTGTCCTTCAGGCAGTTTATGAAAGATTTTCCACAGTCACATTCAGCAGCGTGTGAATCCACTCCCTGTCCACTGCAGGTGAAGTATAAAGAAGGTCTGAAGCAGAAGATTCAGAGCAGTTTGTACCATCAGCTCCCAGAGACCACCGAGACACAGCTGGCCAAGCAGCTGTCTGAGCTGCAGAGCGAGGTACACGGACACGACGCCACATTTCATCTCTGTGAAACACGTCTGAAGCTCTCACACACACGTCTGTCTTCAAATGTTTTAGTTTGACAGAGTTTGAGCTTCCTGCAGAGAGGAAAAGAAATACATGTGAGTCTTTTTACACTTGACGTGAAGTTTCCGGATAGACACCAAAGAAGAAGAAGTGTTCACCATTCTTCTCTGTTTATTATTCATCTCTACTAAAAAACTACTTATCAGCCGTGACACATAAAAACATCAGAGCACCGAGAAGCAGCACAAAGTCAAATGTAGACGTTAAGATGAAGAGGAACGTGTCGTTCTGTTGTGAGAGTGAAGCTCTGTGATCTGTGCAGCTGCTACTCCGACTCAGAGAGAGGCTGGAGTTAGTTTATATTACAGATTATTGACTTCATGATCACACGTTCAAACAGTTCCTGTTATTCATGTTATGCGTTGTTCTTTCAAACTCAGAAATCATTTTATCTGCCCAAAGACGGAGTTTGACGCCTCAACAAAACACCCGAGTTTGAGTTATTCTCATTACAATACAAGTAACTAAATTACTTTCAGTAATTTGAGTCACACAAACTGAGAGACAAAACAAACAGACATCAAACATCCACCAGTCCACAGATGGAGGTCAAGAATAAATGTATGAATAAAAATCTACCATGTTTCCAGGGCGGATCACTCTCATGGAAAAAAATTGTAATATTCTGGGAAATGGTGCACAGACTGTTACAGGACAAACTACATTATGATATTCCTATGAACTGCTGTAAAAAAGCCATCACAAGGCAATGTGGGGAACACAGAGCCGCCTCACATGAAACAATGGACAGAGATCTATAATGGAAGAAATAACACATCGTCTACGAATGCAACAAGCACAACATGAAGAAAAATGGCCCTAAACAGTGACTATGTACATGATATGGACAGAACAACAGACAGAACTGATGGATTATTGAAACATTGTACACTTCTGAAGTGTTTTATGTCTGCAGGCGAAGTATAAAGAGGCGGGAAAGAAGGAAGTGAACACCTGCCTTTACTCTCTGCTGCCTGAAACTCTGGAGACTCAGCACGCCAAAGAGACCTCGGAGCTGCTCAGTGAGGTACAGAGCAGCTTCACGCTGTGAATCAAACTAAAGCCGTCACTGTATGATGATTAAATATGTTTCTTAATGATCATTTTCCCAGATTAAGTACAAGGAGCGGGAAGAAGGAGATGTGCAGCTCCCTCTACTCCACTCTGCCCAACACTTCACAAACCAGCTTCGCCAGAGAGATGAGCGACATGCTGAGCGAGGTAGCATCAACAGGATGTAAAGTCTGTTTATGAGTCCACAGTGTTGCTTTGTTTCTCTGTACTCTAACATAAATATATACATGTAATAATAATACATGTAAATCTGAATCTGCTGCTGTTTCAGATGGGACAGGAAGGTGTTCAGAATCTGAAGAAGTGCAGGAGCGCCTGCAGAAAGCTGCAGTGTTTTTATTTGATCTTATTTAATTTCACAAGTGTGATTATCATGAAAAAAGGATCAAAGAGGTTGTCTGCGCTGCGCCTTCATCTCAGACTAATGAGACTCTGCTCACCGTCAGAGCTGATCAGGCGACACGAGGACGAGTTCAGAAAACTATTAAAAAGACAAAACACCGTCATTTAACAGTCCAGAGGAGTGACTCTTCATGTTTCTGTCTTTCACAGAATAAATACAAGGAGAGTGTCGTGAAGAGTCTCTCGCAGAGCGTCTACAGTCAGCTGCCAGAGACCGCCGAGACGCAGTTTGCTAAAACTGCTTCTGAGCTGCAGAGCGAGGTGAGGATGAGCCCTCGTGTTGGAGCAGTAAACACTGAGCAGATACTTTGTCCGACATACAACAGAGGATCAGTTGTGTTTGTTTTACAGTCACATCGTGTTGATAAAGATTTCAGGCCGCACGCAGCGTTAACCAGCTTCGATACAGGAGATACTGTGTCGCCTCACAGAAAGAAGGTTCTGGGTTTGCTTGTTCTGGTTCTAGTCCAAAGTCATGCAGGTTAACCTGTAGTGTGAGCATGAATGAACTGGTGACTCACCCTGCCTCGACCCTGATGAGAATAAACTGTCATGAATTATGAATGAATGAAATATGAGGCTGATATCAAACAGATCAAATTACAAACGGTAACTCTGGATGACACCCCTCGTAACAAGGTCATTTGAATTCAGCACGGGAGTGACGGACTTACAAAGATTTACCTGAATTTAGCTGCAGAGTGAACGTCACTTCAACTTGAAGCTTTACTTCGAGGTGAATTCAACAGTTCTGGTTTTCTTGAACTGGTTCCAGATGAAGTACAAACAGGGAAAGAAAGACGTGTCCAGCTCTCTGTACTCGACTCTGCCTGAGACTCTGGAGACGCTGCACGCCAAAGAGGCTTCACAGCTGCAGAGTGAGGTGAGAGCACGTCTCCACCTGCAGTACACACACACCTGCACACATTAACAGACATGCTGTCATCCGTCATAGATGCTTGATTGTCTCTGCTCCTGTTTGTGTTCAGCTGAAGTACAAGGCGGCTCAGAAGAAAGCTCGTTCCTCCAGTCTGTTCCACGTGCTGCCCGAGACATTAGAGACGGCCCACGCTAAGGAAGTCTCCGAGCTTCTCAGCGAGGTAACAGCAACAGTTTTAGAAAGAACATCTTCTGAAGGTTCATGGATGAAGCTGCACACCCAAAAGAAATGTTTGTCCTTGCAGGTGAAGTATAAAGAGGACGGTAAGAAGGAAATGAGCATCAACCTGTACTCTCTGCTGCCTCAGACCATCGACACCCAGCACGCTGGAGAGGCGTCAAAGCTGCAGAGCGAGGTGTTCAAACACGTTTTGCTCCTTTGTTACTTGTTTCCTCTTCCGTGTGGACTCATCCTTTCAGTACTTATGTAGGAGATGATGTGATACGTACAAATGCAGGTGGTAGGGTCCTTTTTTCTGCTCCAAAATAAACTACTTCCTGTCTCCTGCAGGTGAAGTATAAAGAAGGTCTGAAGCAGAAGATTCAGAGCAGTTTGTACCATCAGCTCCCAGAGACCACCGAGACACAGCTGGCCAAACAGCTGTCTGAGCTGCAGAGCGAGGTACACGGACGGACTCTTCGATTTATTTCATTTGACGAGACCGAGCGTCTGACAAACTGACTCTGAACTGACTTATTTAAACTCCACGGGGACAAATCTGCCATCCAGGCTGCACGGCGTCATGCAAAGTGACCGTGTTCATTTCAATCTGCAGACCAAGTACAAGGAGGCGGGTAAGAAAGAGGCGACCACGTGTCTGTACTCCCTCCTGCCTCTCACCATGGAGACGCAGCACGCTAAAGAAGCTGCAGAGCTGCTCAGCGAGGTAAACCTTTCTTTTCTTTTAATATCTGAGGACAAGTTTTTTTAGACTTCTCCCAGAGAGAGTCAGTGATCCTCTGCTGTTTTTAATGCTTCCCAGATCAAATACAAGGAAAGTGGGAAGAAGGAGATGTCCAGCTCCCTCTACTCGACTCTGCCCGACACGTCAGAGACCAGCTTCGCCAGAGAGATGAGCGACATGCAGAGCGAGGTAAATAAACCTCAGCCAGACGTCACATGACGTGGGTAGATGTCTCAGTGATTTGTAGAGAAAACCATGGTTAACCTGAGAGACACTCATGTAACGTGGAGGAATAAAGTGTTAGACACCCTCCAACATTTTGGAATGAGATGAAATGAACATGATGAGATGAGAACATGCTGGATGTGCTTCAGTGAGAGCCGACGTCTCTCAGAATAAGTGCAGAGAGAGCGTCAGTAAGAATGCTGTTTGATTAGTTAGAAATAATCACTTCTCCAGTATCCAATGCTCGCTGATGTTTTCATACCTTCGACACTCATCAGAGGCCAGATTAGCATCAGAAACGGGATCAAAGGGGAGAGACAGTCATTAACAATATCTGATCTGTGGCCAGGAGAAGATGGGGGACCAGATCTGCACCAGATTTAACGGGCACAGTGAAAACAAACTGCTGATTCAGATGTAGATTCACAGACATTTCATATCTGCGTCAGCCTGTTTATGAATCAGACTCATCTCTTTTGTTTCCATCTTTTCCAGAACAAGTACAAGGAGGACGGAAAGAGGAGCCTCTCTCAGAGTTTCTACTCTCAGCTACCAGAAACGACCGACACTCAGTTTGCTAAAAGTGTCTCTGAGCTGCAGAGCGAGGTGAGGAGACCAACGCTGCATGAACCACGTCCTGCCTGAACAGAGGAAGACAAACTTCTACTGCAGCTTCTGGTTCAGTGGCTCAGAGGGCAGCAGATGATCCATGATGTTATTATCGATGCTGACGACGTCTGAAGGTTTGAAATCAGCTTCATGTTCTTAACCTTTGTGTTCTGTTCCAGATGAAGTACAAAGAGGCAGGAAAGAAAGGAGCCATGAACTCTCTGTACTCGACTCTGCCTGAGACTCTGGAACGCTGCACGCCAAAGAGGCTTCTGAACTGCAGAGTGAGGTGAGAGCACGTCTCCACCTGCAGTACACACACACCTGCACACATTAACAGACATGCTGTCATCCGTCATAGATGCTTGATTGTCTCTGCTCCTGTTTGTGTTCAGCTGAAGTACAAGGCGGCTCAGAAGAAAGCTCGTTCCTCCAGTCTGTTCCACGTGCTGCCCGAGACATTAGAGACGGCCCACGCTAAGGAAGTCTCCGAGCTTCTCAGCGAGGTAACAGTAACAGTTTTAGAAAGAACATCTTCTGAAGGTTCATGGATGAAGCTGCACACCCAAAGAAATGTTTGTCCTTGCAGGTGAAGTATAAAGAGGACGGTAAGAAGGAGATGAGCATCAACCTGTACTCTCTGCTGCCTCAGACCATCGACACCCAGCACGCTGGAGAGGCGCAAAGCTGCAGAGCGAGGTGTTCAAACACGTTTTTGCTCCTTTGTTACTTGTTTCCTCTTCCGTGTGGACTCATCCTTTCAGTACTTATGTAGGGAGATGATGTGATACGTACAAATGCAGGTGGTAGGGTCCTTTTTTCTGCTCCAAAATAAACTACTTCCTGTCTCCTGCAGGTGAAGTATAAAGAAGGTCTGAAGCAGAAGATTCAGAGCAGTTTGTACCATCAGCTCCCAGAGACCACCGAGACACAGCTGGCCAAACAGCTGTCTGAGCTGCAGAGCGAGGTACACGGACGGACTCTTCGATTTATTTCATGTGACGAGACCGAGCGTCTGACAAACTGACTCTGAACTGACTTATTTAAACTCCACGGGGACAAATCTGCCATCCAGGCTGCACGGCGTCATGCAAAGTGACCGTGTTCATTTCAATCTGCAGACCAAGTACAAGGAGGCGGGTAAGAAAGAGGCGACCACGTGTCTGTACTCCCTCCTGCCTCTCACCATGGAGACGCAGCACGCTAAAGAAGCTGCAGAGCTGCTCAGCGAGGTAAACCTTTCTTTTCTTTTAATATCTGAGGACAAGTTTTTTTTAGACTTTTCCCAGAGAGAGTCAGTGATCCTCTGCTGTTTTTAATGCTTCCCAGATCAAATACAAGGAAAGTGGGAAGAAGGAGATGTCCAGCTCCCTCTACTCGACTCTGCCCGACACGTCAGAGACCAGCTTCGCCAGAGAGATGAGCGACATGCAGAGCGAGGTAAATAAACCCTCAGCCAGACGTCACATGACGTGGGTAGATGTCTCAGTGATTTGTAGAGAAAACCATGGTTAACCTGAGAGACACTCATGTAACGTGGAGGAATAAAGTGTTAGACACCCTCCAACATTTTGGAATGAGATGAAATGAACATGATGAGATGAGAACATGCTGGATGTGCTTCAAGTGAGAGCCGACGTCTCCTCAGAATAAGTGCAGAGAGAGCGTCAGTAAGAATGCTGTTTGATTAGTTAGAAATAATCACTTCTCCAGTATCCAATGCTCTCTGATGTTTTCATACCTTCGACACTCATCAGAGGCCAGATTAGCATCAGAAACGGGATCAAAGGGGAGAGACAGTCATTAACAATATCTGATCTGTGGCCAGGAGAAGATGGGGGACCAGATCTGCACCAGATTTAACGGGCACAGTGAAAACAAACTGCTGATTCAGATGGAGATTCACAGACATTTCATATCTGTGTCAGCCTGTTTATGAATCAGACTCATCTCTTTTGTTTCCATCTTTTCCAGAACAAGTACAAGGAGGACGGAAAGAGGAGCCTCTCTCAGAGTTTCTACTCTCAGCTACCAGAAACGACCGACACTCAGTTTGCTAAAAGTGTCTCTGAGCTGCAGAGCGAGGTGAGGAGACCAACGCTGCATGAACCACGTCCTGCCTGAACAGAGGAAGACAAACTTCTACTGCAGCTTTTGGTTCAGTGGCTCAGAGGGCAGCAGATGATCCATGATGTTATTATCGATGCTGACGACGTCTGAAGGTTTGAAATCAGCTTCATGTTCTTAACCTTTGTGTTCTGTTCCAGATGAAGTACAAAGAGGCAGGAAAGAAAGGAGCCATGAACTCTCTGTACTCGACTCTGCCTGAGACTCTGGAAACACTGCACGCCAAAGAGGCTTCACAGCTGCAGAGTGAGGTACACACACACACACACACACAAAGAACAGCTGAATAAACCAACCAAAGAGCCAACATCTGTCCAGCTGTCTTTGGCAGACATTTTTCTGATTATCAGAGAACAGTCAGACTCATCGGTTGTAAATTTAGTTACTTTTAAGTCAGATTTCAAACTTGGCAGCTTTTTTTAGAGGATTATTAAAGTATTCTTGACCAAACTGTCTCACATGAACGTGAACAAAGACCCAACAGGGTCCACGTTTAGAGAAAGAATTTACTGTACCACACAAAAAAAGGTTGTGCTTCTTTTTCCTTCATCCTGATATAAAACTGTCTATACTCATTCAATGCATTCACTGATTGAACAGAATAAAGTGTTGCTGATTGTGTGTGTTGACTGTGTGTGCTGCAGCTGAAGTACAAGCAGAGTTTAAAGAAAGACTCCTCCAGTCTGTACCACCACATGCCGGAAACCATCGACACTCAGTTTGCCAGGCAGCAGACGGAGCTGCTGAGCGAGGTGCGACTGTACGGCATGAAGCTGTCCCCCAGCGCCAAACTTTTGACTTCAGTTTAAAGATTTATATTTAAAGAGTTTATTCTCATCACAAGGTCAAGTACAAAGAAGACAGTAAGAAGGAGATGAGCGTCAACCTGTACAGTCTGGTGCCCGACGCCGTCGACATCCAGCATGCTAAAGAGCTGACAGACATGCAGAGCGAGGTGGGTTCACTCTGTGGACTGAATGTGAACGTATGCTTGAATAAAAGTCCTTAAACTGACCTCGTGCTTTCTGTCAGGCTAAATACAAAGAGGCCGGTAAGAAGCAGGCGTCCACGTCTCTGTATCACCGACTGCCTGAAACTCTGGAGACTCAGCACGCTAAAGAAGCTTCACAGCTGCAGAGCCAGGTACGAATGTGTGATTTATTCTCAGAGCACAGAGACCACCGTGCAAACTTAAAGCAGCCTCCTCAGCGAGCGTCCATGTGTTGTCCCCTCTGTCTCTTGCAGATCTTGTACAAAGAGGCTGGTAAGAAGGACTTGTCGTGTCCGGTTTACCACCGGCTGCCCGACACTCTGGAGAACCAGTTTGCCCGAGAGCTCACCGACATGCAGAGCCACGTAAGAGCAGAAAACATCCTAACCCTAACCCTTCCTCCGTCAACGTCCTCCTCGGTCTGAGTCACGTCACGAGTTTGAGTCCGTCTGTTTCTGCCGAGCTCTCCGTTCTCCCGACAAACATAAAACAGTGGTCGCTATTATTAAACACGTACCAGAGTTTGGCATGGGGAAAACCACTCAAGCTGTTTATTGTTAATACTAATTATGATCTGTCTGTTTTCTCTCCGTGATCGTAGAACAAGTACAAGGAGGACGGGATGAGGAGCCTCTCTCAGAGCTTCTACTCTCAGCTGCCAGAAACCGCCGAGACTGAGTTTGCTAAAACAGTTTCTGAGCTGCAGAGCGAGGTGAGACGAGAGAACAGGACAGAGCTTTAAAATCCTATAAAGTCATGCAGCAGTGGATAACTCAGCTCAGAAGGTGGAGATAAGATGAGCGGGGTTAAAGCTCCATCAGGTAACTCTGTGATGGCTAAACGACTGGATCGGAAGCAAATCTGCAGCTATGGTTGGTGTGTTTCCTCTCAAATGAGGTCCAATGAAGGGAAAGCAGCGACGGGGTCGAGGCTCGTTGATGCATGTGGAGAACAAAGGCTGGCCCGTGTGGTCCGATCCAACAGACGAGCGACTTGCAGCTCAGACTGCTGAAGAAGTTCATGCTGGTTCTGATGGAAAGTCGTCCAAACACACAGAGCAGCACAGTTTGCTGCGTATGCAGAGCTGCAGATCAGTCAGGGTGTCCATGCTGAGGCCAAAGAGATGCAGACGTACGAGTCAGTGAGCAGCCTGTGAACACATCCACCCGCCGTGTGGTGACGTGGTCCGTCTCCTCCGTCCTTTTGACAACAGCTGATAAAGTTCTGTGTCTCATTAACGCAACGAGGAGGAAAAACTCCATCGAATTTCTACTCGTAGGCACAAAACAGAGAAGACAGCGCTGCTGTAGTGTGTGGGTGACGGAGCTGTGAAGACGATCAAGCTTAATTCACTGTAACTAAACTGCTGAAGAGCAGAACCTCTTCTTCTTCTTCTGATTTACAAGATTAGTTTAAGAACACTGTGGATTTGATCCTGGTTTTATTTGGATTTTCTGAGGCCTGGAGAGTTCAGACTATTCACTGACGATAGTTTCATTTTAATCAGGATTATTTCATCTACGGTTTTTCAGCTACTGACATAAAACTGTTGTGATTGTTCTTTCCAGACCAAGTATAAGAAGTCTGGGAGGCAGGAGGCCGGCAGCTGTCTGTACTCTGTGATGGCAGAAACTCTGGACACTCAACACGCCAAGCAGGCGTCACAGATCCAGAGCCAGGTACGTTTACATGCATCACGAGTCTTTTCAGGACACTGCAAACAAAATACTGTTTGTGTCAGTCCGACCTGAACACATGACCCACAAACAAACAAACAAACAAACGCTGCCGCCCCTGCAGGTGAAGTACAGAGAGGAGGTGCAGAAGGAGCTGTCGTCCAGTCTGTTCTCCAGCCTCCCTCAAACGCTCCAGACCGAGCTGGCCAAGGAGGTGACGGAGCTCCAGAGCCAGGTGACAAAAAAAGACACACCCAGAGTCTCTCTGTAGGAAGTATGAATGAAGTTTCTGAAGGTTTGTTTGTGTTGCAGGTGAAATATAAAGACGGCTGTAAGAAGGAGGCGTCCTCGTCGCTCTACCGCCTCCTCCCCGAGACGGCAGAGACGCATTTTGCCAAACAGATGTCAGAGATGCAGAGCGAGGTGCCGCGACGCTCTGCTCGCCTTCTTCTCACGCAGAAGCTTCTCTGTTTACATGTTTCTGTCCTTTCTTCTCTCCTCTCAGACAAAGTACAAGAAGGACAAAGAGGACCTGCCCAACACTCTGCACTCGCTGCTGCCTGAAACTCTGCACACTCAGTTTGTCAGAGAGATGGCCGACACACACAGCGAGGTAACAACACACCGATCACCTCACTGAATCTTTATCCATCTTCAAGCCGAAAGCTTCGACTCAAACACACGACATCAGACGTGCGTTGGTGTTAGATGAGGAAGAAGCGTGTCGTCGTTTTTCAGGCTGTGACTGCTCAGGAGTCGATTTAAACTGATTTTGCTAAAATAAACATGAACAAAGAAAATTAAACTTTAAAGTGAATTTATCATTTATTCTGCAGAATGTCGACTTTATTCAGACTTTATTGTGTCTCTAACTTGTACATTTCCCTCCTCACAGACTCGGTGTGTGCGATTATAATATATATATATTTATTTATCGCGTTCTCTGACTTCACTGTGTCTGTTCCACAATAAAGAATTCATTTTGACTTCTTCTGACTTCAAACTGCTGTGTCATGGTTAGGTGTACTCTTACGTTATTTCCAGTTATTAAAGATGGCGCAGCGTCGTTTAGGTGAGCCATCAGCTGATGAGTGTGTGTGTGTGTGTGTGTCGGATGTTTAAAAATAAGGAGCGTCACCGTCTGTCCTCTGAGGATGTCTTTTGACCTATCACACGTTCAAACGTGTCAGCTATGTCGGGTCAAAGAGGCACGTGAAGCTGGAATTCTATTGGTCGACAGCTGATAAATCTGATGATGTCACAGAATGGTTGCTATACGACGTCCAATAGGGTGCGAGGCTGATAACGGTGGTCAAAAGAAGATGTTCAGTCGTTGGTGGTAATAGAAGAGTTTCAGGAAGGACTGTGCGGTGTGTGTGTGTGTGTGATCGTAGTGGAAGTGGTTATTTATTGTGTGTGTGTGTGTGTGTGTGTGTGTGTGTGTCAGGTGAAGTACAAGCAGGCTGTGAAGCAGCAGGCGTCGTCTCTGTACTCCAAACTGCCCGAAACTCTGGAGACCAAACACGCCAAAGAAGTGACCGAACTGCAGAGTGAAGTGAGTCTGTCTGTCTTCACCTGTCTGTCTTCACCTGTCTGTCTGTCTTCACCTGTCTGTCTTCACCTGTCTGTCTGTCTTCACCTGTCTGTCTTCATCTCTGTCTTCACCTGTCTGTCTGTCTTCACCTGTCTGTCTTCATCTCTGTCTTCACCTGTCTGTCTTCACCTGTCTGTCTGTCTTCACCTGTCTGTCTTCATCTCTGTCTTCACCTGTCTGTCTTCACCTGTCTGTCTGTCTTCACCTGTCTGTCTTCATCTCTGTCTTCACCTGTCTGTCTGTCTTCACCTGTCTGTCTTCATCTCTGTCTTCACCTGTCTGTCTTCATCTGTCTGTCTTCACCTGTCTGTCTTCATCTCTGTCTTCATCTGTCTGTCTTCATCTCTGTCTTCACCTGTCTGTCTTCATCTCTGTCTTCACCTGTCTGTCTTCATCTCTGTCTTCACCTGTCTGTCTTCATCTCTGTCTTCACCTGTCTGTCTTCACCTGTCTGTCTGTCTTCACCTGTCTGTCTTCATCTCTGTCTTCACCTGTCTGTCTTCACCTGTCTGTCTTCATCTGTCTGTCTTCACCTGTCTGTCTTCATCTCTGTCTTCACCTGTCTGTCTTCATCTGTCTGTCTTCACCTGTCTGTCTTCATCTCTGTCTTCATCTGTCTGTCTTCATCTCTGTCTTCACCTGTCTGTCTTCATCTTTCTGTCTTCACCTGTCTGTCTTCACCTGTCTGTCTGTGTTCACCTGTCTGTCTTCATCTCTGTTTTCACCTGTCTGTCTTCACCTGTCTGTCTTCATCTCTGTCTTCACCTGTCTGTCTTCACCTGTCTGTCTTCATCTCTGTCTTCACCTGTCTGTCTTCACCTGTCTGTCTTCACCTGTCTTTGTTTTACCTTTGAGTGTTTGTGATGTTTTATTGTGACAGAGAAAGTACAAAGATGGAGGCAGGAAGGAGATGACGTCGTCTCTGTACTCTCAACTTCCTGAAACCTCAGAGACACAGTTCGCCCGCGAGATCGCTGAGATACAGAGCGAGGTACGACACACACACACACACACACACACATTTACAAGAAATAAAGAGGAAATTTGAAAATGAAACTAGAAAGGAAGAAGTTCATGTTTGTATGGAGAGCTGAGTCCGCTCATCTGGACTTCCTGACGTGGAGCTCAGGCCAGTTTGTCTGCTTTGCTGAAATATGTCTCACTGTCTGCAGAACAAATATAAGGAGAGTGGAAAGAAGAGCCAGACGGTCAGTGTTTACTCTCAGCTCTCAGAGACCAACGACATCCAGTTCGCCAAAGCTGTTTCTGAGCTCCAGAGCGAGGTACGGCGAGTGGTTCATTGAAAAACCTCAGCGTGTTATCGTCACGAGTTAATCATGTTCTGTTTTATTTTCTAGAGCAAATATAAAGAAGCAGGGAAGAACGAGGCGTCCAGCTGTCTGTACTCGGCTGCCTGAGACTCTGGACACTCTGCACGCTAAAGAGGTTTCCCAGCTGCAGAGTCAGGTGTGTACAGACAGGTATCTGTGCAGCTTTCTACTAAAATCAGCTGAAATTTGGTCAGAAAATCTTCGTTTCTGTGCAGGTGACATATAAACAGGACAGTAAGAAGGAGGCGAGCAGCTCTCTGTATCACCAGCTGCCTGAAACAGCAGAGACACAGCTGGCTAAAGAGCTCCGAGACATTTACAGCGAGGTGAGGAACGTCTTTAAAAGTCCTGAACGCATCAAATCAGTGTGGTGGTGTTGGTGACGCGAGCTCTGTGTGTTGGACAGGTGAAGTACAAAGAAGACGGGAAGAAGGAGATCAGTAAGAACCTGTACTCGCTCCTCCCGGAGACGGCACAGACCGAGTTTGCCAAGCAGATGTCAGAGGTCCAGAGTGAGGTGAGGACCCTGAACGCCTCATACAGGTGGATAAACAGAAACTACAGCTTTAGTCTGAGTGTGTGGTTCCCACCTTCCACCTCCAGCCCCGTGGAGACAAAGGGCCAGAAGAGGCAGTGGAGGGATCAGGCGTGTCGTCCTTGTTCCTCATGAAGCGAATTATGTTTCAGCTTTTGTTGGGAGGTCATAATTAATAATTAATAAATAATAATTAATAATTAATTAAAGCTCTGTGTTTACTGTTGATGCTGTAGTTTGAAGTCATTTACAAACATGAGAGGGGCGTAATATTAGAAACACCTCTCAATATAATCCTGCACAACACACACTCTTTCCTTTCTTTCCTTTCCTCCTTCCTTTCCTTCCTTCTTTCTTTCTTCCTTTCCTTCTTCCTTCTTTCTTTCTTTCTTTCTTTCTTTCTTTCTTTCTTTTTTTCCTTCCTTTCCTTCCCTTCCTTCCTTCCTTCCTTTCTTTCTTTCCTTCTTTCTTTCTTTCTTTCTTTCCTTTCTTTCTTTCTTTCTTTCCTTCCTTCTTCCTTCCTTTCCTTCCTTCCTTTCCTTTCTTTCTTTCCTTCTTTCTTTCTTATCATTTTCTTGTTTGTTTCCAGACAAAGTACAAGAAGGACAAAGAGGATCTGCCCAACACTCTGTACTCGCTGCTGCCTGAAACTCTGCACACTCAGTTTGTCAGAGAGATGGCCGACACACACAGCGAGGTGGGAAACTTTCGTTAAATTTCCTCCTGTTTGTTTGATAAAAAAAAATGAATGAACATTTACATCTTCAGCAGGAACCAATGGGCTTAGAGCTGAGAGCCACAGACAGGAAGTCTAACACGCTGTTGGTTTTGAACACTAACACCTCTGAAGCTTCTGCTGTACGTCAATGCAATGTCCTAAGAGACAAAATGAAGTGTGTGTGTGTGTGTGTGTGTGTGTGTGTGTGTGTGTGTGTGTGTGTGTGTGTGTGTGCTCCATCGCAGACACTCCGGCATGTCAACACACTGCAGATAAACTGACCACTGCTGTCTATTCTGGTCGTGTTATCAGGAGCACGTCTCTGTATCTGTGTCCTCCTCCTCCTCCTCCTGTTCCTGTTCCTCCTCCTCTTCCTCCTCCTCCTGTTCCTCCTCCTCCTCCTCCTCCTCCTCCTCCTCCTCCTCCTCCTCCTCCTCCTCCTCCATCCAGTCTGAACAAATCTCTCACCTCGCTCTCTCTGTTTGCTCGATCTGTCTCTTCACGTCTACGGCGACAATATTCGTGTTTGTTTTTTAATGCTCTCCTGAATAAAAGCAGCCACGTCAGCCTCAAAACATTTACTGCAGCCGTGTCATCGTCCTTTGTTGTGACCTGTTTCTCACTCAGGTCAAGTACAGGGAAGCGGTGAAGAAAGAAGCCAGCAGCTCTCTGTACCACCAGCTGCCCGAGACTCTGGAGACGCAGCGTGTAAAAGAGGTTACAGAGCTGCAGAGCGAGGTACACACATGCATTATTCACACGACGCCACTTTGTCCTGCAGCAGTCCATGTCACTTCATGTAAAGACAAAAGCTCTCGTCAGCGTCGCTCTTCAGAAAATGATCAATGAATCTCTGCAGAGATATCTGCGATGCTGTTTGTAGCCAGCATCATGTTTATGTAACGTAACTCAGATATTCAGCAGAAAATAAACAGCAATAAGACCGAGAACTGAGTCTGTAATGGTGGAAGTCTCACGCTCTCCCGTGACTTACTGGGATGATAATGTGACGCCAAGCTGCTTGTTTTACATGCAGAGCATCATGGGAGTGAAGTGTGTGTGCATGTAGCAGCCGTCAGGATTTCTAAAGACTGCAAAACAAAGCAAAGATATTCAGTCTTTTTCTGGATTACTTGGATCCTTTTTTATTTAATGATTGGTACAAATTGTGGGGTGGAGAAGCACCAGATCAGACTGCGAGAACATTAACGCGACCAAATATATCTTCAGATGAAGTCTTCAGAGTTTGCACTGCACCGTAACGTCGTGACAAATCTGTAGAAATCTGAGCCTCGTACGACTTTTAGAGCAAACACGAAGAAAGTGAGATGACGTCGTCAATGTCTGCTAAAGCAAAACGTCACAGGAGGCGTTCTCGTCTTCAATAATCCACATTCAGAACTTAAGATTACGTCTGACTTCTGTTTCCTTCAGAACAAGTACAAGCAGAGCGGGAAGAAGTCCATGTCGTCCAGTTTGTACGCTCAGCTGCCGCAGACGGCCGAGACGCAGCTCGCCGCCAAGATGTCCGACCTGCAGAGCGAGGTGACGATCGCACGCGTTGAGATTATTGAGTCTGCTTCATTCCTGATGTGAACGAGCTCCTCACTCTCCTCCCTCTCTCTGTCCAGAGTAAATATAAGGAGGACGGGATCAGGAGCCTCTCGCAGAGCTTCTACTCGCAGCTTCCTGAAACTACCGAGACTCAGTTTGCTAAAACTGTCTCTGAGCTGCAGAGCGAGGTGAGCAAACATCAGTGAAGTTTCTGGCTGTGAGGCCACGGTGCTGACAACTGAGCCACCAGCGAATGTAGCAGTTATTACCCTGCAGACAGCTGCACAACAAGTCCCAGAATTCATAGAACCTCCCTCAGGAAAAGCATGAATTAGCTTCGCGGTGCTGTCTGGAGATCCGCCTGCACAAACTGAATCAATAGCTGATCACAACAGCTGATGTTTCCTTTCAGGCCAAGTACAAGGAGGCGAGCAGGAAGGAGGCGAGCAGCTGTCTGTACCACCAGCTGCCTGAAACTCTGGAGACGCTACACGCTAAAGAGGCCACTGAGCTGCAGAGTCAGGTACACACACACACACACAGGTACAATGTAGCCAATGAAAACTCACGCAGAGTCTCTGCAGATACAGCCACCATCACACACTTCCACTGATGATTGAGGCGGATTATTCTGGAGAGAATTCTTCGCTTCAGGTTTTATTTGTTATCCAGCTTCACTCTGAGCCTTTAAAGTTTGATGTCCGCTCAGGCAGGTGCATGACTGTCCAGTCTTTAGTCAGTCTCAGTCTTATCGTCCTGCTGTCAGTCTCAGCGTCCTTTCTGTCCTCTCTCTCTCCAGCTCAAGTACAAGGAAGGAGGTAAGAAAGAGCTGAGCACCAACCTGTACTCAGCGCTGGCCGAGACAGAAGAGATGAAGTTCGCTAAAGCCGCCATGGAGCTCCAGAGTGAGGTGGGTGGATGTTTCTCGCGACGCGCCTTCATGGAAGAGTTTCGTGCTGATCGTCACGCCTGCTCTCATGCATGTGTGTGTGTTGCAGAATAAATACAAGCAGAAAGGCAGACTGGAGATCAGCAGCAGTGTTTTCCACCACATGCCGGAGACTAAAGAGATGGAGTTTGTGAAGCAGATCTCTGAACTGCAGAGCGAGGTGAGAGGCTGTAACGTTCAGACTTTGTTGCCTGTTTCTTCACACACTTCACACTCTTCTTCATGTCTCGTTGTTGGTTTGTGTGTTTCAGACAAAGTACAAGAAGGACAAAGAGGATCTGCCCAACACTCTGTACTCGCTGCTGCCTGAAACTCTGCACACTCAGTTTGTCAGAGAGATGGCCGACACACACAGCGAGGTACACTCTGTGTGTTTGTGTCAATATTTCAGTGTGTGTGCCAGCTTGTGTGTTTTCTAACATCACGATTAATAATTCAGTTTCAGAGTTTGTGAATCAACATGAATCAAACTCAGAATCCAAACACTAAAATATGACTTTATCTATCTGAACATAGATTCATGTCTTAGAGGGATAGTTTGAGTTGTTTGAAGCGAGCACAGTCCGATTTTCACAGCTTTACCTCGCCGTCAGACGGACAGATTCACTTCATCAAATAGCCACCGGACTCTATTGACAAAAACAGAGTCATTATACGCTGCAGCTCACGGTGTCGCTGGTCCAGCGCTGCCTCGATTTACAGAATGACACAAACAAACCGACCGATCGAGGCAGCGCTGGACCTGCCGTGTGCTGCCAGCTGAAGTGAAGTGAATGAATAAGTTTCTATTTGATCAAACCATCAACTTTAATCTCTTCCCGCTACACTGACCTGTTTAAAAATGTGGTGAATCGTTCCTGCACGGCGTCTTCATCTCTACACAGACTGCTGTTGTGTTGCTCGCTGCGTTGCAGCGTGGTGTGTAACACTGCTCGCTCTGCAGTCGCTGATCTGATGTCGTTTTCTGTCCACAGAGTAAATACAAGGAGGCGGGTAAGAAGGAGCTGGTGAACTCTCTGTACTCTGTGCTGCCAGAGACCAAAGACACTCAACATGCCAAAGAGCAAACTCAGCTGCACAGTGAGGTAGAAAACCCTCCTCAGCCGCCGTCTGCGAACACTTTAAACTCAGTAACACTCAGATACTGTATCACACACAGGATTACAGCGGTGAGTCAAAGGTTTTGTTTTGTGTTGCAGAAAGCTTACAGGGAGGAGGGGAAGAAGGAGGCCGGCTGCAGTCTGTACGCTCAGATGCCACAAACCATCGAGACCGTGTTTGCTAAAGAGCTGACCAAGACGCAGAGCGACGTGAGTGTAACGGAGAATTTGTACGAGTTTCAAACTGAGGAAAATAAACAAGAAGATGAGAGCTCAGAGGAGGAGGAGGAGGCATTCAATCTGCAACATCCCGAGACGCTCTCAGTTTAACACAAAGACACGTCGGGTGTGTGTCAGTGTGTTAGTCTCAGTTTGTCTGCTGAGGCGTGAACACGCAGAGCAGCTGTGTTGTGCTCTACAGCCCGAGGACGCAGACACTGACCCACTGCAGGACAGACAGACGGCAGCGGCAGGTTGAAGCTCGTGAAGTGGAGCAGACACGTTTCAGCAGTGACACCTCGCAACGTAAACATGCTGCTGACACAAAGACAGAAAATAATATAATCTACAGACACAAACGGACAGAGTGATGTCAAATTAACACCTACTTTATATTTTGTTTGTCTTTGGTGCTGCACAGATTCCTCCTGCTCTTCTGCAGCCTCTGGGTCAGAGATCAGTTGTCTAGGTAGTCGTTACACGCTCCAGTTGGCATTACATTGCTCGGTCAACAGACATGAAACCAGAAAGCATCAGCCCAGTGCCCCAGTTTACCCCGAGCTTTGATTTGCTGCCCTCTGGGCCGCCTGACGCCGAGCAATCAACCTGAGTCTGTTCATCAGACTACAGCTACTCCAGCCGTTTGAACACTCTGCAGCTGCTTCATGTCTCCATAAGTCCCCATGTTCAAATGTCCAACTTCACAGCAGAAATAAACATGTTTACAGATCATCACTTTAGACATGTTCTTCATTCACTGAGCATTGAAGCAGACTCATTCAGTGTCTCTGCTCTCCTCGTTCCAGCTGTTCTCATACGCATGTTTGAATGAAACAGACACACACTTTGTACCAATGAGTTGTTTTTGAAACACAGACAGCAGCAGGTTTGTTTTTCTGCTCTGTTAATGTTCCTCTCAGTTGAACATTCATCTCTGCGCCACGCTGTGAATTTCTCATTTTCACAGTTGGAAGCTGCTCGTCTTATTTTTAGGCAAAGCAGCGAGCGCGCTTTCACTCGTTATTCAGCAGCAGGCTGAATTAGTCATCAGATATTTTCTCCCTCAGTCCAACACGCTCATACTTTCTTTATTTATCTGCCTCCTTTCCTCCTCTTCTTCTTCTTCTTCTGGCCTCTCGTTCACTCTTTCTCACCTTCTGCAGAAGTTCTATAAGGAGAAGTTTAATCGTGAGAAGGGGAAGTCCAGCTACACCAACATGAAAACACTGCCGGAGGTGGAACACGCCATGGAGGTCAACAAGAACCAGAGCGATGTGAGTAAACACACACACACACACACACACACACACACGTGTTTGTACTGTACCTCCCAGGCTAATATCACAAAAACACACTCTTATGTAACACTGAACACACTCTGTGAGTGTGTGGGCAGGCGAGAACTAATCATCAGTGAGAATTTTTCTGTTTTATGTGTTGTTGCATTTTCATCACGCTGATCATTCACAGAGTCCATGTCCAAACTGAAATATGACGGGTTTTATTGTTTTTATTGTTTTTACTGAGTGATCAGTTAATCCTAACAATTTAACACCGTGAAACCACCCATACGCAGATGATGTTAATCTATACCTCTGTGCTCTCAAAGCAGCCGGCGCTCAAAGAAACCAACGTCACCGTGTTTGGTGTCATAGATAAACTCACAAACTGTCAAGAAATTAAATATTCTTACACTTGTTTTCTTTATTAAACAGAAAAAAACAACCGTACACCTTCTGAACTCGAGTTTCTCTCTTTTACTGAACTCAGATCAGCTTGATCGCAAACTCGTAAACTCATTCAAGCTTGATCTTTCAGCTGTTCCAACAATCCTAAACTCAAAATGATTACTCAGTTCACTGAATGAGATGTGAAAAATATTCTGTTTTTGTCGGAGGAGTCCGGCCTGGTGGCTTTACTCGATAACAGCTTCAGTTCCCCGTCATGAAGGACTAAAGATCTTAAACTGAAGTTGATGTTTTAAGTGAGCAGCTTCTCTCACAGTGAGTTTATGTTTATTTTTGTGGATGTTTAATGAGATAACATTGCTGGAAAATGTTGCAGTCTGACCTCGAGGAAACGCTCCAGAAAAGAGCAATATTACATATAATAGATATATTTAAACATAAACTAAAATGTCGCTCAGTCTGGCTTTAATCAGTGTTTTTTAATTTTATGGTTTTAGTAGTAGTCAATATTTTACTGTTATTATAATACATTTATTTTGTTTTTTATTTAATCGTTTAATTTTTAATTTTTTTTATTGCTGTCTTTAATATCTAAACTATCTTTAATCTTATTTAGTGAATTTTCCTTTTGGTTGTCTGGACGTTCATCTCTCTGAATCTTCAGTCTACGTCTTATAAAGCACTTTGAATTTGATTTAATTAAAGTTTAATTCACCTCCTTATATGGTAAAATGGGGGTGTGGCAGTGTACTAATTGCAAATTATCCAGAGTCCACGTTTCATCGTCTCTTTGTTTTATTATCGATTTGAAAATGTTCTGAAGCTTCACATGAGCGAGCTCCAGTCCGGACCAGTCAGCAGTGTCCTCTCAGGGTGACTGACTGCAGCTTCAGCTCGGCTGTGTTGAGTTTTTAAGATTTAAAGCTTCCTGTTTCAGCTGAACTTGGATCAGCTCATCTCCGTCTCATCGGATCTGTCCTCTACCTCTGTTCTTGTTTCTTCGTTTCAGGTTTGATTGCACTGACTGGTTGTTTGTTTAACGCTGAGATGAACTCTGTGATTGTCGTCCTCTGCTGGTCTCAGGTCAGCTACAGAAAAGGCAAAGAGGAGCTTCATCGCTACAACACGGCGGCAGACAGACCGACATCGTCAACGCCACCAACGCTGCTAAACTGGCCAGCGACGTGAGTGTGTGTGTGTGTGTGTGTGTGTGTGTCCCATCCAACATTTCCATGACAACAGTCCCATTTACCAGCTGTTCTGAAGTGGAGCCGCTGATTAATTATAGAAAACGTTGAACTGTCATTGTGTAAGAGTGTCCTGCAAGTGTGTGTGTGTGTGTGTGTGTGTGTGTGTGTGTGTGTGTGTGTGTGTGTGTGTGTGTGTGTCCTTAGATGTATGTATCTGCATATTGTTTTTGTGCATCCTGTGTGTGTGAGGTTTGTTTGTCATATGTTAGTGTGTATGTCGTTACCATACACATGTTTTGTCTGTGTGTGTGCGTGTGCGTGTGTGTGTGTATGTGTGTGTGTGTGTGTGTATGTCCCACAGGTTGCCTATAAGAGTAACACCAAGCTGCCAGTTTACAGTGACGGCTCACTTTTGGACAGAACTGACATCCAGCACGCCAAGGAGGTTTCAAAACTGGCCAGCCAGGTCTCACACACACACACACACACACACACACAGTAGAGTCTACCCAGCATGCATTGTGAATATGATAGGGAACCATTCAGGACAGATATTTCTCTCTCTCTTTCTCAGGTGAAGTATAAGGAGAGTTTCGACAGACATTTAAAGGGCCAGCGGCCTTGTTACAACCCGCTGGACTGTCTGTCGTTCAAACACACACAAGCTGCTTCTGCTCTGGCCAGTCAGGTGAGTGAATCACAAGGTCACATGGTCTTTATTTTATCCTGGACTTCCTGTCACACTGCAGCTTTAAGTAGCATCTGTCATTCGTACGTCTGTCGTACGACGTTCAAATCATCTTCCACACGACGTGTTATCGTTACGATTGAACAGAACTCATCAGAATAATCAGATTTGTTGAAACAAACCGTGTGTGTGTGTGTGTGTGTGTGTGTGTGTGTGTGTGTCATTCGCTTTGACTCACACTCTAAAACTCAGTCTGTTGTGTGGGCGTAACCATGGCAACCTTTGTAAGGCAAATGGAGAGGGGATTGTAGGATGAGAGCTGGAGAAGTTGCAGAGGTTACACACAAACGCACACACACACACAATGGACACCCACACACACACACAGATGACCAAGCAACTGACGCACACACACACACACACAGTCCGCTTGTTGCGCGCACAGCCACGGAAAAGAGCTTTTCCACTTCACAACGTTACATAACAGGTTGTTGTGTTGAACGCTGCCTGGTGTTCAGGAACGCTGCACGTTCGCCGAGAGCTGCTTTTTTAGAAAAGCCTCTTACAGACCGAGAGACTCCGAGCGTCGTGATGATTCACGGGCGGCTTTGTGAGTCCAGATTTCAGGGGAAGTCTGAAATCTGGCACCGACGCATCAGAGAAACGTTGATGATGCATGAAGAAGGGTTCATCTTCTGTGGTTGTTCTGAAGCCGCAGCCGGAAAGTCCTAATTTTAGCAAAGAAGGAGGAGTGAGGAGGACGCAATCACAGTGCATGAGCCAAAACATCAAGACTCAACATGGACCTTGTTCTGCCATGTTGTCATGAATTCAGCCCAGTTTAGAGTAAGAGAGCCTCAGCCTGCAGCTGCTGTGTTCTCATAATATCGATCTGAGCCTGAGTCTGAGTCAGTGGCTCATCTTTTAATGGACGTAGTTTTGCAGTGTCCCTTTCTTTCTAAACACATTCAATATGTTGAACGACAGATCACTGAAATGTGGAGTCAGAGGTTCAAACAGTTTTTCAGGATTTTGTGGGCGGTCCTTAAAGGGCGGCTCGATGACACGCTGAGGCCACCCTGAGCAGAGAGACAGAGATGAATTCATCTCAGCTCAGTGTTTCAGAGTTAGTCATGTCATTTTTGAACTCATCTCACATGTTTCAGTCGCTTCAAAATGGCCGCTCGACTTGCTCCTCGAGTGGGCGTGGCTTCAGCGCCTTCAGAGGACACGCCCCACAGACCTGGAGTTCATTTTTACCTGATTTTAACACCTGATTTCATGAACTTGCAGACCTCCATCCTGAATCAGAGCGACATTCAACAGTCAGAACAGAATTTTATGATTCAGTATTTGCAGTCTAGTTATTATTTTAGTTTTAATGCTGACCCGTCTTCTGTCCTTCAGGTGAAGTATAAAAGCAACCAGAACCACAAACCAGAAGGTTCTTCAGACCTGCCGAACCTCCTGCAGCTGGAACACGTTCTGCACGCCAGCAAGCTGCAGAGTAACGTACGGCGTCATCGAAACGCAGCTTCATTCACCTGCTGCACAGTGTGTGTGTGTGATGATGGTCCTCACACGTGTGTGTGTGTGTGTGTGTGTTCAGGTGGAGTATAAGAAGAAGTACGAGCAGACGAAGGCTGAGTACCACATCGCTCTGGACACGGCTGAACAGCTCCACCACAAGGAGAACGCAGTGCTGCACAGCCAGGTTACACTCACACACACTCACACACACTCACTCACGCTCTCCTCCTCTCAGTTTCTGAGTAAATGTGTGTGTGTTTGTGGGTTCAGGTGAAGTACAGAGAGGAGTACGAGAGGAACAAAGGTCGCTCTCAGTTGGAGTTTGGAGACACTCAGACGTACAAAGTGTCCAAAGAAGCGCAGAAGATGCAGAGTGAGGTCTGAACGCTGCAGCAACGTTCTTCGACAGCGACACACTCTGCTGAACATTAACGTGAACGTAAACACACTCTCTGCTGTGTGTGTGTGTGTGTGTGTGTGTGTGTGTGTGTCTCAGAAAGAGTATCGGAGGGACTATGAGGAGCAGGTGAAGGGGAAAGCCTTGGTGGACGTAGACCAGACACCTGGATACCTGACAGCCCGCCACGCCAGCAGCCTGCTGAGCGAGGTAACACACACACACACACACACACACATCACGTCTTTCTGCGCTCGCTCACCTGATTGGATTAAATGAACTCGCTTCCTGCCTCTGACTCTCCGTAGAAGGCGTACAGGAAGGACCTGGAGCAGGAAGTGAAGGGGCGGGGCTTATCCGGCATGGGGCTGGAGGAAACACCTGAGCTACTGAGGGTTAGAAATGCCAATCAGATTCTGAACCAGGTAAAACACACACACACTTAGACACACAACCAGGAAACGTGTATGATAACGACGTACACACTCACTGTGTGTGTGTGTGTGTGTGTGTCATCTACAGAAGGAGTACCGCAGGGATCTAGAGAGGGACATTGTGGGTAAAGGCATGGAGCTGAGCGCAGACGTTCTTGAGATACAACGAGCCAAGAGAGCCTCAGAGATCCAGAGCCAGGTAACGGGTCCAGACCGAGACCAGACTACCGAGACAGCCACGGCTTCTTCTCCGGTCTCCCACATTCACTTTGTTGGAGTGTGTGTGACGGGGAGAGGTTTTACCGTCAGTCACAGTAAAGATGTTAACAAAGGAAATGTGGTGATAATGCATTCGATTCTGAGACCGTGACGTTAAAAACATGGACCAGGACCGATCTGGAGTGTGTGTGTGTGTGTGTGTGTGTGTGTGTGTGTGTGTGTGTGTGTGTGTGTGTGTGTGTGTGTGTGTCACAGAGGTCCTACAAGCAGACCGAGCAGCTCAAAAACTCGTACGGGACGGTGACAGACACTCCTGAACTGCTGCACGCCTCCTACCTCAAAGACATCTACAGCCAGGTGTGTGTGTGTGTGTGTGTGTGTGTGTGTGCGTGTGCGTGTGTGTGTTGGTCTAACTGCTCCTCTTTCTCCTGACAGAAGAAGTATAAGGACGAAGCGGCGCGCCTGACGGGAAGCTACAGTCTGATCTCAGAAACTCCAGAGATGGAGCGAGTCAAAGCGAACCAGAGACACATCAGCTCTGTGAGCGCACACACACACACACACACACGTTTAAATTCTTCTGACAACATGCAGGTTTAAGACGACGCTGTCCGTCTGTGTCGCCCTCCAGCTGCGATACTGCTGGGACTCCAAGCTGATGAGAGGGCTGATGTCTTCAGTCGCGGAGACGCCGGAGATCGTCCTCGCCAGAGAGAACACCAAGAAGATCAGCGACGTACGTAACCACGATCATCGTATAAACTTTCATCAGTGACGTCATCGTCTTCAGTGTGTCGACGCTGTGTTCTCCTCTGTTCAGGTCCAGTACAGGGAGGAAGTGGGGCGTGGCACCGCCGTCATCAACACACCTGAGATGGAGCGAGTCCGACGCAACCAGGAGAACATCAGCGCGGTGAGAACACACACACACACACACAGATCAGGAAGTGGGAGTGTGTGAGACTGTTTATGTGTGTGTCTGTGTGTAAGGAGTGTGAGGACTGAGGAAACGAGAGGAGGAGTGTGTGAACGAAGGAGTGTGTGTGTGTGTGTGTGTGTAATAAATGGATGCGTGTTATGAGGAAGTGATGGAGTGTGAGGCCGCAATGAGCGTGTGTGTGTGTGTGTGTGTGTGTGTTTTGCAATGTCATTAGCAGCTGTTAGCTGACTGTGCGGAACAATCCTCCATTCAGGACGGCAGGACAGGAACACACACACACACACACACACACACACACACAGACCAGTTCTGGTGTCATGGCGACCAGGCCGGGTCACTATTGGCAGCTACTCTAATGAGTTCATGGCAGCTTGTGTGTGTGTGTGTGTGTGTGTGTGTCAGCACAGAGTGTAACCATGTCGGTGAGCTGGTTTCAGGGTCGATGCTGAACTGAGCCGTCGTGTTTGGGGATGATCACCGGATCTGCCTGTCTGTCTGTCTTCTTCAGGTCAAGTACCGGCAGAGTGCCGTGAAGGCCACCAGCGTCGGACTGACTCCAGAACTGGAGAGAGTCAGACAGAACCAGGAGAACATCAGCTCGGCAAGACACACACACACACACACACACACACACACACACACACACACAGATGCTTCTTTTTCAGGGTATTATCATTTATAATATTGTGTGTGTGTGTGAACAGGTGAAGTACCAGCGTGGGCTGCAGGAGATGAGAGGCCGCAGCTGCACCGAGCTGGACACACCTGAGTACAGGCGTGTCAGGAAGTCACAGGACTCGGTCTCCATGGTAGTAGCCTGGTTGCCGTGGCTCCCGCCTGGATTGCGGGTGGAGCTAACGCGAGTGACGTGGTGGCACTGCGGGTGGGACTGACGCACCGCTACTAACACCGACCACCAGACGGCATGGAGAACGGAGCTGTGTGTGTGTGTGTGTGTGTGTGTTAATAATAAAAGATTTAAAAACATTCACTGTGTGTTTTATTTGCTCACTGACCAAAAGCACCCGAGTGTGTGTGTGTGTGTGTGTGTGTGTGTGTGTGTATTAACTCTGTGTGTGTGTCATTTCCGTGATAAATGTGTGTTTATTCCCTCTTTAACAGGCCAAGTACCACGAGGATTTTGAGCGTGCGCGTGGCCGAGGCTGTACGCCCGGATTGGACGATCCCAGCATGGAGCGCTACCAGAGAGCCAATCAGATGATGGGAGAGGCGGGCTACAGCAAAGGGATCCACCCCCAGGCGATGGAGATGGACAGACGACCAGGAGGCATCATCGTAGGTCAGTGAAACTGTGTGAGAGGAAACACAGCGGAGGTTCAGCGTGCCCTCTGACTGGACAGATTGGTTACCATGGTTACCACTGGTAACTTTTATTCATTGTTACTTTTTGGTGCTCGTCACACAGCCTGTCAAGTGACAAATAAACGATCCGTATGAACGAACCGCTGTGTGTACTGCTCGTCACACAGCCTGTCACGTGACAAATGAACGATCCGTATGAACGAACCGCTGTGTGTACTGCTCGTCACACAGCCTGTCAAGTGACAAATGAACGAATGAACGCTGTGTGTACTGCTCGTCACACAGCCTGTCACGTGACAAATGAACGATCCATATGAACGAACCGCTGTGTGTACTGCTCGTCACACAGCCTGTCAAGTGACAAATGAACGATCCGTATGAACGAACCGCTGTGTGTACTGCTCGTCACACAGCCTGTCAAGTGACAAATGAACGATCCGTATGAACGAACCGCTGTGTGTACTGCTCGTCACACAGCCTGTCACGTGACAAATGAACGATCCGTATGAACGAACCGCTGTGTGTACTGCTCGTCATACAGCCCTGTTCTGCATGAAAATGAAAGAATCACTCACTGAGACTACTCATTACTCCCGAGTCATATAAAAGATTAGTTCAAATTGAACGATACGTTCACGACACACCACTAACAGGAAAGTAAAGCTGGAATCAAGAAACACACACAGATTTTCGACACTTTCCACGTAATTCAAGTTCAACCTCCCCGGCCTCAGCAGCTGTCTGTGGGCTAGCAGCAGCAGCTCTGTCCCTCCTCTCCACGTCTCTGTCCTCATGTTGGACTGAGGCCGGACTGAACACTCGGTATCACCTCTCAAGGCTCGAGTTGTATTACAAGAGATGCTTAAGATGCTTAAACATTCGTGGAAGTGGTGTAGGTTGTTGTTAGTTGATTATCACAGTCCATGTAGACGTAGTCGGTGTCCTTCACATGACCTCTGCTTCCTCTCTGAAGACCTGAAGGTGTGGAGGACAGACCCCCGGCTCCATCTTTGACTTTGACCCTCTGGAGGACAACATCCAGTCCAAGAGTCTCCGCAGGATGTCTGGTAGCTTGCACAGAGAAAGACTAAAATGTTTGGAGGCCACGACAAACCACACCAAAGATGTTGTTGTGTTTGCATGTCACATGTTTGAGGTTAACATCTACAGAGGCCCTTTATTTTCTTTATAGAATTAATCAGCATGTTCACAAAATGATTCAAAGCTCCGACAATAATCACGTTGAATTCACTGCTTCACGCCTTGTTTTGAAATTTAGATGCATACTGAGAGACGGACTCACGTGTGTTTGTTTTTCATGGAAGAAGAATGTAGATCTTTAGCAGCCTTCTCATGTTCATGTGTATCTGTGTTCTTTCCTCTTCCTCTCCTTGTTCTCCGTCCCGTGTGACGTGGTGCTGCCGCCTCCTGCTGGTGGCTGCTTGTCAGAGCGGGCCGACCGCCGCCTGAGCAGGCAGCACTCCCAGCAGTCCCTCACCCACAGTCAGACTCAGTCCGTCAGCTCGCTGACCTCTGACCTCTGGGACCGCAGCAGCAACGAAACCCCCGGTATCTTTGCTCGTGTCGTCTTCCTCACTTAGACACAAAATGACGGAGACACACTCGTGTTTGTGCTTGAAGCGTCTAATCCACGAATAAAACTAACTCGCCGTGTTCCTACAGGTTTGAATCACATGAAGTGTCTGACGTTCACAGCAGAGGAGGCTCTTCAGGTGAATCATAAAGATGCACGAAGGACTCCTCACACTCTTTCTCTGTCTCTGTGTGTCTCCTCGTCTCTCTCGTCCAGCTCCAGTCCTTCCCGGAGCGTATCATCAGGGCGTCCAGATGCAGCAGCAGCACCAGTACCACGGCTACATGCACCAGACCAGCATGTCGTCCGTCAGATCCGTCACCTCCCCACCGCACTCAGCCACCATGGTAACGCTTTATTTCATCCCACCACCAGTTTCACACGGGTCAGTCATTTATTGGTGCACTATATTTAACGTTTATCAATCATCCAAAGTCAGACTGTCATCCTACAAAATATATCTAATTTGAATAATGACTCATGGCTACCAAGAACCTCACTGCAGGAGGCAGGTTTGTCATTCATTGATAGCCCCGCTGTACAAAGGGGACTACAGCCGGCAGTAAACTCTCTAATCACGGATGTACATCAAAGTATCATAAATTTTGCAGTATTTTGATGTTGTTTATGTTTTTAAAGGTCCAGTCTGTCAGATTTAGGAGGCCCACACACGTGAAAACATTTTCTCCATAAAATATGATCCAGTTTCACCAGAATCAGTGAAATAGTTGGTGGTGTGTGACTTAGTGGCGTAAAGCGTTACGTACTTCTCCCGACCCGGAGCCCAAAGTTACATAGTGTGAGAACAGACGTACGAATGACAGAGACACCGTTCAGCTGATCACAGGTCAGTGTGGATCAACAGGAGGTACAAAACAGTTTGACGAGTCAGTAAAACTCACTGGATTAGAAAATGCTGATTCATTCTCCTCGCCTATTTCTGCTTTCTGTGAGAAGCACAAAGACCGCTGGCTCGAGGCCTGCGGACACATCAGACCAGGCCAGTGAACCCAGTTCAATGCCTGCACATGGCTCACACGGAAAGGTTGGCACAAGCTCTCAGCATAGTGTCACCTGGTGATCGGCTCTAGCAGGCCAGGCACAAACTGATGACACAAAGTGTGAGTGGACAGCACGTGGACCGCATGTCACAGTCTGACCTCTCACTGGCCTATTTTGTTTGCAGCGTGTTTACCGGGCGCTGTACGACTACGCGGCTCAGGACCACGACGAGGTCTCGTTCAGGGACGGCGACGTCATCATCAACGCTCAGCCCATCGACGAGGGCTGGATGTACGGCACCGTGCAGCGAACCGGCAAGTCTGGCATGCTGCCGGCAAACTACGTGGAGTGTTGCAACTAGAGGAGCGAGCGAGGAGGAGGAGGAGGAGGAGGAGGAGGAGGTGGTGAAAAAATAATGTAACAAATCAAATCCACCCTCACTCACTGTTAGAAAATCAGCAGTCGGTGATGTTCTTTGTATTTCAGGGATCAAAGTGGCATCACATCCAGATGTTTTCAGCTGTTTGTGCGCTCTGAAAGCAGAACACAGGTCACAGATCTGAGACTTATTTCTGCCCTTTTATCGCCTTTGATCAGCAAGTTCATGAAGGCAGTCACTAACTAGAGAAGAAGAAGTGGAGGAGGAGGTTGTCTGAGGAGATTCACTCAGTTCTTAAACACAAAATAATTCCTGGACACACAGAACATCACAGACTGACAGATTATCTGAGGACAGAGGTCAAAGAGAGGAAGGGTATAAATCCAGCATGCTGTCGATACGTTATGTCAAATTTTACAACTAGAGGAGGGAGTAAGAGCGTGAGGATGCATGAAGACCGAAGTGTGAGAGATTAGAAGTTATTTTAACAGCCTGCAACAAACTTTGTTAGATTATCAAACAGAATGTGATAAAACCAGTAATAAAGAAAAAAGCAGGTGTAGATTAAAGTCTGGTGATGCTCTATGTTTTTCTTATTGTCAGCAACATGACTAACAAGTATTTAACTCAATGTGTGGATTAATCCGCCGCTGAAAATAGTCCCCAACAAATCCAGTATTAAAAACAAAAGCTTGTTTTTTTAAAGTCTTCGTGACAAACACGGGAAGTCGCACTGACACGTTGTTGTTTTGGTGTCTGACAATGAGAAAGACGTTCAGCATCACCGGACTCGACCCTTTTAAGGGTGGAGGAGAAATGAGGTGGAGCAGAGGAAGGAAAGAAGGAAGGAAGGAGAGACAGACATCTGTCTTTAAGAGACGAGAGTGAGAATGGAGATGATTCGAGGGATGAATTTGAAATGAACGGCGATGACTGAATAGGAGGACGGTTTAGAGATCTCTGGAGTTGAGTCTTTTATTTCTCCTGAGTTTGAGTTTTCATGTTCAGGTGAGTGTTGTTCAGTTTCCTGATATAATCCACAGTGAGGCAGAGAGATCCCACAGCAACACTAACCTCTGTGTTTGTAAAGGACTTCAACTAACGCACTGTGTCTTTCTGTTTGTGCTGTCCAGATAATTTAACCTCACACACACACACACACACACACTAACAGTTTACGTGGACTGATGTCTGAACAGACTGTGTGTGTACGTCAGGCCTTCAGATTTCTGTACGTCGCAGACTATTTTGATACACCGGCCCGTCCTTGTCTTGGAAAGATATATTTTACTCTTCTACCTGTACGTCGTGTTTTAGGGTTCGTTGTCTTGCCGTGTGGATCACATCCCGGTCATGTGTGGAATAAAAACTGCACTCAGCCGTGAGTTTGTCACTCTAGCGGAGAACATTTTGTTACTTTCTATGTTTGACTTCATAAATATTAGATGCAATAGAATAGATTTTACTGAGTATTCATATGTTAACTGTGTTGATTTGGGAAGTTTATAATTCCTTTGATTTCTGACTTCTAATGTCACCGTTGTAAAGTTTTGATTCATGTCGCACAGATTATACTAAGTTTATATTATTTGAAATTATATATCACTCAATCTCAGTTATGTTTTGTTTTTTTGCCATATGATAATTGCAGTGTGTTACATGTGGTAGAAATAAAAAATAATTTGTCAACAGAAATGTGGCTCGGTTTATTCACAATCTCAGAGACTGTTAATGTGAATTTATACACTTATTTACTGTATATGACATATTAGACTTGTAATTTCACTAATATATTTAAATATATTAACTGTGGCATTTACGGGCAAATTAAAACAATTAATTAATTTGGTAATTTAAGTGCCAGAATAAAAACAAATCAATTTATATGATGTGACTTTTAAACCTGATTAAAAATATATGGCCTGTTTTTTTGTGTTTATAAACTCACACAGATGTAGATAAATCTGAAATATTTTTTATCAGCTGATATTTCTTTTTTAATCTCCAGTCCTTTTATTTTGAAATTTGGTGCCGGAAGTCCGCTTTGATTTACATTTAGAACACAGACTGTGTTTTACGTTTTACGTTTTAGTGTAAAATGAAGATTTGAATGAAACATTTAGGGGGAATTTTGTCATTTGAGCAGCAATTATTAGTTATTAATTATTAATTATTAAATACAATTTTCTGTCCAGTCGACAGTTCCGGTGTTGTGTTTACATCTGTTCCCCAGTTTATTTGTGTTTCCTCTTAATTTAACCAACTTTAACCCTTTAAAAGTAGAAAGTGACAAATAAAAATGTTTTATACAAATAAATGTTGACAATAATAAGAAATAAAAATATAATATGAGGCTGAACAGCCCACATACAGCAAACAAACGGCGCTAAGGGGGGACATAATTCTAAGGGTACATACGTCGCCGTAACACTACTACTGGCGGTGAGTCTCTATTGCGCATGCGTGCCAGTAGTAATTCGTTCGCAGCCTGGCTCTGACGGACGCTGGATGAGAACGAGCTGATTTCGGCCTCAAAATGATGAAATTTCTGCCCAAACTGCTGCTGCTGGTGCTGCTGGCCTTCCCGGCGACCATCCTCATCAAAGGTGAGTCCGTGTTTCGGCTGCTCACAGCGGCCAGGGAAAGAAAAGGAGGTGGGACGGTGTTTAACCAGCTACTAAAGCGTTAGCATGCTAGCGTTAGCTGCTAGGCTAACTAGCCGCTGTGTCATGTCGCTGTCTGAAACTAGCTGCGGATTAAAAACTCTTCCTCACTCTTGTCAGTGAGCCTCTGGGCTGTTTGACCTGTGCTGTCTCTTTCTCTGGAGCCTTACCTGTCCGCATAGGTGAGCTGCAGTTAGCTGCAGTTAGCTACAGTTAGCTACATGTGCGCCTGCTTACACTGACGTGTCCTTACTGTCGGCTATTAGCCGTTAGCCGGGAAGTGTCACTCAGCAGCTTCCTGAACAAATTAAACATTGTAATTAACTCTGGTGATTAACACACACCACAGCTGATGCAAAGGTACATTAAACCGGCTGAATGTCACCTGTTATCAGGCTAGCTTCGCCTAGCTCTAACAGCTAACTCAGAATCACTGTAATTCACCAGGGGTGTCCAAAGTACGGCCCGCGGTCAGAATTATTTCTGACCTGCTGCTGTTAGCTCAGTCTGTCCTGCAGCTGCTTAATCTGACCAATCTGAGTGATGTTTGGCCTTCACGTTAAAGCACACATGAATAATAACATCATCGTACATGTGATGATGCTCTAACTGAATGATCAAACTGTGGTTCGTGTACCACTGGTGGTACGCAGAGGAATCTGTGAAATATATATTTTGTAGTTTCATTCAGACGCATTTAATACATGAAGAACTTTAATGAAAGTGTGATGACCGCCTGTAAGATTCAGTTTTTATCGTCACGTTCATCCGTGATTAGTTAGGAGCTGAGATGTGACGGGTCGGTCAGTCAGTGGAGGTAAACGTTTTTCTAAATATCCGCCATGACAATGTGTGAAACTGGAACGCGTCACGGCGTGGACAGCAGGTCTGCATGTAAGTCGTGTTTCCAGCGTTAGGATGGGTTGAAGGTCGGGCAGCTGAAGAACTGTCTGCTCTCTTCTTCATCCTCCTCTCTCACACGTGGGCGTGAAGGTGGAGGTGAATGGTGCTCAGGAGCTACAATCAGCGGATGTTTTAACCACGTTCCTTCGTTTCAGGGCCGGAGGTGAGCGCCCAGGATCTGACTGAGGACGAGGAGGCCGAGGCCGTGGACGAAGACGTCGTGGACGACGTGACGGCGGAGGACGAGGACGACGAGGCGGAAGTGGAAGACGACGAGAACGCGGAACTGGTGAGTGAAGTGAGTAAAAGTATCACTTAATAATCAATCAATACACACACCTGTCTCATGTTTTATTGGCTACATATTGTGTTTAAGCTGATGACGCCCACAGGGGAACCGAAACACCTGACAATCTTAAACTGTGTGTGTGTGTGTGTGTGTGTGTGTCTAGACGGAAGAAAAAGAAGATGAAGAAGAAGAAGCGTTGGTTGGAGAGGTGAAGGCTTCCCCCAACGCTGACACCACCATCCTGTTCGTCAAAGGAGAAGGTCAGTCCTCCGCGTGTCCGTTCAGATAATCGACGGACGACGCGTCGGTGCTGAGCTGTGTTTGTTTCTCTCTTTAGACTTCCCTGCCAACAACATCGTCAAGTTCCTGCTCGGCTTCACCAACAAAGGATCAGAGAACCGTAGTCGAGTCTCTGGACGCTTCTTTCCGTTACCCACAGGTACGAAAACTCAGTCCACTTCCCTCCTTCAGCACCAGAACCACCTCTGGACTTCTCTGACTTTGGTTCTGTCTGTCTCCGTCAGGATTACCAGTTCTACATCCAGAACTTCACGGCTCTCCAGCTCGGCATCGTGGTTCCCTCCGGCAGACAGGCCACCTTCGAGTACTCGTTCATCCCCGCCGAGCCGATGGGAGGGCGGCCGTTTGGACTCGTCATCAACCTCAACTACAAGGACGGCAACGTAAGGAGAGGAGGGGCGGCTCACTGCTCACTTTAATGAGAGGAGAGTTCACACATCTTTTCTTCTCATCACTTCACTGACCTCTGACCTTTCTTCCTCTTCCTCTCTGCAGGGAAACATTTTCCAGGACGCCGTGTTCAACCAGACGGTCACCATCACCGAGAAAGAGGACGGACTGGACGGAGAGACGTGAGTCTGCTTGTGTGACACACTCGTGTCTCCTCCTCTGTCCTTCCTCGTCATCACTCATCGCTCTTCTTCCCTCCTCCTCTCTCTCTCTCTCAAAGGATCTTCATGTACGTCTTCCTGTCAGGCCTCAGCCTGCTGGTCGTCGTCGGCCTTCACCAGCTGCTGGAGTCCAGAAAGGTAAAACGAACCAGCACTGATCACAGCCAGGCTCCAACACGACGTCAAACCAGCTCCGACTTTGAGGAGAATTTGTTGATTTTATTGAACTCAGTTGGACGAAACACAAAGTGGAAACTTCACATGTAGAGCTCCTGTCCAGTCTGTGCACGTCTAATAGTTTTTTAAGGCTTTAATCTCACATCGCGACCTCGTCATCGAGCTGGTTTCACTGCACAGCCGCCTCAGAATGTCACAGCGGCTCTTCAGAAAGCCCAAGAAGTGATGGATGATGGGTGAGGTGTTAGAGAGGAAACAAAGAG
>CM071618.1:2079534-2112414 GCA_036365135.1 Miichthys miiuy
TGCAGTTTACAGTGTGGGGATGTCTGTATAAGGTTCTCATCTCCAAATAACTTCTTCCTGGTGCGAAGAACATCCCGGAGAACGTTGTTCTTGGTAGCAACAACACATTGAGGAGTGATTCAAGATCAGGATCAACCGGAGGCCTGTAGAAGAGCAGAACCAGCGCTCGGACCGGGTCAGGTGGTGAGTCTTCATCCTTGACATTACCAAAACCAGAAAACCCTGTGATGTTTATAACTACATGAGTCTCTGTTATCTTATGAGGGGTGATAAACTCGATGCCCTCATCATTCACATGAGCAACTGACAGGAAGTCACATCCACCTGTGGAGCGGATCTCACAGTGTGGGAGGTGAAGCTGACACATAGACTGCTGCACACATTTGATGTCAAACAGGGGTCCTGCAGGCTTCTTGTGATGCTGGGCCAGTAGTCTCCTGTTCCAAGGGACAGTCCTGTAATCCACGTCCCCTTCTCCCTCCATGTGGAACACCAGGCCTGTCACACTGCACTGGTACAGGCCTGGGCAGGAGCACTGGAACCTGTAGCTTTCATCGTCTTCATCAATATCAGGTGTGAACTCCTCAAAGCTGTTTTTTAGCAGCATGTCAGGTAAGCTGTTTGCCCGTGTGAAGGTCTCGTTCTTTGTAGAGGTTATCGGACTCAGTGAGGGAACGCTGTGAGAACGAGGCAAACAGCACGAGTCTCTTCTACTCGAACCAAGATCTGAGGAGATGGTTTGGAGGTGAGAAAGAGTTGGCTGGGTGTTTGTTACTGAGTAGTTTACAGCTGAGTCCTGGAGGACCGCAGGCATGCCTTGTGGACATGGAGTGACTGGACATGAAGGGAGTGAGAATGTGTAATTAAAAGGATAAAAAGGTGATTGTTGACCCTGAAGAGCTGAGCTGTGCTGGGTTTGTAGCAGGCGATTAGTAAGAGAAGGAGGGAAGATGGAAGTTTGACATCTTTGATTTTCGGACATCTTGTCAGCAAAAGTGTTTGTGAAGTCACAAGACGCCATTTCTCTGGTGTTATCCTCACTGACTTGTTTTGTAACATCTGCTGCAGAGTGATTTTTCCTCGTTCCTCTTTGTGTGCTGAAGGAAGAAAGAGAAGTTGTGGAAGAATTAGGAGGCAATGTGTGGACACCTTTTCTTGGAAGTTAAATTTAGGTCAAGATTCAAAGGTTTTTCATACTATGAAATAAATAAACAGTGTCCAACTGATAGAGAACAGTGTGACATGTTTGCTGCCAAACACGTTTATGTTAAGAGGCTGTGTACCGTAGCCAGCTTCCCCACATTTCACTCAAGTACACAGTGGAAATAAAGTGCTGACAGCCCCTGAACGCATCAAACATGTAAATATGGAGTCTGTTCTAAAAACATTTGGACTAAACTAAAGACACATGGACAGATAAATATATGATGTTAAAGGTCCTACATGTTCACACAAAGACTGAAGCTGTGGGTACTGGACTTCAGCAGAGGTTCTGCTCTGTACAAAGACCACATGGTCACTAAATGTAATGATGGTTCTTTGCAGGCTTCAGTCAGACTGATCTGAGAGCTGTGACAAAGATGACCTGATCAGTTCTTTAGTGTTGGAATGAGAGAACAAACACTTTGAGATCAGATCTGATGAATGAGGACCACTGTCTCAGTACATCTTGTAATGCTGTCAGCTGGAATCAGCTTTATTTCCTGTAGACATGAACACAACAACAACAGTCGTCTTCACATCAACCAAAAACACATGATCACAACGAGCTTCTGGCTCATCTGATTGGCTGACTGTTCTCTCTCTCTCTGTCTTTGTGTCCAATCCTGAAGCCTGTCACCGTTCTCCTCTCACAGCTTCACTGAGAAAGCAGCCGCTGAGAAGGTCGGAGGTTTACAGGAAATACTGGATCTGTGCTTTGATACTAACTGTGTTTAGTACAATACTGCTGAGACCAACATGGACTGACTGCAACCCTCTACTGACCTCAGAGTCTGCAGACTGCAGTGTGGACTCTCCACAAGATCAGACAGAGGCTTCACTCCTGAATCCTGCAGCTCGTTCCAACTCAGGTCCAGCTCTGTCAGATGGGAGGGGTTGGACTTCAGAGCTGAGGCCAGAGAAGCACAGCTGATCTTTGACAACCTGCAGAGCTCCAATCTGAATAAAGAATAAATGATGTTGATAAAAATCCATTTATAATCCAATCAGATGTGTTCAGGTTTGAAATGTGCAGCTCAACATTACTATGTCCTAATCAATGAGCTTTTCTCTAAAATGAGTAGAGTGACTTTGTCATTGTGTTATTGTGGATCATCATAATGTCAGCCTTCTACAGACATCATCCAAACGTCAGCACAACATTCAGACAACCATTCAGTGTGTGTGTGTGTGTGTGTGTGTGTGTGTGTGTTGAAATCTACAGAAACCAAAGAAATATTTCTACTTCAACAAGTAAACTTGATAATTTCAAACAAATCTGAGTTCAGAGGATCTTCTGTATACAGATGTGACCATTTACCAACAATTCTAAACATTCATTGACTTTAACCACTAACAGAGGACATTTTCTACAGTTTCTTTAAGAAACACAAGTCTTTGTGACTGCAGACTAAATTTAATACAACAAACATGAAAATATGAACAAAAGGACATTTACAACTTTATGGATGTAAGTTATGTCTGAACATAAATTAGCTTCACTTGTTAATGAAACATCAGATCTACAATAGTAACATCAATGATGAATCCTCCATGCATACCAAAGTTTGTCATGGAGTCCCACAAGGTTCTGTACTAGGACCACTCCTATTTAGTTTATATATGCTTCCTTTAGGGAACATTATTAGGAATCACTCTATCAATTTTCATTGCTATGCTGACGACACCCAATTATATTTATCGATAAAGCCTGATGAAACAAATCAATTAACTAAACTCCAAGCATGCCTTAAAGATATAAAAAGTTGGATGACCTACAATTTTCTAATGTTAAATTCAGACAAAACTGAAGTTCTTGTAATTGGACCCAAACACCTCAGAAACTCTCTCTAGAGACTTAGTTACTTTAGACGGGATCACCCTGGCCTCCAGCTCCACCGTAAAGAATCTTGCAGTTTTTTTTGATCAGGACTTGTCCTTTAATGTCCACATAAAACAAATTTCGAGGACTGCATTCTTCCACTTACGTAACATCGCCAAAATCAGACGCATTGTATCTCAAGTGGATGCAGAAAAACTAGTCCACGCATTTGTTACTTCTAGGCTGGACTATTGTAACTCTTTGTTATCAGGCTGCTCCAATAAGTCTCTTAGGACTTTGCAGTTAATTCAGAATGCTGCTGCGTGTTCTGACAGGAACCAAGATCAGAGATCACATCTCTCCCATTTTGGCTTCCTTGCATTGGCTACCTATCAAATCTAGAATAGAATTTAAAATTCTTCTCCTTACTTACAAAGCTCTTCATGGTCAGGCACCATCATATCTAAAAGAGCTCATAGTACCTTACTACCCCTCTAGAACACTGCGCTCTCAGGATGCTGGGTTCCTTGTGGTTCCTATAGTTTCCAAAAGTAGATTGGGAGCCAGAGCTTTCAGCTATCAGGCTCCTCTTCTGTGGAACAAACTACCATTCCAGGTTCGGGAGGCAGACACGGTCAACACTTTTAAGAGTAGACTTAAGACATTCCTTTTTGATAAAGCTGATAGTTAGGGCTGGCTCAGGTCATCCCTTAGTTATGCTGCCATAGGACTAGACTGCCGGGGGACTCTCCCTCCCTCTCTCTCTCTCTCTCTCCCTCTCCCTCCCCCTCTCCTCCCTCTTTCTCTCTCACCATCAGTGGACATACATGTCTCATTAATGCATGCTACTAACCGAACTTCCCCGGAGTTTTTGTGCTCTGTCGTCCAGCAGGTTCTCGTGGATCGTGGCTGCTGCTGTGATCCTGCGCAACGTCCACTACATATATTATTACTGTCATTATTGCTACCATATCTGCTCCTGTGGTCATTTTATCATTCATTGTAATTCATTGTCATTTTATCATTCATTGTAATTGTACAATATGTTTGTGTTGACTTGTTCTGTACATGTGACATCTATTGCACGTCTGTCCGTCCTGGGAGAGGGATCCCTCCTCTGTGGCTCTTCCTGAGGTTTCTTCCACCTTTTTTCCCTGTTAAAAGGGTTTTTTGTAGGCAAGTTTTTCCTCACTCGAACCGAGGGTCTAAGGACAGAGGGTGTCACTCCCTGTACAGATTGTAAAGCCCTCAGAGGAAAATGTACTTTGTGACTTTGGGCTATACAAATAAAATTTGATTTGATTTGATTTGATTTGAACAGAGAGTCAGTGAACTGACCTCAGAGTCTTCAGTCTGCAGTGTGGACTCTCCAGAAAATCACACAGCAGCTTCACTCCTGAATCCTGCAGCTTGTTGTAGCTCAGGTCCAGCTCTGTCAGATGGGAGGGGTTGGACTTCAGAGCTGAGGCCAGAGAAGCACAGCTGATCTCTGACAAAATGCAGCTCCTCAATCTGAACAAAGAATAAATGATGTTGATAAAAATCCATTTATAATCCAATCAGATGTGTTCAGGTTTGAAAACATAAAAAGACATTATTTATAAAAATGTGTTGTTCGTTCAGTTTTTCTTATATAAAATGTCTCACATAAATCAAAATAAAGACATTGATATCAACGATCAGACATTATTTGTGGAAACACATTGAAATCAACAGAAACCAAAGAAATATTTCTACTTCAACAAGTAAACTTGATCATTTCAAACAAATCTGAGTTCAGAGGATCTTCTGTATATCTTTGTGGGAGTATCTTAAAGAAAGAAGGAGAAGTTCTGGAACAATCAGGAGGCAATGTTTGGACACTTTTTCTTGGCAGGTCAAGATTCCAAAGTTTTCTAAGAAGTATTTCATACTCAATTACACTGAAACAAATAAAACAAAGCAGTGTGCAAGTGATATAGGACAGGTTTATGTAAAGAGGCTGTGTAGCGTAGCCAGCTTCCTGTCAGCTCTCATGTTAACGTGTTGGAGTGAAGCTCACAGACCTGCAGAGACTTTGAGCATCAAGTCTGCTGACTCTGCACATTTCACTCAAGTACACAGTGGAAATAAAGTGCTGACAGCCCCTGAACGCATCAAACATGTAAATATGGAGTCTGTTCTAAAAACATTTGGACTAAACTAAAGACACATGGACAGATAAATATATGATGTTAAAGGTCCTACATGTTCACACAAAGACTGAAGCTGTGGTTACTGGACTTCAGCAGAGGTTCTGCTCTGTACAAAGACCACATGGTCACTAAATGTAATGATGGTTCTTTGCAGGCTTCAGTCAGACTGATCTGAGAGCTGTGACAAAGATGACCTGATCAGTTCTTTAGTGTTGGAATGAGAGAACAAACACTTTGAGATCAGATCTGATGAATGAGGACCACTGTCTCTGTACATCTTGTAATGCTGTCAGCTGGAATCAGCTTTATTTCCTGTAGACATGAACACAACAACAACAGTCGTCTTCACATCAACCAAAAACACATGATCACAACGAGCTTCTGGCTCATCTGATTGGCTGACTGTTCTCTCTCTCTCTGTCTTTCTGTCCAATCCTGAAGCCTGTCACCGTTCTCCTCTCACAGCTTCACTGAGGAAAGCAGCCGCTGAGAAGGTCGGAGGTTTACAGGAAATACTGGATCTGTGCTTTGATACTAACTGTGTTTAGTACAATACTGCTGAGACCAACATGGACTGACTGCAACCCTCTACTGACCTCAGAGTCTGCAGACTGCAGTGTGGACTCTTCAGAAAATCACATAGCAGCTTCACTCCTGAATCCTGCAGGTTGTTGAATCTCAGGTCCAGCTCTGTCAGATGGGAGGGGTTGGACTTCAGAGCTGAGGCCAGAGAAGCACAGCTGATCTCTGACAACCTGCAGAGCTCCAATCTGAATAAAGAATAAATGATGTTGATAAAAATCCATTTATAATCCAATCAGATGTGTTCAGGTTTGAAATGTGCAGATCAACATTACTATGTCCTAATCAATGAGCTTTTCTCTAAAATGAGTAGAGTGACTTTGTCATTGTGTTATTGTGGATCATCATAATGTCAGCCTTCTACAGACATCATCCAAACGTCAGCACAACATTCAGACAACCATTCACGTCAACACAGAGTAATAACATGCTGTGTGTGTGTGTGTGTTGAAATCAACAGAAACCAAAGAAATATTTCTACTTCAACAAGTAAACTTGATCATTTCAAACAAATCTGAGTTCAGAGGATCTTCTGTATACAGATGTGACCATTTACCAACAATTCTAAACATTCATTGACTTTAACCACTAACAGAGGACATTTTCTACAGTTTCTTTAAGAAACACAAGTCTTTGTGACTGCAGACTAAATTTAATACAACAAACATGAAAATATGAACAAAAGGACATTTACAACTTTATGGATGTAAGTTATGTCTGAACATAAATTAGCTTCACTTGTTAATTAAACATCAGATCTACAATAGTAACAGAGAGTCAGTGAACTGACCTCAGAGTCTTCAGTCTGCAGTGTGGACTCTCCAGAAAATCACACAGCAGCTTCACTCCTGAATCCTGCAGCTTGTTTCCACTCAGGTCCAGCTCTGTCAGATAGGAGGGGTTGGACTTCAGAGCTGAAGCCAGAGAAGCACAGCTGATCTCTGACAAACTGCAGTTCCTCAATCTGAAAAAAGAATAAATGATGTTGATAAAAATCCATTTATAATCCAATCAGATGTGTTCAGGTTTGAAATGTGCAGCTCAACATTACTATGTCCTAATCAATGAGCTTTTCTCTAAAATGAGTAGAGTGACTTTGTCATTGTGTTATTGTGGATCATCATAATGTCAGCCTTCTACAGACATCATCCAAACGTCAGCACAAGATTCAGACAACATTCATGTCAGCACAGATTAATAACATGCTGCTGATCTGTGTGTGTGTGTGTGTGTGTGTGTTGAAATCAACAGAAACCAAAGAAATATTTCTACTTCAACAAGTAAACTTGATCATTTCAAACAAATCTGAGTTCAGAGGATCTTCTGTATACAGATGTGACCATTTACCAACAATTTTAAACATTCATTGACTTTAACCACTAACAGAGGACATTTTCTACAGTTTCTTTAAGAAACACAAGTCTTTGTGACTGCAGACTAAATTTAATACAACAAACATGAAAATATGAACAAAAGGACATTTACAACTTCATGGATGTAAGTTATGTATGAACATAAATTAGCTTCACTTGTTAATGAAACATCAGATCTACAATAGTAACAGAGAGTCAGTGAACTGACCCCAGAGTCTTCAGTCTGCAGTGTGGACTCTCCAGAAAATCACATAGCTTCACTCCTGAATCCTGCAGCTCGTTCCAACTCAGGTCCAGCTCTGTCAGATGGGAGGGTTGGACTTCAGAGCTGAGGCCAGAGAAGCACAGCTGATCTCTGACAAACTGCAGCCCCTCAATCTGAATAAAGAATAAATGATGTTGATAAAAATCCATTTATAATCCAATCAGATGTGTTCAGGTTTGAAAACATACAAAGACATTATTTATAAAAATGTGTTGTTCATTCAGTTTTTCTTATATAAAATGTCTCATAAATCAAAATAAAGACATTGATATCAACGATCAGACATTATTTGTGGAAACACATTGAAATCAACAGAAACCAAAGAAATATTTCTACTTCAACAAGTAAACTTGATCATTTCAAACAAATCTGAGTTCAGAGGATCTTCTGTATACAGATGTGACCATTTACCAACAATTCTAAACATTCATTGACTTTAACCACTAACAGAGGACATTTTCTACAGTTTCTTTAAGAAACACAAGTCTTTGTGACTGCAGACTAAATTTAATACAACAAACATGAAAATATGAACAAAAGGACATTTACAACTTTATGGATGTAAGTTATGTCTGAACATAAATTAGCTTCACTTGTTAATGAAACATCAGATCTACAATAGTAACAGAGAGTCAGTGAACTGACCTCAAAGTCTGCAGACTGCAGTGTGGACTCTCCAGAAAATCACACAGCAGCTTCACTTCTGAATCCTGCAGCTTGTTCCAACTCAGGTCCAGCTCTGTCAGATGGGAGGGGTTGGACTTCAGAGCTGAGGCCAGAGAAGCACAGCTGGTCACTGACAAACTGCAGCGCCTCAATCTGAATAAAGAATAAATGATGGCGATAAAAATCCATTTATAATCCAATCAGATGTGTTCAGGTTTGAAATGTGCAGCTCAACATTACTATGTCCTAATCAGCTTTTCTCAACCTTTCTGTGAGCTTCATTCTCAATCATCTTTAGAACTGGATCAAATGTGCAAAGTGACATGAATGTTGTGAATGTTTTCTGAAGTACAGAGGATGATATTCTGACCAGTCACTCTTCATAGACAAATAGCTGGACATTGGAGACTTCGCTGTCTCTTTGTGGTCCTGAACTCTGCAAACACCAACATGTTTTTATTCAGATCACATGAATCTTTGATAAATCCTCTGATCAAAGTCATTTATGAAGCTCTAAATACACAAACTGCTGCTGCTGTTGATAATGAGGAGCTTTAAAAGTTTGTATTCGTCCTCTTAGATCAGATTACAGCTTTTCCAGGTGACTGACAGCTGTCACAGACACTAAGAGGAAGATGTCACAAATGATTTCTCTTTCTGTCACGATAAGTTTGTTACATTTTAGTTATTTTAAATCAGTTCACATTGTTGATTCTTCGTGACTCAATACTCAGAACTCAACGTTCACTCAACATTTTTGTTTTTGTTGTTTTTGTTCATGTTAATTTTTGTTTTGTGTCAGAGTTTTGAATCAGGCTGATGTCTGCAGGAAATCAGCCTGTTTTAAATCACAGAATGTAGATGACAGTGCATGTTTCCATGCAAGGAGAAGATTTATATTATGTATGAGCATGGTAACTCAATCATGATTCAAATTCTGAATCATTTATTAATAAAATCTGAGAGGTTTGTTCAAAAGAAGTACGTACATTTGTACTAATTAATATGAAAATACAGACAGAGTTCAATTACTCAAACTCGATGAACTGCTGGAGTTCTCCAGTCTTTTAGTTCACAGCAGTAAGGTGAACATGCTAAAGGGTGAAATTTGTCTGCAGTCAATAATTCAATTCAACATACACAGAAAATAGAGTTTCTAGTAATAAAATGAACAATGAATGATTATTTGCCTGCTTTAAATGTCTTTTCTCTATTCACAATAATTTATTTTTCCAATAATTACAATCAGTGCAAAATCCAATAACTCTTTCCAGAATTCTAAATTATCGATTTGTGAGATAAAATTCAGAAGCTACAAATGATGGCAACACTTGAATGCACCACAGCACAACAAGAACAACAGCTGTCACAGTATGATGCATGAAATACTGAACATGTGCACAAATAAAACATGAAAGGATTCAAATCTATGGGATGAAATATTAGAGTCAAATAAATGAGTCAGTATCAGTTCTCTTACTTTGTGTCTGAGGGTCCAGGGTCATCACTGGAGGCTGGTGGAGGATGTTTCAACCGGTTACGCTTCATAGACAAATAGCTGGACATTGGAGACTTCACTGTCTCTTTGTGGTCCTGAACTCTGCAAACACCAACATGTTTGTATTCAGATCACATGAATCTTTGATAAATCCTCTGATCAAAGTCATTTATGAAGCTCTAAATACACAAACTGCTGCTGCTGTTGATAATGAGGAGCTTTAAAAGTTTGTATTCGTCCTCTTAGATCAGATTACAGCTTTTCCAGGTGACTGACAGCTGTCACAGACACTAAGAGGAAGATGTCACAAATGATTTCTCTTCTGTCACATTTTAGTTATTTTAAATCAGTTCACATTGTTGTTGATGATACTATTTATTTTTTTAGTTAGTATCAGTTCTCTTACTTTGTGTCTGAGGGTCCAGGTTCATCACTGGGGAGTATAGGAAGACGACTTTTGGACCGGTCACTCTTCATAGGCTGACAGCTGGATCCTGGAGACTCTGCTCTGTCCTCCTCTTTCTTCACATGAACATCCATCTTCTGGACTTCAGTCAGTCTGAGAGGTGAAACAGTAACAGGCTTCCATAAGAAACAACAAACACAATATAATACAACAGTCATATTTTCACCTGGTCACTTTTCTTTAAGTCTCTGCTTGTTTTCTTGGTTTCAGCAGGTTTAATGTGAATTATTCAATTCAAGACTATTAATGAAGACTTTGTAATTCATATTTTTTGGGGATGATACTGTTGATTCTCTGTGACAGTTTTTTATTGTTTGTACATTAATATGGAGGCTGCTCCATTGTATTTTGAATCATTTAAGTTAACGTATTTATTCTTTCCTGTTTTGGATTGGTGGGAGAGTTTTAGCCTGTTTTCCTCTCATAATGTAACAGACTGTTGTATTACCACAGATCATCTGAACAGGTTTGGAATCTCTCCCTCAGAGTTTGACAAACAGGGGGCCCCAAACAGCATCTTGCATCGGGCCGCCAAACAGCTAGAAACAGCCCTGGGGCTGGGTGTGTTCGTGCTGAGTGTAACCGCTGTGAAACAATCAGGAAGTAACTTTTTATTCCTCTTCTGTAGTTTGTGCAGCACAAACATCCACACACTACATGTTGACTGATTCACACCGCACACAGATATATCACATTCACTGGTTTTGTTGGAAGTAAATGACTTTCCTATTGAGTCTGCCAGTCAGGAACCAGACTGTAACACGTCCACAGAGAAAACTGACTCAGAGACTTTGACAGGAAAAGAATAAAAATGTTGGATTAACACTCACCCTGACTCAGCATCACTTTTCCTCCGTCTGCTCTGTGGACTTTAGATGAAGTCTAGAGTTTTGACGGTCGAAGCTGGATCTATTGAACGGCTCTTTAACACGAACGATGGGAACAGACTTACTTTCCGTTTCTTTTCTTTTTTTTTAAAAAATGCTGCATGCGCAGTTGCGCTCACAAGCTCAAAGTTCCTCCTCTGCTCCTCCTCTGCTCCTCCTCTGCTCCTCCTCTGAGAGAGACAGAGAACAGCAGTACGTGCCAGGTGCGTATCTGATATGCAAAAAAACAGTAAATCAAAGTGTAATATTTGCTAGAATACCCCTTTCAATTATACGAGTGTGTGTATCTATATATCTATATAAATCCATCTATATATACACTACTCACAAAAAGGATTTTTGACTTTCAGGGGATGTTGGAGCCAATTTTTTGTGTTGGATTATTCTGTGATTTAGATGATTTATATAGCATGAGAATAGTCATTTGGATTTATTAATTGTTTATGTATTTAGCTTTTTGATTAATTTATCAGCTCAGGTCAGCTGTGGAAAGAGGAAGAGGTCCTTTTTTGTCTGAACCCACAGGTGGACACAAGGAGAGAGGACCGACACAGTTTTTTTCTCAATCCTTATTTTTGATCATTTAAAACACACGAGTCAGACGTAGAGTCCCAGCACAGCGGTTTTTGGTAGAAAAAAGACAAGACAAAGTCAAACACTTCGGACCTGCTGGAATAACCGCTGTTCAAGAAATGATGATCCGGCGCTGTCAATGGAAAGGAGGACGCACAGGACGGAGCGCATTGCGCAATAATCAGCTGATTGCCAAGTCTACGACTCAAACCCGTGAGTTAATTACTTCATGGAAGAAAGTTGATGAAATGTGAACGAACTTTAAAAGAAGATCAATGAAATGAACAGGATGAAATGTTGGAATGTTTGCAAATGGAAAGACAGTGGAGCCGAGTGAAACGTTAAAAAGCAAAGTCTGAATTAAAAATGCTGATGGCAGCAAAAGATTTTAATAAACTGTGATTAGATCAAAGAAACATGACGTCTGAGGAGAGTAACACAAAGGAAAAGGAGTTAAAAACTCTCAGTTAACGGTGTGGAACAAGTAAAAGGGATGCTCAATGAATTTAAGGACACTCGTGCTGCTGTTCAAATGTTTTCATCTGATGAAATTAAGGAAAATGAGAGAGTGGACTGGTATGAGCCTAAAATGGAGACATTTGAAAAGATTCATGGAAAACGTCTTCTCTAGATCCTCAAATGCTTGTTGAGCCTCATGACAGTATTTCCAATGTGTCTAAACAATCCAACAAATCCAAATGTTCAAAACAGTCAAAACAACCATCTTCATCAGTATCCTCAGCTCGTCTTAAAATAGCCTCAGAGAGGGCTGCTCTCCAGGCACGCATGTCTGCATTAAAAGAGAAGCATGCAGCTGAAATGGAGAAAAACAGACTACAAGCAAAACTGGAAAGAATGGATCTGGAGGCGGATATTGCTGCATCTGAGGCAAGACTAAAGGTTTTGGACAGTTTTCATGAAGGCTCTGAGGGACCATCTGCAGTGCATGGAAAGGATGCCATGAATGAATATCTGGACAGTTACATGCAGGAACGTAATGCCTCTGTGGACGAATTTGAACCCTCCCCTGTTAAATTTAAAGAGATGAGAGCCCTTCCTAAAACGCCACTTCAGAGATTATTAAATCGACCACATGCCTCTGAGCCAGCCCCAAATCAGGAGCCGCAAACACAAAATCACCCGGAGAGTGACAGTTCTGAAGAATCCAGCTCAAGTAATCAAAGTATTAATTTATTGAATGTAATCCAGAGACAAAGTGACATTGCAGATCTATTAATGTTACAGCATAAACAATCCTCACTTCCCTCTAGACAAATCCCGGTGTTTGATGGAGACCCTTTAAGTTTCCAAACATTTCTTATTTAAGTATGGTGTTGAAAATAAAACTGATAGTGATGAAGACAGACTTTATTACCTTGAACAGTACACTAGTGGCCAGCCCAGGGAGCTAGTGAGAAGCTGCTTTCACATGAAACCAGACAGAGGTCATGCTGAGGCACAGAGACTTTTGAAAGTTCACTTTGGAGATGAAATAAAAATTTCAAATGGACAAAGTTTTTAATTGGAACAATATTAAATCTGATGATGGAAATGCACTGTATGCCTATGCTCTTTATCTCAGAGGATGTTGCAATGCAATGAAAGACTTAAAGAGCGTGGAAGAACTGGACCTTGTATCTGCTCTGAAAGTGATTGTATCAAAACATCCATACAACAGCATATGAGCTCATGAAGAGAAGCATACATAGAGCCAGATTCTCTCACCTTGTTACATTCATTGAAAACCAAGCTCACATCCTACAAGATCCTGTTTTTGGTGACATTAATGAATCTATGCCCAAGAAAGCCATCGCAAAAGGTCACATGACAGCAGATTCCAAACAGCAAACTAAACAAAAGGCGAGAAGCAGTAACTTTGCCGTGGCTATTGGGATGAAAGACAATAAAATTGCAGATCAAGAGAGAGATGAAGAATCTGAAAAGCAGAAAGCCTGCTACATTTGCCACATAGGTAAGCATTCCCTGTATAATTGTGAAATGTTAAAGGCTCAACCCCATGACATCAAGGTGAAACTACTGAAAGAAAATGGCATCTGTTTTGGCTGTTTAACCAAGGGACACATGAGTAAAACTTGGAAAAGAAGGATGACATGCCAGCTCTGTCAAGGTAAACACCCCAGCATACTGCACAGAAATAAACCTGCAGACAATCAACCATCTTATGAGATAATGAATTCAACAAAAAAAATCTGTCAGTTTTTCAGTTGATAAGGAGGAGGATATCGGGGCTGGAAAGGACTGCAAACTTTCAATAGTACCAGTGCAGATAAAAAGCTCCAAAGGAAGCAAAACAATACTAACCTATGCATTTCTGGACCCTGGCAGCACAGCCACATTCTGTACAGTGAACCTTATGCAAAGCTCAATCTATAAGGACGGAAAACTAAAGTTATTCTTTAAACAATGGGTCAAAATAAACCTGTAAATAGTTATGAAATAACTGGTGATTTGGATGAAAATAACTTTATTGAGCTGCACAAAACATACACACAGACAAAGATACCAGTGACGAAGAGGAACATTCTTTCTCAATAGGTGGCCTTACCTGAAGGAAATTCAGCTTCAAAAAACTGATGCGGATGTGGAACTCCTGATTGGAGTAGATGCCCCAAAGGAAATGGAGCCATGGCAAATAATAAATAGCCAAGGCAATGGACCCTATGCTGTAAGAACTCTCTTAGGATGGGTGGTAAATGGACCACTCAACTCATCTTCAGCAATGGATAGGTTTGGACGGCCAGTGGCATCAGTGAACTGCATCTCTGTTGAACAGTTGGAAACCCCCCTTGTAAACCAGTATCACCATGACTTTCCAGAGAAAGAATATGAAGGAAAACCTCAAATGTCAGTGGAAGATCGCAGATTCATGCAGCTAGTATCAAGTGCAGCCACCCTAAAAGATAATCATTATTACTTTGCCACTTCGTAATAGTGATGTTGTCATGCCCAACAATTATCAGATAGCTGAACAGCGTGCACGTTATCTTGATAGAAAATTTAAGAAGGATGTTAAATACGCAGAAGAATACAAAGTTTTCATGGAAGATGTAATCGCTAAGGGCTATGCAGAGAAGGTACCAACAAAGAATCTTCATCAGGATGATGGTAAGGTATGGTACATACCCCACCATGGAGTGTACCACAAATGTAAAAAGACCATCAGAGTAGTGTTTGACTGTACATCGTCATACAAAGGAACATCACTCAATAATGAACTGTTACCCGGACCTGACTTAGCCAACTCACTTCTTGGTGTCTTACTGAGATTCCGACACGAACAGTTTGCCATCATGGCAGACATTGAAGGGATGTTTCATCAGGTACGAGTGTACGAAGAGGACTCAAACTTCCTGAGATTTCTGTGGTGGCCAGAAGGTGACACAGACCAGTTTAGAGCAGTACAGGATGAAAGTTCACCTGTTCGGGGCTGTCTCTTCACCAAGATGTGCAAATTTTGCACTGCAAAAAACTGCAGAGGACAATAAAGACAAGTTTGATGCAATGGCAGTTGACACCATCAAATCAAACTTTTATGTTGATGACTGCCTAAAATCTGTGGCAACAGAGGAACAAGCTGTCAACCTCACAAAAAATCTCTGCGAGTTGTGTGCAAAAGGAGGATTCAAACTAACAAAATGTGTAAGCAACAGCCGTGTTGTCCTAGCAGCTCTCCCAGAGGAACAGCAAGCTAAGCAAATCAAAACAGTGGACCTGGACAGAGAAAAACTACCTGTGGAAGGAGCTCTTGGGATGTGTTGGGATACTGAAAATGACACATTTGGGTTTCAAATCACAATCAAAAGTGCATCTCTTACTAGACGAGCCATACTCTCTACTGTAAGTTCAGTTTATGACCCACTAGGATTTGTTGCACCCTTTGTACTCAGAGCAAAACAGATTCTCAGAGATCTTTGTGAAGCTAAGTGTGGATGGGACAGTACAATTCCCTGTGTGTACTCAAGACCATGTGAGAAATGGCTGACTGAGCTTGAGCAGCTAAAGCACTTGCAGATCAGCAGATCTTTGAAACCTGAAGATTTTGGCCAGGTCAAGACAGCACAATTGCATCACTTCAGTGATGCCAGTGAGCAAGGTTAAAAGACAAGACAGGGGAAATTAATGGAAAATGTAAAAAGTTCATGCTGCAGTGATTTTATATCATGAAAGTAGGACATTTGATTAGAAGCATGCAATGGTCATTTCTTCATCTCAAACAATGTATTGAAACTAAAGCTAACAACAGTGGTGTGTATACCACAACAAAACATGTCAATGTCTCAGTAACTTGTCATATGATATGACCTTGACCATCGATCACGTCTCATGCTGTTCACAAGTGGACTTATTCCAACCTGCTGATGACACTCTGTGACGCTCAGCGCTCAGTGCTAACTTCCTTCTGAGTACTTCCTGTTTGACGCCTCACTGACCAGGTACTGTTGATGGACTGTCAGGTGTCGTCTTGGTGTCATGATGTCATCTATCTATCATGTCTATCTATCTATCTATCTATCTATCTATCTATCTATCTATCTATCTATCTATCTATCTATCTATCTATGCTTCTTTTCCTTGAGTGTCTTAGGAATATGCACATTAAATGTCCAATATATGGTGATATTTCACCAGTTATAGTACTCACTAGTGCCACTCGCCCTGTTCATTGCAAACTCTGAAGTAAAGTTCAAAGCAAAATAAATCAATAAAATCACTTGTGGGATAATTATTTAGACCACCTCAGTTTTCTTTACATTCAGTATGAAGCAAACCTGAAGATTTATTTGACATTAAAATGTGTTTTACTATGTAAAGTTTTATGAATGACACAAACATAGTTCATCTGGGGTAATCATTTTAAACTTAACTGTAAGTACAGCAGTAGTTGGAGGTATGTGAGTATTTGGGTTATATTTGTACTGTCATCATTTTTACTTCTCTATATGTATTTGACACGCGTATTTGTTACTTTAAATTAAAGCAGTGCAGGATATACTGTATGAAGGCTTCTTAGCACCTCAGTAACATATTCATCAACATGTCCAGTACATTTCACAGATATTTCTCCAGTTTCATGATACAGTTTACTGTTTGGTCGAGGCTGCCAGTGTCCATTCTGTACCTGGATACACAAGTTTGGTTCATAAACTCTGTGTTTGTGCAGGTGAAGCCTTGAGAAATCTTAGAGTATTTGAGTATTTGAATCACAGAGTCTGACAGGATCTGTGTGGTGGAATTACCAGAAAGCACAGAGACACTACAGGTTTACAACACATGTGGCTTTTATTGGTAAATGTTTATATCACGGCAGTTTACAAGATTAACAAGGTGAGACAGAGGAGCTCTTGTACATGTAAAGAGAAATAGAAGGCTTATAGGACAAAATCCATGCACTGATTTCAAACACACATGATGTGAAATTAAATGAATCTCTGGTTAAATGCTGCTGATTAAGAAGTCAAGACTTTCTCTCTCTAAAACTTTATAATCAACCTGTTCATGGTCTAGTCTTTATCTTTATACAAAGTAATGACATCCGATCCCATCTGCTCTGATACATGCACAGTTCACACGTCAACAGGAAACACAGTTTAACTAACCATCTGCACTATTAAGCTCTTATGATTTATATCTATTTACATCAGTACATCTAACGTTTGGTGAGACACAATTCAAATATTTACAAATACATTTTACAAATACATGATCTCTTGCAGAAAAAGATCACTCTGCATCCATCACCTGTTCACTGAGCTTCAGATCAAACCAAGATGTTTAGACAGGAAGGGGTCGATTTCGCAGAGAAACTCAATCATCTCTGAACTTGCATCTTTCGCCCTCACAGTTTCAATAACGAAACGAGCTTTGTCTCTTTTGTTCTGGATCTCGCTCGCTGACTCCTCTCAGAATCAGTCATCACCTTTTCTCAAACATTTTGTCCAGCAGATCTCTGAGAACAGGTCCTGATATTCCGTCGATGAAGCTGCTCCATATGTCCAAAAGGATGTCATCTGAACTGCCCTGCACACAGGATCTTTTCATTTCGTTGGACGAAAGACAAACCTCCCTTTCCCAAACAATGTGGGAGCTGCTGGTGTCTTTAAGAAACAACTGAATATCTAGAATTATTTTCTTTAATTTCACCTGGAATGATGGGAAGTAGTTGTCGTAGTCGTCACAGTCAAATTCTGCTTCTGTTGGTTGAACTAGAACTGAGTCGTCTTCAGGAGTGGACAGGGTGTATTCCTGCTTTGGGTGCAGTTTACAGTGTGGGGATGTCTGTATAAGGTTCTCATCTCCAAATAACTTCTTCCTGGTGCGAAGAACATCCCGGAGAACGTTGTTCTTCGGTAGCAACAACACATTGAGGTGGGATGTGAAGTCAGAACGAGCTGGAGGCCTGTAGAAGAGCAGAACCAGCGCTCGGACCGGGTCAGGTGGTGAGTCTTCATCCTTGACATTACCAAAACCAGAAAACCCTGTGATGTTTATAACTACATGAGTCTCTGTTATCTTATGAGGGGTGATAAACTCGATGCCCTCATCATTCACATGAGCAACTGACAGGAAGTCACATCCACCTGTGGAGCGGATCTCACAGTGTGGGAGGTGAAGCTGACACATAGACTGCTGCACACATTTGATGTCAAACAGGGGTCCTGCAGGCTTCTTGTGATGCTGGGCCAGTCGTCTCCTGTTCCAAGGGACAGTCCTGTAATCCACGTCCCCTTCTCCCTCCATGTGGAACACCAGGCCTGTCACACTGCACTGGTACAGGCCTGGGCAGGAGCACTGGAACCTGTAGCTTTCATCGTCTTCATCAATATCAGGTGTGAACTCCTCAAAGCTGTTTTTAGCAGCATGTCAGGTAAGCTGTTTGCCGTGTGAAGGTCTCGTTCTTTGTAGAGGTTAATGGACTCAGCGAGGAACGCTGTGAGAACGAGGCAAACAGCACGAGTTTCTTCTACTCGAACCAAGATCTGAGGAGATGGTTTGAAGGTGAGAAAGAGTTGGCTGGGTGTTTGTTACTGAGTAGTTTACAGCTGAGTCCTGAGGACCGCAGGCATGCCTTGTGGACATGGAGTGACTGGACATGAAGGGAGTGAGAATGTGTAATTAAAAGGATAAAAGGTGATTGTTGACCCTCAAGAGCTGAGCTGTGCTGGGTTTGTAGCAGGCGATTAGTAAGAGAAGGAGGAAGATGGAAGTTTGACATTTTGATTTTCGGACATCTTGTCAGCAAAAGTGTTTGTGAAGTCACAAGACGCCATTTCTCTGGTGTGATCCTCACTGACTTGTTTTGTAACATCTGCTGCAGAGTGATTTTTCCTCGTTCCTCTTTGTGTGCTGAAGGAAGAAAGAGAAGTTGTGGAAGAATTAGGAGGCAATGTGTGACACCTTTTCTTGGAAGTTAAATTTAGGTCAAGATTCAAAGGTTTTTCATACTATGAAATAAATAAACAGTGTCCAACTGATAGAGAACAGTGTGACATGTTTGCTGCCAAACACGTTTATGTTAAGAGGCTGTGTACCGTAGCCAGCTTCCCACATTTCACTCAAGTACACAGTGGAAATAAAGTGCTGACAGCCCTGAACGCATCAAACATGTAAATATGGAGTCTGTTCTAAAAACATTTGGACTAAACTAAAGACACATGGACAGATAAATATATGATGTTAAAGGTCCTACATGTTCAGACAAAGACTGAAGCTGTGGTTACTGGACTTCAGCAGAGGTTCTGCTCTGTACAAAGACCACATGGTCACTAAATGTAATGATGGTTCTTTGCAGGCTTCAGTCAGACTGATCTGAGAGCTGTGACAAAGATGAACTGATCAGTTCTTTAGTGTTGGAATGAGAGAACAAACACTTTGAGATCAGATCTGATGAATGAGGACCACTGTCTCTGTACATCTTGTAATGCTGTCAGCTGGAATCAGCTTTATTTCCTGTAGACATGAACACAACAACAACAGTCGTCTTCACATCAACCAAAAACACATGATCACAACGAGCTTCTGGCTCATCTGATTGGCTGACTGTTCTCTCTCTCTGTCTTTCTGTCCAATCCTGAAGCCTGTCACCGTTCTCCTCTCACAGCTTCACTGAGGAAAGCAGCCGCTGAGAAGGTCGGAGGTTTACAGGAAATACTGGATCTGTGCTTTGATACTAACTGTGTTTAGTACAATACTGCTGAGACCAACATGGACTGACTGCAACCCTCTACTGACCTCAGATATGCAAGTCTATAGTGTGGACTCTCCACAAGGTCAGACAGAGGCTTCACTCCTGAATCCTGCATGTTGTTGAATCTCAGGTCCAACACGCTCAGATGGGAGGGGTTGGACTTCAGAGCTGAGGCCAGAGAAGCACAGCTGATCTCTGACAAACTGCAGCGCTCCAATCTGAATAAAGAATAAATGATGTTGATAAAAATCCATTTATAATCCAATCAGATGTGTTCAGGTTTGAAATGTGCAGCTCAACATTACTATGTCCTAATCAATGAGCTTTTCTCTAAAATGAGTAGAGTGACTTTGTCATTGTGTTATTGTGGATCATCATAATGTCAGCCTTCTACAGACACTGCCTTCACATCAACCAAAAACACATGATCACAACCAGCTTCTGGCTCATCTGATTGGCTGACTGTTCTCTCTCTCTCTGTCTTTCTGTCCAATCCTGAAGCCTGTCACCGTTCTCCTCTCACAGCTTCACTGAGGAAAGCAGCCGCTGAGAAGGTCGGAGGTTTACAGGAAATACTGGATCTGTGCTTTGATACTAACTGTGTTTAGTACAATACTGCTGAGACCAACATGGGCTGACTGCGACCCTCTACTGACCTCAGAGTCTGCAGACTGCAGTGTGGACTCTCCACAAGATCAGACACAGGCTTCACTCCTGAATCCTGCAGCTCGTTCCAACTCAGGTCCAGCTCTGTCAGATGGGAGGGTTGGACTTCAGAGCTGAGGCCAGAGAAGCACAGCTGATCTCTGACAACCTGCAGCGCTCCAATCTGAATAAAGAATAAATGATGTTGATAAAAATCCATTTATAATCCAATCAGATGTGTTCAGGTTTGAAATGTGCAGCTCAACATTACTATGTCCTAATCAATGAGCTTTTCTCTAAAATGAGTAGAGTGACTTTGTCATTGTGTTATTGTGGATCATCATAATGTCAGCCTTCTACAGACATCATCCAAACGTCAGCACAACATTCAGACAACCATTCAGTGTGTGTGTGTGTGTGTGTGTGTGTGTGTGTGTGTGTGTTGAAATCAACAGAAACCAAAGAAATATTTCTACTTCAACAAGTAAACTTGATCATTTCAAACAAATCTGAGTTCAGAGGATCTTCTGTATACAGATGTGACCATTTACCAACAATTCTAAACATTCATTGACTTTAACCACTAACAGAGGACATTTTCTACAGTTTCTTTAAGAAACACAAGTCTTTGTGACTGCAGACTAAATTTAATACAACAAACATGAAAATATGAACAAAAGGACATTTACAACTTTATGGATGTAAGTTATGTCTGAACATAAATTAGCTTCACTTGTTAATGAAACATCAGATCTACAATAGTAACATCAATGATGAATTCTCCATGCATACCAAAGTTTGTCATGGAGTCCCACAAGGTTCTGTACTAGGACCACTCCTATTTAGTTTATATATGCTTCCTTTAGGGAACATTATTAGGAATCACTCTATCAATTTTCATTGCTATGCTGACGACACCCAATTATATTTATCGATCAAGCCTGATGAAACAAATCAATTAACTAAACTCCAAGCATGCCTTAAGGATATAAAAAGTTGGATGACCTACAATTGTCTAATGTTAAATTCAGACAAAACTGAAGTTCTTGTAATTGGACCCAAACACCTCAGAAACTCTCTTTCTAGAGACTTAGTTACTCTAGACGGATCAGCCTGGCCTCCAGCTCCACCGTAAAGAATCTTGGAGTTTTTTGATCAGGATTTGTCCTTTAATGTCCACATAAAACAAATTTCGAGGACTGCATTCTTCCACTTACGTAACATCGCCAAAATCAGACGCATTGTATCTCAAGTGGATGCAGAAAAACTAGTCCACGCATTTGTTACTTCTAGGCTGGACTATTGTAACTCTTTGTTATCAGGCTGCTCCAATAAGTCTCTGAGGACTTTGCAGTTAATTCAGAATGCTGCTGCGTATTCTGACAGGAACCAAGATCAGAGATCACATCTCTCCCATTTTGGCTTCCTTGCATTGGCTACCTGTTAAATCTAGAATAGAATTTAAAATTCTTCTCCTTACTTACAAAGCTCTTCATGGTCAGGCACCATCATATCTAAAAGAGCTCATAGTACCTTACTACCCTCTAGAACACTGCGCTCTCAGGATGCTGGGTTCCTTGTGGTTCCTATAGTTTCCAAAGTAGATTGGGAGCCAGAGCTTTCAGCTATCAGGCTCCTCTTCTGTGGAACAAACTACCATTCTGGGTTCGGGAGGCAGACACGGTCAACACCTTTAAGAGTAGACTTAAGACTTTCCTTTTGATAGAGCTTATAGTTAGGGCTGGCTCAGGTCACCCCTTAGTTATGCTGCCATAGGACTAGACTGCCGGGGGACTCTCCTCCCTCTCTCTCTCTCTCTCCCTCTCCCTCCCCTCTCCTCCTCTCTCTCTCTCACCATCAGTGGACATACATGTCTCATTAATGCATGCTACTAACCGAACTTCCCGAGTTTTTGTGCTCTGTCGTCCAGCAGGTTCTCGTGGATCGTGGCTGCTGCTGTGATCCTGCGCAACGTCCACTACATATATTATTACTGTCATTATTGCTACCATATCTGCTCCTGTGGTCATTTTATCATTCATTGTAATTCATTGTCATTTTATCATTCATTGTAATTGTACAATATGTTTGTGTTGACTTGTTCTGTACACGTGACATCTATTGCACGTCTGTCCGTCCTGGGAGAGGGATCCTCCTCTGTGGCCCTTCCTGAGGTTTCTTCCACCTTTTTCCCTGTTAAAAGGGTTTTTGTGGGCAAGTTTTTCCTCACTCGAACCGAGGTCTAAGGACAGAGGGTGTCACTCCCTGTACAGATTGTAAAGCCCTCAGAGGAAAATGTACTTTGTGACTTTGGACTATACAAATAAAATTTGATTTGATTTGATTTGATTTGAACAGAGAGTCAGTGAACTGACCTCAGAGTCTTCAGTCTGCAGTGTGGACTCTCCAGAAAATCACACAGCAGCTTCACTCCTGAATCCTGCAGCTTGTTGTAGCTCAGGTCCAGCTCTGTCAGATGGGAGGGTTGGACTTCAGAGCTGAGGCCAGAGAAGCACAGCTGATCTCTGACAACCTGCAGCTCCTCAATCTGAACAAAGAATAAATGATGTTGATAAAAATCCATTTATAATCCAATCAGATGTGTTCAGGTTTGAAAACATAAAAGACAATATTTATAAAAATGTGTTGTTCGTTCAGTTTTTCTTATATAAAATGTCTCACATAAATCAAAATAAAGACATTGATATCAACGATCAGACATTATTTGTGGAAACACATTGAAATCAACAGAAACCAAAGAAATATTTCTACTTCAACAAGTAAACTTGATCATTTCAAACAAATCTGAGTTCAGAGGATCTTCTGTATATCTTTGTGGGAGTATCTTAAAGAAAGAAGGAGAAGTTCTGGAACAATCAGGAGGCAATGTTTGGACACTTTTTCTTGGCAGGTCAAGATTCCAAAGTTTTCTAAGAAGTATTTCATACTCAATTACACTGAAACAAATAAAACAAAGCAGTGTGCAAGTGATATAGGACAGGTTTATGTAAAGAGGCTGTGTAGCGTAGCCAGCTTCCTGTCAGCTCTCATGTTAACGTGTTGGAGTGAAGCTCACAGACCTGCATCAAGTCTGCTGACTCTGCACATTTCACTCAAGTACACAGTGGAAATAAAGTGCTGACAGCCCTGAACGCATCAAACATGTAAATATGGAGTCTGTTCTAAAAACATTTGGACTAAACTAAAGACACATGGACAGATAAATATATGATGTTAAAGGTCCTACATGTTCACACAAAGACTGAAGCTGTGGTTACTGGACTTCAGCAGAGGTTCTGCTCTGTACAAAGACCACATGGTCACTAAATGTAATGATGGTTCTTTGCAGGCTTCAGTCAGACTGATCTGAGAGCTGTGACAAAGATGACCTGATCAGTTCTTTAGTGTTGCAATGAGAGAACAAACACTTTGAGATCAGATCTGATGAATGAGGACCACTGTCTCTGTACATCTTGTAATGCTGTCAGCTGGAATCAGCTTTATTTCCTGTAGACATGAACACAACAACAACAGTCGTCTTCACATCAACCAAAAACACATGATCACAACGAGCTTCTGGCTCATCTGATTGGCTGACTGTTCTCTCTCTCTCTGTCTTTCTGTCCAATCCTGAAGCCTGTCACCGTTCTCCTCTCACAGCTTCACTGAGGAAAGCAGCCGCTGAGAAGGTCGGAGGTTTACAGGAAATACTGGATCTGTGCTTTGATACTAACTGTGTTTAGTACAATACTGCTGAGACCAACATGGACTGACTGCAACCCTCTACTGACCTCAGAGTCTGCAGACTGCAGTGTGGACTCTTCAGAAAATCACATAGCAGCTTCACTCCTGAATCCTGCAGGTTGTTGAATCTCAGGTCCAGCTCTGTCAGATGGGAGGGGTTGGACTTCAGAGCTGAGGCCAGAGAAGCACAGCTGATCTCTGACAAACTGCAGCTCCTCAATCTGAATGAAGAATAAATGATGTTGATAAAAATCCATTTATAATCCAATCAGATGTGTTCAGGTTTGAAATGTGCAGCTCAACATTACTATGTCCTAATCAATGAGCTTTTCTCTAAAATGAGTAGAGTGACTTTGTCATTGTGTTATTGTGGATCATCATAATGTCAGCCTTCTACAGACATCATCCAAACGTCAGCACAACATTCAGACAACCTTCATGTCAGCACAGATTAATAACATGCTGCTGATCTGTGTGTGTGTGTGTGTGTATGTGTGTGTGTGTGTGTGTGTGTGTTGAAATCAACAGAAACCAAAGAAATATTTCTACTTCAACAAGTAAACTTGATCATTTCAAACAAATCTGAGTTCAGAGGATCTTCTGTATACAGATGTGACCATTTACCAACAATTCTAAACATTCATTGACTTTAACCACTAACAGAGGACATTTTCTACAGTTTCTTTAAGAAACACAAGTCTTTGTGACTGCAGACTAAATTTAATACAACAAACATGAAAATATGAACAAAAGGACATTTACAACTTTATGGATGTAAGTTATGTCTGAACATAAATTAGCTTCAATTGTTAATTAAACATCAGATCTACAATAGTAACAGAGAGTCAGTGAACTGACCTCAGAGTCTTCAGTCTGCAGTGTGGACTCTGCAGAAAATCACACAGCAGCTTCACTTCTGAATCCTGCAGCTCGTTCCAACTCAGGTCCAGCTCTGTCAGATGGGAGGGGTTGGACTTCAGAGCTGAGGCCAGAGAAGCACAGCTGATCTCTGACAAACTGCAGCGCCTCAATCTGAATAAAGAATAAATGATGTTGATAAAAATCCATTTATAATCCAATCAGATGTGTTCAGGTTTGAAAACATAAAAAGACATTATTTATAAAAATGTGTTGTTCATTCAGTTTTTCTTATATAAAATGTCTCATAAATCAAAATAAAGACATTGATATCAACGATCAGACATTATTTGTGGAAACACATTGAAATCAACAGAAACCAAAGAAATATTTCTACTTCAACAAGTAAACTTGATCATTTCAAACAAATCTGAGTTCAGAGGATCTTCTGTATACAGATGTGACCATTTACCAACAATTCTAAACATTCATTGACTTTAACCACTAACAGAGGACATTTTCTACAGTTTCTTTAAGAAACACAAGTCTTTGTGACTGCAGACTAAATTTAATACAACAAACATGAAAATATGAACAAAAGGACATTTACAACTTTATGGATGTAAGTTATGTCTGAACATAAATTAGCTTCACTTGTTAATTAAACATCAGATCTACAATAGTAACAGAGAGTCAGTGAACTGACCTCAGAGTCTTCAGTCTGCAGTGTGGACTCTCCAGAAAATCACACAGCAGCTTCATTCCTGAATCCTGCAGGTTGTTCCAACTCAGGTCCAGCTCTGTCAGATGGGAGGGGTTGGACTTCAGAGCTGAGGCCAGAGAAGCACAGCTGGTCACTGACAAACTGCAGCGCCTCAATCTGAATAAAGAATAAATGATGTTGATAAAAATCCATTTATAATCCAATCAGATGTGTTCAGGTTTGAAATGTGCAGCTCAACATTACTATGTCCTAATCAGCTTTTCTCAACCTTTCTGTGAGCTTCATTCTCAATCATCTTTAGAACTGGATCAAATGTGCAAAGTGACATGAATGTTGTGAATGTTTTCTGAAGTTTAGAGGATGATATTCTGACCAGTCACTCTTCATAGACAAATAGCTGGACATTGGAGACTTCGCTGTCTCTTTGTGGTCCTGAACTCTGCAAACACCAACATGTTTTTATTCAGATCACATGAGTCTTTGATAAATCCTCTGATCAAAGTCATTTATGAAGCTCTAAACACACAAACTGCTGCTGTTGATAATGAGGAGCTTTAAAAGTTTGTATTCGTCCTCTTAGATCAGATTACAGCTTTTCCAGGTGACTGACAGCTGTCACAGACACTAAGAGGAAGATGTCACAAATGATTTCTCTTCTGTCACAATAAGTTTGTTACATTTTAGTTATTTTAAATCAGTTCACATTGTTGATTCTTCGTGACTCAATACTCAGAACTCAACGTTCACTCAACATTTTTGTTTTTGTTGTTTTTGTTCATGTTAATTTTTGTTTTGTGTCAGAGTTTTGAATCAGGCTGATGTCTGCAGGAAATCAGCCTGATTTAAATCACAGAATGTAGATGACAGTGCATGTTTCCATGCAAGGAGAAGATTTATATTATGTATGAGCATGGTAACTCAATCATGATTCAAATTCTGAATCATTTATTAATAAAATCTGAGAGGTTTGTTCAAAAGAAGCGTACATTTGTACTAATTAATATGAAAATACAGACAGAGTTCAATTACTCAAACTCGATGAACTGCTGGAGTTCTCCAGTCTTTTAGTTCACAGCAGTAAGGTGAACATGCTAAAGGGTGAAATTTGTCTGCAGTCAATAATTCAATTCAACATACACAGAAAATAGAGTTTCTAGTAATAAAATGAACAATGAATGATTATTTGCCTGCTTTAAATGTCTTTTCTCTATTCACAATAATTTATTTTTCCAATAATTACAATCAGTGCAAAATCCAATAACTCTTTCCAGAATTCTAAATTATCGATTTGTGAGATAAAATTCAGAAGCTACAAATGATGGCAACACTTGAATGCACCACAGCACAACAAGAACAACAGCTGTCACAGTATGATGCATGAAATACTGAACATGTGCACAAATAAAACATGAAAGGATTCAAATCTATGGGATGAAATATTAGAGTCAAATAAATGAGTCAGTATCAGTTCTCTTACTTTGTGTCTGAGGGTCCAGGTTCATCACTGGAGGCTGGAGGAGGATGTTTCAACCAGTAATGCTTCATAGACAAATAGCTGGACATTGGAGACTTCACTGTCTCTTTGTGGTCCTGACTTCTGCAAACACCAACATGTTTTTATTCAGATCACATGAATCTTTGATAAATCCTCTGATCAAAGTCATTTATGAAGCTCTAAACACACAAACTGCTGCTGTTGATAATGAGGAGCTTTAAAAGTTTGTATTCGTCCTCTTAGATCAGATTACAGCTTTTCCAGGTGACTGACAGCTGTCACAGACACTAAGAGGAAGATGTCACAAATGATTTCTCTTTCTGTCACGATAAGTTTGTTACATTTTAGTTATTTTAAATCAGTTCACATTGTTGTTGATGATACTATTTATTTTTTAGTTAGTATCAGTTCTCTTACTTTGTGTCTGAGGGTCCAGGTTCATCACTGGGGAGTATAGGAAGACGACTTTTGGACCAGTCACTCTTCATAGACAGACAGCTGGATGCTGGAGACTCTGCTCTGTCCTCCTCTTTCTTTACATGAACATCCATCTTCTGGACTTCAGTCAGTCTGAGAGGTGAAACAGTAACAGGCTTCCATAAGAAACAACAAACACAATATAATACAACAGTCATATTTTCACCTGGTCACTTTTCTTTAAGTCTCTGCTTGTTTTCTTGGTTTCAGCAGGTTTAATGTGAATTATTCAATTCAAGACTATTAATGAAGACTTTGTAATTCATATTTTTTGGGGATGATACTGTTGATTCTCTGTGACAGTTTTTTATTGTTTGTACATTAATATGGAGGCTGCTCCATTGTATTTTGAATCATTTAAGTTAACGTATTTATTCTTTCCTGTTTTGGATTGGTGGGGAGAGTTTTAGCCTGTTTTCCTCTCATAATGTAACAGACTGTTGTATTACCACAGATCATCTGAACAGGTTTGGAATCTCTCCCTCAGAGTTTGACAAACAGGGGGCCCCAAACAGCATCTTGCATCGGGCCGCCAAACAGCTAGAAACAGCCCTGGGGCTGGGTGTGTTCGTGCTGAGTGTAACCGCTGTGAAACAATCAGGAAGTAACTTTTATTCCTCTTCTGTAGTTTGTGCAGCACAAACATCCACACACTACATGTTGACTGATTCACACCGCACACAGATATATCACATTCACTGGTTTTGTTGGAAGTAAATGACTTTCCTATTGAGTCTGCCAGTCAGGAACCAGACTGTAACACGTCCACAGAGAGAAAACTGACTCAGAGACTTTGACAGGAAAAGAATAAAAATGTTGGATTAACACTCACCCTGACTCAGCATCACTTTTCCTCCGTCTGCTCTGTGGACTTTAGATGAAGTCTAGAGTTTTGACGGTCGAAGCTGGATCTATTGAACGGCTCTTTAACACGAACGATGGGAACAGACTTACTTTCCGTTTCTTTTCTTTTTTAAAAAAATGCTGCATGCGCAGTTGCGCTCACAAGCTCAAAGTTCCTCCTCTGCTCCTCCTCTGCTCCTCCTCTGCTCCTCCTCTGAGAGAGACAGAGAACAGCAGTACGTGCCAGGTGCGTATCTGATATGCAAAAACAGTAAATCAAAGTGTAATATTTGCTAGAATACCCCTTTCAATTATACGAGTGTGTGTATCTATATATCTATATAAATCCATCTATATATACACTACTCACAAAAAGGATTTTTGACTTTCAGGGGAAATTAATGGAAAATGTAAAAAGTTCATGCTGCAGTGATTTTATATCATGAAAGTAGGACATTTGATTAGAAGCATGCAATGGTCATTTCTTCATCTCAAACAGTGTATTGAAACTAAAGCTAACAACAGTGGTGTGTGTACCACAACAAAACATATTTGAGTATTTGAATCACAGAGTCTGACAGAAAGCACAGAGACACTACAGGTTTACAACACATGTGGCTTTTATTGGTAAATGTTTATATCACGGCAGTTTACAAGATTAACAAGGTGAGACAGAGGGAGCTCTTGTACATGTAAAGAGAATAAGAAGGCTTATAGGACAAAATCCATGCACTGATTTCAAACACATGATGTGAAATTAAATGAATCTCTGGTTAAATGCTGCTGATTCTTTGACTCTCATACATGCACAGTTATTCTTTCTGCTGTTATTTTATCATCCTGTCCACTGTCTGCATTAGCTCTTCCACTTGACGTGAATCTGAGGCACCGTTCTCGAAAAGGACACACCGATTGCCACACTGCTCAACTAGTTTCTTGAGATCAGCCGGACAGTCATGCAAAAAATCCTCAAAGCTGATGTTGTCACGCTTCAGGTCGTCCCCACGAGTAAACAGGACGACTGTTTGTTCCTGAACTCTGGGACCAAAAGCTTGTTTCAGCTTTTTCAGTATGTTTCTCTCACAATCTGTAAATCTGCTAACATGCATCACGAGTAAGTATACAGGAGATCCTGACTGACAGAGCTCTTTGCACTTTGTAACATGTTTGTCCTTCACTGATGATTCAATATCATCATCAAAGATATCTGGGGTATCAATGACACGTACATGTGTACCGTCTATCTCAGTTTCTGCCTCTTGGCACTCTGTGGTGACCATTTTTGAATCGGCTCTTGAACAGTTTTTTTCCCAGTATTGTGTTTCCACTTGCACTCTTTCCAGTCCCGGATATTCCCAGAAGAACAAGATTCAGTTTGCTAAAAGCAAACAGCTGCTGGAACATCTCACAACAAATGAGCTTAACAGTCAACAGGTTAGTAATGATTGGGTTTGTGAAGTAAAGATGGGGAAAAATGGTGAAAAACTGTATACATACTATATAAAATATGAAATATGAGAAACACTGAACACTTGTTGGCTGCTTTTCTTTCATTCTGTCGTCCAGTGCATCTCAAACCATCTCAGGTGAATTTAGGTCTGATGATTGTTGAGGCCAGGTCGTCTGATGCAGCACTTTGTTTGGGGTCATTGTCCTGTTGAAACACATGATGGTCCCACTAAGAACAAACCAGATGGGATGGCATGTCTCTGCAGAGTGCTGTGGTAGCCATGCTAGTTAAGTGCCTCTTGAATTTTGAATAAATTACCAATGGTGTCACCAGCAAAGCACCCCACATCACCTCAACACCTTTTCCATGCTTAAGGGTGGGAACCACACATGCAGATCCACCCATTCACCTTCAAAGTCCAGCTGTCAAAAACATGGCAGCTGGACTTTGAACCAAATCTGAGATTTTTGGATTTCCACTGGTCTAATGTCCAATCTTGTGTTTCTTGGTCCAGGCAGCTCTCTTCCTCTGTTAAACTGTCATTTCTCTTTACTTAGTTGAGTGGTTCCTGTCATAAAATGGTTACTACTACTATGTGTTATTTCATAGTTTGGATGTCTTTAGTGTTCATCTACAAGCAGAAACACTGACAGCAAACAATAAACAACATGATGTGACCAGATATGACAGAAACTTTAATCATGATTACAAAACACATGAACTGTAAGTTTCATTTTTATTATCTCTACTTGGACAAACTGCACAGACGGTTTGTTGTGATACGATTGTTTTACACCGGAATGTGGAGGGACAAGACGGCAGGTACAGATGGTATGTTGGAATGATTCCTGCCAAAAGTCCAACGTGAAATTTTAAAATTCAATGTTTCTTTCAAGTCTCTCAAACTTTTGACGTCGTGTCCCACCTCAGAATATACAGGCCACCTGCATGAACGTGATGTGACTATAGAGCTGGATGGTAAAAACTAAATATTACAGGCTGGTTCAAGTATTTCCTTTGTGGTATCGACGGTAAATGTAAATTAAATTTTCTGTGTTCTTCTGTGTACCACAGTTTGAGAACAAGTGTTTTATTAAATTACAAAAAAGAAGCGGTACATCTTCACCTGAGCTATAGCTCAGCTATAATGTTTAATTTCTTCTTTCTACATCAGTTATTAACTATACAGACTTATAACAAGACGAGTTGTAGCAACCAATAATGTAATAAGTTACATAAATTACATTAATGGCGTAGCATTAGAAAAAACCTTGTAATGTAAAATGTAGTAACACAAACAGGGATGAATTTCTTGGAAATTAAACATAATTTTGCTCATCGAAAATAGAAATACTGGATGGTTCATTCATACACTTCATAGTATTGAATATTACATTATAACTTATTACATTATTGGATGTTATGTTATTGGTTGCAAATCATTTCTAAGAAAAAAAAACAGAAACAGCAGCCGACAGCAAATCATCAAAGTTTATTTCCTGCACATTTAAAAGCAATAAAAGTATCAGCTTCTATCTATGAATGACAGCCCCATCGTTTTAGAAAACCTAAACATGAGCTCAGCTCTCTGCGGGCGTTCGAGTGGTACCGACAAGCCTCGGCTGCGGATTTGGACCGCGTGTTTCCTGTTTGCCTGTCGGATCGTCTGCGAAGAGTCCGACATGCAGCAACAGTTCACGTCCAAAAACCCAGAAGCAAAACTCTGCGTAGTACAGGAACTCTACGACCTGCAGAGCGAGCCAGTGTCACCATCTAGTGGTAAAATAATAAAAAAAACAGTGCACAAAACCTCCCTGTTCAAGCCCCCCCCCCAAAATCTGTCACTCGAATAAATTAGCTCGTTAATTTCGCTCTCAGTTCATCATCCATCATCAGCCAGTATTTACACCAGTGCTTCAGCCAGTTCAACAGTTTTTACTATCCAAAGAAAAAAAAAACAAAACAAACCAAAACAAAAAAAAAACTCAAATTCACCGTTTGGCAAATTATTTTTCTGATTTTGAAAAACAAAAAGCTGCTTGAGGAGAGAAGAGTAGAAAACAAGTCACACGTTTGAGAGTCCACTTCGCTCGCCTGTTAGCCCGCCATTCGACGCCTCCATTGCCCAGAACAAATTCAAATTTAAAGGGCAGGTTTGTATCGGACTGCGACGGGGTTCACAAGACCATTTGATCCGCTCTCTGTCTTCAAGTTGCTCTTGTTGTCTGTGAACAGACAACAAGAGCAACTTGAAGACAGAGAGCGGATCAAAACAAACATTTCATTTACCGGCAGACGACTCAGAAACCGTTCAGGAAGCCAGAAAGAGAATTTTAAGGAGAACGCTTCTCCTTCCTCAACGTGACGTTCAAATTCAAAAACGATTGCTGCCAACGCCTTCCACGTCCACGTTCTCGTTCCCTCGCGCCGTCTGCGGGATCGCGTTCTCGCACGAAAAGTCGGCGAATAAAGTCTGGACTCTGACGGACGGCACCGAGTCCTCGCAGAGTTTTTGAGGGAAACGAGTGAAAGGAGAAAACGTGCAGACAAAAAACAAAAACAAAAAAAAAAACCCTGCGCTTGTTACCGTGACTCAAACTAATCATCAAGTTAATCTGCAGTTTGTTCGTTTATTTGGTCTAAGACGTAGAAAACAGTGACTCGGATGTTCAGAGACATCCTGACATTTCACAGGTTGGAGAACAATTCATTTTGTCTGTCGACTCAATCGATTAATCCACATTTCGTTACAGCCCGACACCAGAGTGGGAGGTAATAAACAACGACATAATCTCACAATGATGACTCAGCAGTTTTCTGACTAACAAACAAAACAAACAATCAAAAAAGAAAACCAACAACCTTTATAGAAAAATGTTTTTTTTTGTTTTTTTTTAAACCCAACACACACCTTCAGTTTCTCCCTCCTGTG
>CM071618.1:2112914-2207170 GCA_036365135.1 Miichthys miiuy
TTTTAGAGCCGGTGGTCAGCTAACCAGCCATGAGGAGCTTCTGTCAGACTCTCCTTTCAAGGTTTAAAAAGACAGAACTGACACATGGCTCTAAATTTGATGAAACGCAAGGGGATAAAAATGTGACGTAGTCTTCACTTTCACTAGATGTTGCAGCATCTCAGACCAAAACAAAGAGTTAATACAGCTCACCAGACTTTGTTTACTTGCTCAGGTTTCCTGGTTCATGTTCTTCTAAATATGCTTCTACATGTGGAAATATGCTGCGTACTGCATTTGCTTCTATTTTGTCTGTTTTTGCTGACAAAACATCGACTAGAACGGCCGCATATCGCTGCGGAATGGTCGAATTAAACCAGACGAGACTCACACACACACACACACACACACTCACTCTGGTCAGGATGTCATCACTCCTCTATATCTTCACATATCAAGTAGTTCTTTTGCTCCTTTATCTCGTGCCCTGATGGAAAGGTTGTGTTTGTTTGTTTGTGTCGTCTCCAGGCCGAACCAGTAATGACAGCACCAAGAAGTTTCCTCTGACAAGATTTTTGAAGCCATCTCCTCCATGTTTCCTGACAAGGGCTCCACCGAGGAGCTCAAAGAGAAGTTAGTGTGTTTGTTTGTTGGAGTGTGTGTGAGTGTATCTATGGATACAGAGACAGTCGTTCATTGGAGGAGGTAACACATGCCTGAGTGTGCAAAGATCATTGAACTGAAGTGTTTTCACGTCTCGAAGCCTCTCTGGTATTTTAACTAAGCGATCAGTTAGAATGACTTTGATATGGAATAAAAGATAAAACTGATTTAATGCAGTTTCTTTAAAAACATGTTTTGGAGTTTAGTGGAAGTTTTTCAGCGACTTTGTTGATGCTGAATCTCCTGTCTTGTTTACGGCAGTGTGACTCCCACAGCTCCATTGTTAGCAGAGTTAGGAGCAGCTGTTTCCTCTGTACATGGAAGCAAGTCTGTTTACTGCATTGTGTCAATAAAATGTCCTGTGTGTGTGTGTGTGTGTGTGTGTGTCAGGTACAAGGAGTTGACGGAGCAGCAGCTTCCCGGCGCGCTGCCCCCTGAGTGCACGCCGAACATCGACGGTCCGAACGCTCGCTGGTGCAGCGAACAGAGCCTGCACTCCTTCCACACTCTGTTCTGCAGACGCTGCTTCAAATACGACTGCTTCCTGCACCGTTAGTACACACACACACACACACACGAGACATTTAATGAAATAAGAATGAAATAGACCATAAATCTCTAAAAACCTGCTTCCATCTCGCGCCCCTTCCTTTAGCTTTCCATGCAACTCCAAACACCTACAAGCGCAAGAACTTGGAGAACCTGGTGGACAGTAAACCCTGCGGCATGGACTGCTACATGTACCTGGTCCAGGTGAGTAATGTCTCAGATTAAACAAACACGTTTGAAACTGATTAAAACATCAGTTTGACTTCATGACCAGCAGGTTGTTCAGTGTGTCACGGTTGTGATTCCTCAGGATGGGATGATGAGCGAGTACCCTGCAGGCGTTGTTGCAGAGCGAGCCAAGACGCCTTCCAAGCGCTCCGTGGGCCGTCGCCGCGGACGACTGCCGAACAGCAACAGCCGGCCCAGCACCCCGACCGTTTCCTCGGAAACCAAAGACACGGACAGCGACCGCGAGGGCAGCAAAGAAGACGAGCGAGACAACGACAAAGACGACGAAGACAAGAAGGACGACAACACCAGCAGCTCAGGTACAATCCCTCGCTCGTCACGTGAAGCAGCAGAGGAGATGCCTTTTAACGGAAATATTCATCCCTGTAGACCCAAATTCAGTTTTAGGTGTCAGTTGAGACCCTGGTTCCTTCAGTCTTAGATCTCGTGTCATTGTTATCTTTGTGCAGAAGGCAACTCTCGGTGTCAGACTCCAGTGAAGATGAAGCTGACCGGGGAGGCAGAAGCGGTGGAGTGGAGCGGGGCTGAAGCCTCTCTGTTCAGGGTCCTCATTGGGACGTACTACGACAACTTCTGCGCCATCGCACGGCTCATCGGCACCAAGACCTGCAGACAGGTGAGCTGGCAAGTTTGAGCTCACCAACCGACTCAAAAACATGCTTCAGTTGTGTCTTTTTAGAGCGAAGCTAAAGTCTGCTGTGGTGTCCTGCAGGTTTACGAGTTCAGGGTCAAGGAGTCGAGCATCATCGCTCGAGCTCCTGCTGAAGACGAGGACACACCGCCTAGGAAGAAGAAGAGGAAACATAGATTGTGGGCCACTCACTGCAGGAAGATCCAGCTGAAGAAAGGTCAGAGGTCACTTCATCTTTACCGAAAGTTCATTAACGTGGGCCAGAACCACCACCACAGATTGTTGGGCAGGTTTGGATCGAAACACCTGAACTAACGCTGAAACTCTCCTCCTCTCTTTACAGATGGCTCGTCCAATCACGTGTATAACTACCAGCCATGTGACCACCCTCGGCAGCCCTGCGACTCGTGTCTCGCGTCACCGCTCAAAACTTCTGCGAGAAGTTTTGCCAGTGCAGCTCTGAGTGTAAGAACACACACACTCGTGACCGGTGCAGCTTGATTGTATCAGAAATGAAAAACTCACTTTGCTGTCCTCGCTTTGGGTGCAGGTCAGAACCGTTTCCCAGGCTGTCGGTGCAAAGCTCAGTGCAACACCAAGCAGTGTCCCTGCTACCTGGCGGTGAGGGAGTGCGACCCCGATCTGTGCCTGACCTGCGGCGCTGCAGACCACTGGGACAGCAAGAACGTGTCCTGCAAGAACTGCTCCATTCAGAGAGGCGCCAAGAAGGTAACACAGTCAGCCAAACCGCCTCAGTCTGAAGTTTGAAGCTCAACTCTGACGTTTCTAAACCTGTTTTCTCTCAGCATCTGCTGCTGGCCCCGTCAGACGTGGCCGGTTGGGGCATCTTCATCAAAGAGCCGGTCCAGAAAAACGAGTTCATCTCCGAGTACTGTGGAGAGGTAGGACTTCACTGCCGCTGTGTTTTCTGCTGGGACAAACGTCGACTGGTCGGCTCGTACCAAACAAACATGTTTTCCTACATCTGGAGAACAAGCAACAAATCTTCTGATTTATTCGTGTAGCTGTAATTCTGTAGACGGGAAAGCTTCAGAAGTCACATAATCCCACGGTGAGATGTGGAGACAGGATTACACTCTGAAATTTAAATGTCTTTGTAGATCATCTCTCAGGATGAAGCAGATCGCAGAGGGAAAGTCTACGACAAATACATGTGCAGCTTCCTCTTCAACCTCAACAATGGTAAAACACACACACACACACTCGATGAAATAAAACATGATGTCCAGGCTTGACAGTTCGGTTACTCGCAACTTTCTTTTCTTTACAGACTTTGTTGTTGACGCCACGAGGAAAGGCAACAAGATCCGCTTTGCCAACCATTCTGTCAACCCTAACTGCTATGCAAAAGGTGAGAAGATGTTGGTGATGGATCAGCTGCAGCCTCACGAGACACACACAGTCTGTACTGACACATTGTTAGGAGGAGGTTGACTCATGCTGATCTTCTCTGCAGTGATGATGGTGAACGGGGATCACAGGATAGGAATCTTTGCTAAGAGAGCCATCCAGACTGGAGAGGAACTCTTCTTTGACTACAGGTCGGTGTCAGCCACAGTTTGATCGATTAAAAAGATTCAACCAGGTCACCAACAGCAGACACAGCAGCAGCTAATATTACTGACTAGTCCAACAGCAGTCAGCCCAGCTCGGCGTCTGTCTTTCAGCCTTTTATTTCACCAAGCTCTCACCAACCACTAAAAGTCAGTCCCAGATTTACTCTTGTCCGCGGCTTCTTGCTCGCTCACTCTCTCCTTTTCTCTTCTTAGCTTCCTCCGTCAGCGTCCTCTTCACTCTCTTCTCCTCTGCCATTATGTCCATAGAGGCTGCTGACTGCTGGGCCTGTAAACCTCTTCCTCTTCCAGCCCGGCTAACAAACCGAGCTGGACTTAACGCTGCCTTTTTAAACAGTATCTGAAGCTCAGATTTAGCTCTTTGATACAAACGGTAGTTTGGTTTAGATTTGTCCTGAATCCCAGGAAATATCCGGATGTTAAATTATTTAATCTAGCAGCATGTTTGAAGTCGTTTCAGGCAGCAATAACTCCAAAGACACTTGATAAAAAAACCTTGATCCTCGTGAAGCGCGCTGAAACCTCGTGAACTGTGTTTCTGCAGGTACAGCCAGGCCGACGCTCTGAAGTACGTCGGGATCGAGCGAGAGATGGAGATCGCCTGACTCGGACTTCTACCTCCTGTGGATCAATGACACAAAGGCCTTACACTCAAACACAAACACACCTTCACTTCAGGAAATCCAGACGACTTGTCAAAATGCTAGAAAGCTTCAGGAAAACTGGGAATATTTGAAGCTGAATTTTGATGCTGTTTTTCTTTTTTCGCCACCTTGGGCTTTAAAAAACAAAAAAATCTTTTCATATCTGTTTTCATTTTTCTTCTTGTGATTTTTACTCCTGTCGACAAATCCTCCTCTTCTGTCGAGGCGAGAGTCTCGGATTCCTTTTTAAAAAAAAATCTTCCCTCAGCTGAAGCTCCGAACTGAAATTAATGTTTTTACGGTGAGAGGAGACGAACCCACGACTCGCTTCAGGGACCAAAAATCCTCCACCAGCCGCTCTCTCACAACTTGACTCGGACTCTGGACTTTGTACCGTGTGCCACACGTGGGTCAGCTGTCATGTTGTGTGTGTGTGTGTTTTTGTTTTTATACAGTGTGAACTGAACCAGCCACACACTCCTCAGAGTGCCAGATCTGTCTGTCTGTCTGTCAAACGGGGCGTTCACAAAGCCGAATCGAAGCAGATCACACACACACACGGGTTTGTTTCTGTATTTTAGAGTGACGCCGTCGACGTCTGCACAGCTGAGAGGATTTATCAGTTTACCTGCAACAACTTCTTTTTTTTAAATGGGGTGAAAATGACAAACATTCTCTGATTCCGGCTCCTCTGATGTGAATATTTTCTGTTTCTCTTGGTCGTATATTGTTAGAAAGTTTAGATTTTTAGGTATCAATTTGCAGATTTTCAAGTTCAATCTTTAAAAAAAACAAACTTTGGCTTTAGACGAAGCCTGAAAATAACTTATGTTTATCAGTTAACCTGTTTATCATTATTTTTTTATTAATCATTTAATTTATTGGCACATAAAATGTCAATAGTGAAAAATCAAAAAATCTTCAGTTTCTAATGAAGCTGAAGACGCTGGAACCAGACGATGTTTTTGTATTTTTGCTTCATTGTTGAAGTAATTTATCAAAATTGTTGCTCTTTTGTCTGGCAAAAACTCTAAAATCCAGAGTCCAAAAACTGATCTCAGCCTCTAAAACTGTCTGAGACATGACGGGGAGTATTTCTCTTCTATATTTTTATTGGATTTCATTAATAAATAATGTTTAAAAGTTAAATTATGTGAGAAACCAGAAATTAGGAGCGAGACTTCTCCACTCGTCCGATCATTGGTCCAAAACTCAAAGATATAAAACAGAAACATTTTTGTTTATTTTTCATATATTGCTGATTTAATTAGAAGTTCCAGTCAGGCTTTTATTTTGGAGACCTCGTGATGCCTTCAGGGCCTTCTTAAAAATCCTGTTTTATCGTTTCATTTCAAGTTGTGATCGTCACGTGCAGAGAGCTGCATGTTAAACTTTGAAACACAGATGACGGCTCTGCTTCGTGACGCTGCCGCTGCTAACGTGACACCAGAACCAGCACTACTTCACCACCACCACCACAGGAAGCTCGCACTCTTTGTGAGGGTATAGTTTCCTGTCGTGAGTACACGCTTCCCTCCTCGGACTCAACCAAAACCACCCGCTGATACCGATGAAGGTATGCATTCTTGTTGTCCTCTGACGCTCTGTTGACTCTCCCCGTCTGCTGAAGGCTTCCCAGCAGCACCGCGTTCAAGTCATGACCCGGTCCGGTTTGGATCAGATCAGCAGTTTTCAACCAACATTTTGTTGGTCTCTTTAGGTCCATCATGAAGGTCTGTGAGCTGAAGTGATGCAAATGTCCAAAAACAACCAAAGCCAAATAATCGGTTATTAAAATTGTATCCACTTAATTTTCTGTGATGTCACAGCTTCCTCGAGTCCATGCTGAGGTTTTCAGACACCCAAATCTCACATTTGAGACGCTCGTATGCGATCAGTCGTCACTGTTTGAGCTCGTCTGTAGCTCTAGAACAAACGAGTCGAGTCGTCGTTAAAAGCGGCTGAGCTGTGCAGACGGGAACTCTAAAATACGAAGCAGTCCTGAGGTGTCTGTAGATGTTGAACCCTGCCGTGCCCCCACTCTCTGCTGTGCCTTGAGTCCTGAACAGATCCCTCGCGCTCTGTAGATCAGCCCGAGTGTCTGATTTTTACCTTCCTGCATGATGAAGACGTTTTGAACGCCCCCCCTCTACACACAGAGCGACTGTACTGCCTCCTCCACGTGATGTCCAATCAGTATCATGTAATCGTAATAGAGTTCCACTTGTTAAGTAAGCCTTTTATTAGCATACCAACAATCACACTTTGAATCTTTGAATCTTTTCTGGTGCTTAGAGGATTGTTACCACAGACTCTCGGCCTGGCATCTGGCCGACTTGAAGCAATACCAGCCTCCTTTTTTCCCTCCCCTTCTTACGATCCACCTGTAATTTATCACACTTCACAGAGACAGACAGAGGGACGTCTCATGCTGCTGTGATGTCTGTAGTTGATGGATGAAATGATGAAATGACTTCAGGGGCTCTGAAACCTGAAACCTGGTGCTTCAATCGCGGGAGGGTTCCTACACATGAACTGCTCCGGGAGAAATTTGGACGTTTTATGTGCATGAAAATCTGATGACTGTTTGAATGTGTAGGAACCCTTTTGTTTGTTTGTGTTTATGTATAAAAGTCGAGTCACAAACCTTTTACTGCTGATTTAAATGAGCCTTCCCGTGTTCCTCACACCCTCACAGTGTCGACGCATCTGAATCGGTGAACACTGAACCTCCACAGCAGCTGACGTGTCCATCAGCTCCTGTGGACAATTCACTGAAGAACCAGCAACTCTCAAAGGTTGATGGTCGCCTGTGTGTGTCTGTGATTGGAGGGCTGGGTAACACAACAGCCAGAGCCAATCAGAAACAAAGCAGACCTCAAAAGTATCCGCAGTGTTTGAACAAACAGGGTCTCAAGTCTGATTCTTCAAACCGTGAACACACGTCTCATTGCAGAGTTACCCGGCCCCGGCTGCAGGTTATTTATCGTTTCAGGCGTCCACCTGCGTTAACTTTTACTTCTTCTTCTTGTCAAACCAGGACCACTTTGTTTTTTCCTCCGATGACACAGGTGCTGATTTTGTAATGTTTACAGGGATTTTGTTGTTCAAAGTGATGCAGATTAAAATATTATAAATGGTTGTTTTTGGTTTGTTTGGTTGGTTGATCTATCGTGACGTGTAAACCTACAGTCAAAATTCTGAGGAAAAGTTAATTTTGACTGTTTTCCTTTTTTGCAAATTTTTATAATTTCTTTAGAAGTCAGAATTCTGAGAAAAACAGTCAAAAATCAGAGGGAAAAAAGTCAAAATTCTGAGGAAAAACAGTTTGATTCCTGAGGAAAAAAGTCAAAATTCTGAGGAAAAAGTTAACCTTTCCGATTTCTGAGGGGGAAAAAAGTCAGAATTTGGAGGAAAAAAGGTCAGATTTCTGAGGGAATTCAGATTCAATTCTGAGAAAAAAAAGTCATATTTCTGAGGAAAAAGTCAAAATTCGGAGGAAAAGTCAAAATTCGGAGAAAAGGGGTCAGAGTTCTGAGAAAAAAGTCAAGAATTTGGAGGAAAAAAAAAAAATCCTCAAAAGTCAAATCTGAGTTTAAAAGTCGAAAATCTGAGAGTCAAAATTCTAAAGAGTCAGATTTCTGAGGAAAAGTAGAAATTCTGAGAAAAAAAGTCAAGAATTTTGACTTTTTTTCCCTCAGAAAAGTCAAAATTTTGAGCTTAATTAAATTCTGTTTAAAAGTCAGATTTCTGAGGGGAAAAAAGTCAAAAATTTTAATTTAAAAGTTGAAATCCTGAGAGAAAAAAAGGTACATTTTCTGAGAATAAAAGTCAAAAATCTGAGAAAACTGAAATTTCTGAAAAAGTCAAAATTCTAAAAGTCAAAATTCTGAGAAAAGTCAAGAATTTTGACTTTTTTCTCAGAATTTGGACTTTTTTTCCTTTTACTTATTTTAAGTCAGAGTTCTGACTGAACACTTCACAGAGACAGACAGAGGGACGTCTCGTGCTGCTGTGATGTCTGTAGTTGATGGATGAAATGATGAAATGACTTCAGGGGCTCTGAAACCTGAAACCTGGTGCTTCAATCGCGGGAGGTTCCTACACATGAACTGCTCCGGGAGAAATTTGGACGTTTATGTGCATGAAAATCTGATGACTGTTTGAATGTGTAGGAACCCTTTTGTTTGTTTGTGTTTATGTATAAAAGTCGAGTCACAAACCTTTTACTGCTGATTTTAAATGAGCCTTCCCGTGTTCCGACTGCAGGTTATTTATCGTTTCAGACGTCCGCCTGCGTTAACTTTTCACTTCTTCTTGTCAAACCAGGACCATTTTGTTTGTTTTTTTTCCTCCGATGACACAGGTGCTGATTTTGTAATGTTTACAGGGATTTTGTTGTTCAAAGTGATGCAGATTAAAATATTATAAATGGTGGTTTTTGGTTTGTTTGGTTGTTCCCGACTGGTTAGTCTTCATCTGCTCACAGGAAGAGTCACGGTTACGCGTCACGACAGATCAACGTACAGCCACATTGAGACTCAAGTTCTTCATTGAGTGTTCTGCAAGGCCACTATTCACTGTCCCCATACTTATTCTTACATATTCCAGGAATTTCAGAGTGCTACTACTCCCATAGTTTTGGTCGCACATACATAAAAAAGGTAGCAAAACGACCGTCTCAGCCGGGAATGGTGTGCTGTGACTTTTCTAAACGTTTCACCAAACGGTTTTGCCAAAAATCACCAAAAACCACGCCAACATTTACAATGGGTGTGTATTGGTAGAATGTTACAGCGCTAGAGTGGAGAGGGAGAGAAACATTTGTCAAAAAATACATTTGCAAACGGCTCTCGTGGCCACAAATGTCACTCTACAGAAATAATTTCTACATAGAAACGTAGGAAAATTCGTGGGCTACGCAGCGATATCACTGCTGAAGCTGTCAGACTTATAGTTTTGGCGGGAGACGCACTGATGCGCCAGGATCACCCACCGACAGCCCCATCTACTCCCATGTAAACTGGAGAGGAGAAATTTCCCAAAGGAGCACGGGCACCTGTTCTTTCTCTCTCTCCCCAGGTCACATTTTTTAACTTTAGACACTGAAATTCGGCATTCACATGGTCGACAAGATGAGGATGCTCACGGTCATTTGGGCTTTTTGATACGACCTACCGTTTGGCATTAGTGTCCACTAGTTGGAGGGGGTTCATTTAGAGATTTTCTGTGTCTCTCAGCAGTCACTCACACACAGACAGAGCACAGCTGCAGTTAATTGCTCTGACCTGCAGCTGACCCTGGTTGCTTGGCAACCTCAAGCCTGCCTTTGACTAACTTTATTGAAGTCTCTGTGCTACTTAAAGACGTGGAAAGTTTTCTTTAACAAATTTAACTTGTATCGTTGTGATTGAAACAACTCGGGCACAATAAAGTCTCTAAAGCGGCATCACGTGACCCGCGTGAACATTTAAAGTTATTTATTGCTGTTTGTCGTCTTCTGTCCTTATTCTGAAGTTAATGAGAAAAATCAAGTCCATACGGTCACGTTAAAACCTCAAAACTTAAAACTCTGGATGTGTTTTACCAGGATGAGAATGGTACGGAAGAGGATTAGGGCCACGTGAAAAATTTATTTGAATTCTGACTTTTATTCTGAAGCAATTTTTTTTCCTCAGAATTTTGACTTTTAAACTCAAGACTTTTGACTTTTTGGAATTCTGTCTCAGAATTTTGACTTTTCTGATTTCTGACTTTTAAATTAAGACTTTTTCTTCTCAGAATTGTTCAAAAGTCAGAATTCAAACATTTTTTACATGTGGCCCTAATCCTCTTCCGTAGAACAGTGACAGGCAGATTACATGTTTCAGTATAAGGTATTCATCTTACTTCCTCTTCCTGTTCTACTCTCCAAAATAAACCAGTGAGGGGAGACCAGCGTTTAGAGAAATCTTTCCTTGTTTTTATTTATCACACATTTAGAAAATGAACCACACTATACAAATGTCCACCGTTCAGTAATGAAACAGGCCTCCTGCATGAACCCAACCGACCTCAAAGCAAACACAGAGACGACTTCAGCGGGTAAAGAAGCGTCATGGCGGCTCTGAACTCATCACCTGTTCCTCCTCCAGGTTCAGTCGCAGACTTTAATTACAGGACCGGCGTTGATTTCGTGCCGTCGTACGGTGGACTGCGTCGGCTGCCCAGTGACTCGACTTTTTAATTTTTAACTCTTTAATCTTTTTCGTGGTCACTGTGGTGCAGGTAGGCAGTAGCATGCAGAAACCTTTGGATGCGGCTCTCCTCTGATTGGCTGTAGGCTAATTCATTACGTTTGCGCTATGTAAAGAAGGGAGCAGGGTTTGTTTTTTTTTCCTCTTAGAGTCTGTGGTTATTTACAATATGACAAGGGTGTGTGTGTGTTTGAGTCCTACAGATGGGATGGGACAGGCGAGCGTGTAGACGGGGTTTCCCAGTCTCAACAGGAGGGGGTTTGTTCCTTCATCACTGAAGGGAGAGCAGAAAGTTCACACCCTCCTCCCCTCAGGTTGGTTGGTTGGTTGGTTGTCATATCAGGGCGGCCACATGGTCAGCGACACACTCACAACATGTCCGCCGCTCAGAGGGATCCTCACTTTATTACTCAGACATAAAATTAAAAAAAAAAAAAATGAAGATAACAAATAAAAATAAAACTGAGGAGAGCCGCCAGGCGGGCGGCGTTCAGGCCAGGTAGCTGTACGTGTCCTTCTCGCCGTCCACTCGCTCCAGGTACTCCTTCTCTATCAGGATGTCGATGCATTTCTGTCCACAAGAGGGAGACACAAACCAGACGTGAGACCACCAAACGCAGCACAGACGTCCGTCATCGGCAGCTCTTAAATATGACGTTACCTTGATGACGGGGACTCGGGGTTTGAATCGGGATGACAGCTGATTGAGGACTTCAGCCAGAAGCTGCTGGTGCTTCAGGACCTTCCTCATCTTCATAATCCTCACTATGGCAGCCTGCAGACGCACAAACACACCGTCAGAGTGATCTTCAACAGTTCAAACAGAGGAGGAAGCTCGGATACGAACGTCACCTGGATGAGGAGCTTTCGGTCCTCCTCGATGTTCTTGTGAGTCGTCTCCTGCTCCTGTTTCTGCTCCGTCTTCATCGGGACGTTGATGTTCACCCTCAGCTTCTTACTGCAGTGGAGAACAAAGTTTAAGTGACCTGAACCAAACATCCAGCATCGTGTCTGCGAGCCTGCAAGACGCCGTAACCCGTCCATGTGTCAGTTTTTACGCTACCACTCATAAAATCATCACAAACCAGAACTTTGATTTTCACCGCTATGCCGACGACACACGATTGTACGTTTGTGTCTCCTGATGACCTCAGCCCAATTAAAAACTTCGTACATCGCTTAGATCAAATACATTTTTACGACTAAATCACACTGAAATAATAATAATATTCATCTGTGGCTCTTCAGTCAAAAAAAAAACTAAACTATAAAATTATTTCAGGTTTTTGAGGCTTGTATCAGAAATATAAACAAAATGTTTTTTTATCATCTAGATCGTTAACGTCAAACCTTTCCTTAATCAGGCTGACAAACTAATTCATGCTCTTCTGTCTGGTCTTCTGCCTACAACTCAAGGACTGTCCTTAAGACTCTCTTCTTGGTTTTTAAAGCGCTGAATGACCTGACACTCATCTATCTTTTAGACTTACTACAATGAAATGTAACAAGCAGATCCTCGGCAGCTGGACTCCTGGTCGTGCCGAGGACCTCCACAAAGGTCGCCTTTAGTTTCTGCTGTGCTCATCTCTGGATCGTTCTGCCTGTGGACCTGAGAAACTGAACGTCTGCAGACATTTTTAAAGAAGAGCTGAAGCCTGGCTTTAATTTAAGCTGCCTCTCTGTTCACTGCTCAGCTTTTTTTATCTCCTGTGTTTGTTCGCCTGATTGACTTTGACACATTTTATTGGTTTTATTGTTGCAGTGCTTCTTAAATTTCTTTTTGTTGTATTTTTTTTTAATATTATAAATAAAGTTTTAGTTTGTCGAATTCAGGCACGATAAAAAAGTGAATTCAGACTTTGTGTCGTGCTCCAGATTAATATTAACACAGCTGTGAGTGAAAACAGGAAATCAAAGACGTTTCTCACTTCTTGTATCCGAGGAAAAGTTTGATGACGGTGTCAGGTTTGAAATCCATCTCGTCCACGTTGGCGTTCTCGTCCTCCATCACCTGACAGACAGACAGACAGACAGACAGTCAGCTGATGATTTCAAAACTAAACTGCTCAGATGTTTCAGTGTTTATTTGGAGCCCTCTGGTGTCCAACATGAGAACAACACTCACCTGTCAGACAGACGAGACGTTTGTTAGAGACAGCGCAGAGGGACGAAGGCGACGGTTTCAGGCTGAATCTGACGGATTTTAACGTGTTTAAAGTCTTCAGTTAACGACGGACGTCATGAGAGACTTTTATCATTAATGAACAAATGTGACGTCAAGTTCTCACATGAGAAGTTCAGTTATTCAGCTGGTGTGATGCGTGATGAGCGCTCCGCGAGAGGAAATGATTTTTATAGTTTGTTAAACTGGTGGTTTTTATTTGTATGTGCAGACGAGATGAAGAATCTTTATTCTTGATCTTTAATGTAGAAGCTGAACTAAACGTACGCCTCAAAGTCAGATAAACAGCTGAGGCTGATCGCTGCGAGACGTCGCTGCACGTGTTCACAGCAGCTCTGATCGATCGCCTCAGTTCATCATCGGCTAAAAAAACGGGAATGCTGAACTCGTTTTCCAGGACATGAGATGTCGTGTGAAATCATGAAAGAGTCTATTTATTATTTACATTATATATATTTTCATCTTTTTGCTTTTTCTTCTCTTCGTTGGACGATGTTACAGCCATCAGCATGAGAGGAATTTATTAACATGTAAAAACTAAGACTATCTTAATATTAGTGTAAATGTCCCAAACTGCTGTTTATTTATTTATTGGTTGCATTTCTGAATTATTCGGACTTCTCTTCTCGACCCTCGGCATCGTGTTTTACTCACCAGCAGCTTCGACTTTAACAAAATCTGCAGAACCTGAACCAGAATGTCCTGAAAGGAAGAGACCATCAGTTACAGGAGAAATTCAAACAGCTCGTGATGTGTGTGTGTGTGTGCGCGCTTACAGTTTTGATCTGTGTGCTGTCGGTCAGCTGTTGGACGGTGTAGCTGTCCTCCGTGTTGTACTGCAGCAGGATGGCCATCTGGAAGGTGGAGGCCTGCAGTGTGTACCTGTAAACAACAACAACACGGCGCGTTCGTCACGGCTGGATGCTTTTATCACGATGACGACTCTCAGGCTGACTGACGAGGGGTTAAATGTTGCACTATGAAACTCGTTGGACTCGCCTGTTCTTGAAGCAGTTGGTGACCAGCTCTCCTTTGGACAGGTGATAGAGCCAGGTCAGCTTCCTGCCGCTGTGTCTGCTGGCGTAAAACGCCGTGAAGCGCTGATAGCTTCGCTCCAGCTGCACACACAGAGACATAAAGAGGACAGTTCAGAGGAGCGGGTTCTCAAACGGAGGTCCGGGGACCTTCAGGAGTCCTTCTGGTTAACTTAATGAACTCTGAAGTTACATGTACAGAGGTAAGAATCTTCTTTGAGGTGGATCTACTCCTGAAGCTGTTGAATGAGTCTCACCTCAGACGGCAGAGCGAAGGTGCAGGACTGCTGGAAAGGCCAGGACCCGGAGCTGAGGACCTGGATACTGAAGTCCACTGGAAGACACGGAGAGAGAAAGTTTGAACTCAAACGTGGAGGCTGTGATGTGCCGTGATACGACAGGGATCAGCATTTAAAGCAGAGTCCTGTGACGAGCTGTCCAGAGAGTGTGCATGTTAATCAGCCTTTGTCTTTAACCTTCGTCGGGTCGTCGGATGTTTATCGCTACACGTCAGCTGAGTCCGTGTAAAGGCGATTCCATGTTTCCTTTCAAAACACAATAAATATGTTGGACCGTAGTTGCAATGCCGCCCACAGTCCCGGAGCTGAGAGTTCATTTTACCTGATTTCACAAACTTGTCGTTATTTTTGATCATTCAGATTTGGCTGGGTGGTTAATAACACTTTCTTCTTTGGTCTGACAAACTCAGAACACACACTCTGTGCTGTGAAAGATGATGTGATTTTAAAGAAAGACGTCAGGCGTGTGTGTGACAGACAGAGTTAAAGAAGTCCAGGATGATTTTCAACCTGAGATCCAGAGGAGCGTTCTGTCTCAGGAAATGGGAGACGTGGACCGCCGATATGAAAGGAACAGAGGGTGCTGCTAATTAAACAGGACGGACACTGTGCAGAGGAGCCTCCATATTTGTCATTTTTGTTTGTCCTGTGTAGTTTGTCGTTTTCTTGTTTCATCGTAACCTGAAAACACTAAATAATAATGATTCAATAAAAAAAGAAAGTCCAATAACTAATAAAGCGAGGAGGTTTCAGATCTGACCAAAACTCACCTGGAAGTTCTTTCAATGAAACGTTGTGATCAGGACGTTTTTAAAACATGAAATTAAAATGGCGGATGGGTGTGTGTGTGTGTGTGTGTGTGTGTGTGTTGACTCACAGTCCAGCGGCTCAGAGTTGGTCAGGTGTTTCTTGAACTGTTCGTTGAGGTCTTTACTGACTCCGATATCCTGGAACATTCGCTGTAGTTTGGACGTGTACTCGAAGCCGCACGCTTGCTGCATGAGGACAACAAAAACCAGGTTCAGCCTGAGGTTCTGGTTCTGGTTCAGACACTTCTGGACAGAGAAGTGAGCTCACCTTGAGTTTGGAGATCATGCTGGCCTCAGCGTCGTCACTGGCGCTGTTCTGGTGGACCAGACGTTTGGCCAACATCTTAGCATAAAACTTCTGGAAGACGTCTTTGTCCTCGATGTACTTGAACACAACCATCTGACAGAGGAGAGGCAAAACGTCACATGAATGTGCTGCCACACACACACACACACACACACACACACACACACACACACACACACACACACACACACACACAGCTCAAAGTATCTCACCACTTGGTTGAGTGTGTCCTCCAGTTCTGCCTCCTCTGGGTTTTTAGAGCTGGAAAAAAAACAGACGCACAGAGTTTATATTTGCCTCAGGTGATGAGGACAGCTCAGAATAATCACCCTGCTGCAGTGTGTGAGTGTGTGTGTGTGTCCTGAGCTTGATGGGAAACAGCAAAACAATCCAGACTCAAGGTCCTCGTACTTCCATGTTCTACAGTGAGGAGACTCGTTTTACACGAGGACGGCCCACGGGACAAAAAAAAGAAAATCAGGACGCTGACGTGGCAGAAAAAAGACGACTTCAAAGCCGCGATGTTCTCTTACTGAAGCTAACGTGTTTTTACTGTTACCGTTAGGCTGGCTGAGGGTGCGTTATTTATATGCGGTGAGTGGTTCTGACTCCTGCCTGGATTAAGGAGTCATTTGGTGAATTAGTGGTCAGGATTGGTGCGAGGTGGCAAAATAAAGCCGAATTCACGCGTCCAGTTTCAGTGAATTGTCCGTCATAAATGTCGACCTTTCGTTGTGTGCCGTCCTCGCTGATGAGCTAATACACAACTTCAACGGCCGAGGAGCATTACTGAACATTTACTGTAATATAAACAGAAATATAGTCGAGCATCACTGTTCATCATCCGTCGGCTGGTAGCTCAGATGTCACGAAGTCGCCGGTGTTCAAACTTCAGGACGTCCTGTTCGTCACTGATCCGTCAACTACAGAATGATTTCTGCATACTGTGTTCATGTTTAATGTCTTCAAAATAAGACACACACCTCTTCTTCAGTAAAGAATCGCAGTATCTGGCCAGCAGCTCGGGAGATTTGCTGGACGACTGCGCCATCCTGGTGACGGCGTTGTTGTTGATGAATCGACCACACGCCTGTAAAAAACAAACAAAAAACAGCCACGTTGGAATGAGACGTTCTGACTCGTCTGGTGTCTCGTGGACGGACCGCAGAGGCATTACTGACCTTGTCGAGTGCGGCCACAAAGCCGGCGTCGTTGTTGAAGGCAGACATGACCAAGGCGTTGTACTTCTTGTGGACGTCCAGGGTGGTCTGGACGTACACTTTGGGGTCCTGGAAGAAACAGACAGATTCATGTGGGTGGATCTGAACGTGTCCACGCAGCACGAGGTTCAGGTTGAAAGCGGTACGTACGTTCAGCGCGGCCTCTCCACACTTCTCAATAGCAGCCAGACCCTGGTTGTGGATGTGAGTCTCTAGAAGTTTCTTCAGCTCGCCCAGGCCGTCTGTGATCCGTGACACCAGGTTGTACATCCGGCCCAGGTCTAAGAACAGAGAGCGTGACGACAGTCACGTCAGCAGGGGCAAGTCAACATCGAATCAGGTTCAGCTTGGACAAACACAAGCTGTGACGTCAATCTGAGCTCCATCGACTGCTGCAGGACCAGAAGACGCGTCAGATAATAAAAACCGCAGGATTACCTTCGTTCTTGTCGGCATCCAGAAGGTTCTGGAACTCGGTGTGGAAGATCTCCAGGTGTTTCTCTATGAGGACCTGCTCACACTTCCTGGCCAGCTCGTCCTGGGTGGATTCATGGAGGTACACCTGCACGCGTCGCTGCTCCTCCAGCAGACGAGCCTCCGCCTGAGGGAAAACACACGATTCTTCATTAACACTGTAAAACAAGTAACTGTCTCACGACTCTGAACCCGATGAATTCGTTCATTCATTCAATATGCAGTTGAAGAGGAGAGGTCGTCATCTACCTTCTTCATGTACTCTGTGACGGGGTTCTGCTGCAGGAACTCCGTGCTCTCACGAGTGTAGAAACGTTCTGTGTCAGTGAGGAACTGACATTCAAAGTACTCTTTGTACACGGACAGCGTGGGGCCTTTGGCGAAGGCGTCCTCCTCGTTCAGACCCAGCTCGACTGGACGGAGAGGAGAGAGGAGATATTAATGTGAGGTGAAGATTCAAGCTTTTAGGTGCTTAAAGGTCCAGTATGTAGGATTTAGTGACACCTAGGGGTGAAAGTTGAAGACTGCAGCCAAATGAATACTCTGCCACTCCTCCAAGCAGCAAGTCAAACTCTAGGGCTGCGGTCGAATAGTCAATTTTGCTCATGAAGGTTCCTAACGTGTCCACCATGATAAGAGCTGTTTGAATCCTCTAACTGTTAAGGAAAGGAGCTTCAATGCTTCCTTTATTATCTCCTTTAGCATAGGATACACCGGGGCATCCTTTAGGAAAGGAAAAGAGTTAAATAGAGATGCACTGATCCGATATCGGTATCGGTCCCAACAACCAGGTAACAACGATCCACGATGTTGACCAGAACGGAGCGAGCCAATTTCAGGAGCGGCGGGATCGGCGGTCTGGACCTTTTCACACTACCTCAGCCAACAAACTCCACGGCTACCTGCAACACCTGCGCAGTAAATGTTCTGAGGGCGGTGGTAAAACTTCAAGTTATAACACGACCAGCTTAATCAAGCACCTACAGAAATGTCACGCCAGAGAGCGCGCGGAGTTCACCGAACTGAGAGAACAAAACGGAGGCGGCATGAAGCAGCTAACTTTGAGAACTTTGAGACGAAGGACAGACAGAGAACTGACTTTATTCTGAATGTCTGTCAAGCTGGTGAAGCTATTGGTTTTTAAGACTGTTGTACTGGTGCACAGTTATTACATAAATAAGTAATTCAGTACATTTATATCTGTTTATAAGTTTTTAAGTTTCTAAGTCACATCCTCAAACTCTAACATGGAGGACAAAAACACAAAGGTTCTTCTGTTCAGGTGATTATACAACAATGAAAACATACTAATGAATATTATATTCCAGTCCTGCAAAGAAATACTCCAAATCTTACCCACTGGACCTTTAAGCTGAGGTATGCGGAGTACTCCTGCATTTCTTTGCTGTGCATGTTGACCTACCATAAGACTGGACCACACCGCTGATCAGTCTGGTGTTAATGGTCTCGCCATTCCTCTCTCTCTCTATCAGCTTCAGCACCGCGTTTGTTACCTGAAAACACAACTGTGGTTATTAAACTGACACATTCAGGATAAAACAGATTGATTATTGTGCTTTTATTTCTCACGCCACGTCTATGAAAAGAAAGTAAACACACTTGTTTGTTGAGGGGTCGGAATAAACACTCCCTCCAGGTCACGAGTGCCAGCTGGAAGTGAAGAGGGGGGACAAGAGTGACAAGGTTAACACGAGGTCAAGACTTCAGGCTCTGTTCCTTTTCATCAGAATGATCCACAAACACCTCAAGACTGCGAGGACATTGACCATGAAAAGCTCCTCAGGCTTCAGCTCTCAGACTTATACAATCCACAAGTTCCATCTTCTCTTCTGCATTTTGTGTTTACATAAACGTGAATAATTTGCAGGAGACGGACAAACAGCACGCACATCCTGGGAAGGAGTTCATCAACTAACGCACAGACACTGTGACACGTCAGACCTGTGATGTTAACGTGCGGCGTGACATTTATCAGACAAACGTGGAGGTTTGTTTGGTCTTAAAAGCTTAAAAACGCCTGTTTAGATCCAAACACACCGTCAGCTTAAACCTCTCAGGGCGACCTGTGTGCCACACAAGCGTCTGTTGAGTGCTGATAGCAAAACCAGGAGCCCACGCAGATGTTAAGACGTACCGAGTATATCTCGTAGATTCCCTTGCGTCCCTCGTCACACTCTCGTCTGACCCAGTGGCGGTTGAGGTAGGCACAGATCCCGTTGAGGACCTTACTAGAGAAACGGTAATCCTCCCACTGCTGGGTGTAAAACTTCAACACACACTCGTCCATTAGATCCTCGCCGTCCTGGAGGGGAGAGGACAACGTTGATAAGGCTGCAGAGGGTGTATCAGGAGAGTGAAGAAGTGTTCGGTGTGCACTCACCTTGAGCAGGCTGGTCAAATAGTTCTTCAGGAACTCCTTGAGTCGCTTGTAGAGCTCCAGGCCTACAAACTGAGCTCCACCTGGAGTGGTGGACTTTTTGGAGGGCTTGGCTGGCGGCACAGAGCCCCTGCCCTGGCTGGACTGGTGGACGCTGGTACAATAGTTATATACATGTCTGAAGGGAGGGTTAAGGAATAAACAGACTCTGCACATCACAGATTAAAACAACAGTGAACATCTACAACAAAGCTTGATCTGACCGGTGAGCGGTGACGCAGACGTGGGCCAAAAAGCTCTCAAAGACAAATATGTCGCTCACAGATTGGAGCTTGTGTCGAGTTTAAATTAGCGCCGCTCTTTCTGCCCCGACAGGATAGGATTACAGCTCGGCGCTTGCATGGCCCGGAGCGCTTCGTACTTCGGGGAAATGACGACATCCTTTATGCTGAGGGGTGTGTGAGAGGAGGAAAGGTTGCCAAACAACAAAATGTGCCCTCAGAGAAAATCTCCTGTTTGCATGTTTAAAGGGCGATTAAGTACGTCTGGATAACCTGTGACCGCAGCTGAACGACGCCGATGACCTTCCCTTTAAAAAAATAAAAACAGAATATTTCCTCTGACATGAAGTCCATTAGGTGGACTCATTCTGTAAAGCACAGGACGACATTTTGAACATGTAACTCATTACCTGGACAGGCAGCTGTAAAAACAGGTTTTGGTTTTAGAAAGAAGGGAGTAGCAAGCCAATGACACACACACACACACACACACTCTTTAGGTGAGATGATCGTCTGGCAGGTCAACTCCAGGATCAATCAGCTGTAATAAATATGAGAGATCGACATGAAAGATGCTGACATACTTTAAATGCTTAATATTTACGGTGGCCTTCACGCGCCGGGTAGCCTGTTCCTTTAGATACACTACAGGTCCACACAGCGCTCCATGTGTAGATATGAAAGTTGATCATATATCACTGAAAACACAGTTATACACACTGAACCTCTATCTGTGAATTTAACTGAACTTCTGCAGACTCCACCAACACCGCACACTTGACTCTCAGCCTCAGCCGAGCTCTCAGGATACGTGTAGAGTTCCATGTAGCGTGACTTGGCCATGCTTTGCCGTGTGTACACCTGCTGGATGCCAGCCCGCAGGTCGTCCCATATCTGGTCCAGGCCTATCTGTTTCAGTCCGTGGGGGTTCTGGGTCCTGTTTGACGACATAGTGGAGCCCTTTGTCCTCTCCGACCGAACAATGCCCTCCTTTCCTGCGCCGGTGAGCGAGCGAGCGTTGGCCCCCCCTGGCTCCTCTCCTCGGTTGATTTCTGTCCTGACTCGCTCTGCTCCTCTCAGAGTGCGCAGTCCATCTGGCGGCGGCGGCAGCGCTTCGGGAAGCTGGTTGTCGGGGTTGTGAGACGGGATGTAGTCCCACTCTGCACGCCTTGGTGGCGCTGTCTGCCACTCCTCCACCTAAAAGCTTTGGCACTCCTCACCAGATGACCTGAGAGGGAAACACAGCGGAGAAAGAATACATTTTGATCAACGAAACGAGCCACAGACGGGCGATTCTCAGGATTAAATTCAAATCCAGGAATTAAACATCAACGAGGGAAGCCTCAGTTTCCTCAGCGCTGTGTCAGTAGTTAGCCAGGTAGGTTACATGGACTTATGTGCTGACACCTGGCTCTGATCCCTGCAGACACATTGCTGACCAGACCCTGACGTCACTCAGCTAATGACAGATTAGTCCACTTCAGCGCCTCCCTGATTTCCTTCAGCAGGCCGGTCAAGACCGTCTGCTCCGTCCACCGAGCTCCTCTCAGACCATTTTTAGCCTGAAGCGTTTGTCCAAACGCCGACACTTGGACGTTGCTGTGTAGTTACTAACAGCATCTCTGCATGGAGATAAATAAAGTTGGAGCTTTAGTCCTGTTTTCTTTTTATTAACTAGAGACTTCACTTCAGTCGCATGAAGTTCGTTAAATTCTGAGTCATTAACTCCAAAATGCACCAACAGAGGCCGGGTCAGGACGACGACGGCGGCGCTATCACAAGAGTAAGCGCAGCTGGTTTAAACAGCAGCACTGATGGAGGCCACATCATTAGGGCTAATTGACAGACCTGAAGCTGTAATTTCATCCCCACAGTCGGGACAAGAGGAGGAGGTAAATGAACGCCACGGTCTGCAGCACCGACAACTTTCAAGCCACACGGAGAGACGACGGAGGAAAGACTTCACAGCAGATCATCTGTGAATTCAGCGTTTGACTGAAATCAAACGGCAGACAGAGAGAGAGGGCCGAGCGTCGACTGTGTAACAGTCTACCGATGACCTTATCTTAAATTATGAGATAAAAATAACAACACGAAGCACGTTAAACTCTGCTCCGTCTGTATTCACTCGATTTACTGACTCAGTATGAAATGAGACTGAACAAAGTGTCAATCAATGCTTGATTTAACTGACAGTTGCTGATTCGACTCCTGACTTTCTGTTACGCTTGTATGTCCTGATTTGTTTCCCGGCAGTCGCTGAAAAGGAAAAAACAGGTTGTGTAAACGCAGTCTCAGAGACTCTCAGAGAGTCTCAGAGACTGAAGGGGTAGAAACTGCTGTGTACATGTAGGCAGCGCTGCTATATTTAGAAGGACCAGGCATGCAGCGCTGCCCATCACTGGCCATTCACAGCTATTAGGGCCAGAGACTCAGGACGTGACCCGAGTGCAACAGTGTAACAGAAGAGGAAGCTGAGTGACCTGCTGTTTACTTCCTGTCCCTGTTGACGAGTCCCGGCCGCTGCCGCTGGACAATAAATCACAGAAATCTGATTATTTATTCCACCAGTTCATCAAAAATTACAAACAGACTACAAATGATGTGGACCGTCTACAGCTGGTCCAGAATGCTGCAGAGAGGCCGGATCACTCCCAGATTCAGCTCTAGTCCTCTGCCTGTAAACACAAAGCAGAACGTGACTGAGCAGTGTCACTGACCTGAGGACTGCTGTCACTGAGAAAAGTCCGATATTACAACACACGTAATGAACAAAACTGTGTTTGTAAGTCACGTGAAGCACCAGTAAGAACTACTGCCACCATCAATACATCTGTTGACTGGCTGGTTTCTTTTTGCTTGCTTGTAATTGACTGTATTCATTTTCCTGCTTTTACAACACTTGTCGTTGCAGTACAATGTTTCACTTCAGATACTGCGGTACATTTTCCACACACTACAGGCGAGATGAGAAGGAGAAGCAGCGAGGCAGGCACACGAAAAGCCTCGACACAGCAGTAAGCTCCGGGCACATCAGGACTCGGCCGCGGCCTTCATCAGTCACTAAAAATCTGCCGTCCTCTCCACGCCCAGCCTCCGTCTCTCTCCAGCAGCATCCCTTCCCCCGCTGCCACAGACTGACCACAGCACTGCAGCTGCAGTCTGCTGCCGCTGGAGCAACCACACCGAGAGAGAGAGAGAGAGAGAGAGAGACTATGTGTTCAGCTTAACCTGCTGCAACGTTCAGGGTCTGACAGATGCTCGGATCAGAGCGGCCTGAGGTTAAACAGAGTTCTGCCACGATGGTACCAAAGATAGATTCCCAGACGTGATTACAGCCGGCGGAGTGACACGCAACATCTAAAAACTGAGTGCAGCACCAGCACGGGCACAGGAAGTGATTTTAAGTTACCTTCCAGACACACGGCTCATAACAGATTCTTACAGACGTGTTGCGAGCGGCTCGTTTTCAGGTGGATGCAGGATGTAAGTCGGGCGGAGAGGGAAAGGCTAACGTTGGCGTGCGCACGTGTCCACCTGTCTGGCGTGAACGTCCTCCCGCTGATGCTCTCTCTCGGTGTTTGCAGGCTCAGGATGCCGGCCGAGCCCACGCAGCTCGACCCAGACTCGGCGCCGTCTTCATCAGATCCTCGCTGAACTCGGTGGAAACTAGGCAGCCCTACCTGAGGTTGCTCTGGCAGTTGCCATGGCAACTAGGGCAGACAATACCTGCGGGTAGCCATTCGACAAACAGGCGGCAGAGCGCTCATTCTCTCTCTCCATCTCCATTCATTCACCGGCGGTGAAGAAAAGGTGCCCTTCACAGCAGCTCTGGGATCAGATTTCAGATTCCCACACCAGGAGGCATTAAATGTGTGTCGCTGCAGTATCTGACCTATAATCAGTCAGAGCTATGCAACAGCAGCAGGATGGGGACGAGCTCGTGTCGACAGAGCGGCAACAGTTTCTAGAAAGTTTGTTGTGAAACAGGAATCCCAGCGCTGGGGTCGTCAACAACCGGCAAACGGACATGCGGCGCGTTCAAAGGTCGTGACACGTTCCTTTCCGGGAACATCCAGCCTATATGCGTGTCTGTCATCAAGTGCTGCTGCCGTCTTCTCTCCTTCACACGTCAAATAATCAAGATCACGAGCAGAGCTTGTGTCACGTCGCGTTCGGGACATGACGACCAAATAACGTGTTTCAACAACATCACAATAAGATTTAACACACAGAACTCACCGATGCTGCTTTTACAGCAGCACAGAGAGAAGAGATGAGCGTTGACGCGGACCGTGCTGGCACTTCTTATGAGATCTGAAGCCCGCGCACTGATTTCTGCGCCGACACTGACCTCATTCAGAGGATACTGTCAAAGTCATCAAACTCAGTGTTTACACGACGAGTTACATACAGTCACAGTGACCACTGACAAAACGAAGAAGAAGAAGAGGGCACTCTGTTGGACTGGTGCTCGATATCGGCTCATTAGAAAGATCAGAATCAGCACCGGGAGAGAAAAAGTTGGATCGGTGCTCGTCTAGGTGAAACTGTTTCCAGTTTTTACCCAAATATTAAAACGTTTAGTGACTTGTCCCCTGAGGACATCAAAGTCAACATTACCAAGATGTTTTATTGCAGGAGGACGTCTCATCATACAGCCTGAAGGCAGCACCAGTATCCAGAGGGAGGGACAGAGGGAGGAAACAAGCGCACCATCCTGTTGTTTAAAACCTGCTGCCAGTTTCCATCCGGAGAAAACGAATTCAAACTAATCTTTTTGTAACAAACCACTCACGGGCCGGCGTGCTGTGTGAATGGCTTACCCTGCTATCCGCTGAGTCCAAACATCCCCGCAGAGTTTCATATCAGACTTCTCGGCGACGCCGGCAGACAAACCGAACGGACGAACCTCGCCTGCATTCGGCCGCCGTGTTTTCAAATCTCCTGAACACACTGAACGTGTTTTTACTGGCCTTCCAGTTCAGGAGGTGTTACCACATCTCAGGAACCAGAGTGTGTGTCCGCCTCAGAGTCGAGTGTGTGTGTGTGTGTGAGAGAGATTTGCTGAGCGGGAAGGATGCAGGGAGTGGTGAAGAGAGAGAGAGAGAGAGCGAGCGAGCAAGCGGCGCTCGTGGGAAAAAAAGCTCAGCCTGGTAAATCTGATTACCCCGGTCACTGTGTGTCCTGGCCAGACTCAACAACCTAATACCCTACATTTAAAACACAAACAATGCAAACCACAGCGAAACACACACCCAGAGTCAGAACACACAAACACCCCCGACGCCTCCGAGTTCAGGATTCGCTCTCCTTCCTTAAATCGGAGTTCTGGTGGCCGAAACAAAAACATCAGACTCTGACGGTGAGTCATGAGGAGCGATGGAGCTTCAGCTGAATCTGAATCACAGTGATGAGCACTTCTTCAGCACTGGCATGCTCGTACACTGTGTGTTTGTATATACATGTGTGTGTGTGTGTGTGTGTACGTGAACGATCATGCCAGGTTAGGCAGTGAGGGAGGACGTTTCATTAGCGTAAGCAGCTTTTGATTTCTGTTGCTCCGCTCAGCATTCAGACGAGCGGCCGAGCGCAGGCTCAGAGAGCGCCGTCACTTCACAGCACCACGTTCGTGTTAGAGCAGACAGACCCGGACGGGTCAGGCCAGGTGAAGGCGGAGGAGGTGGGACTGACCCGACTTTAAACCTTCATTTTGTCAGGAGCAAACGCTGCATGTTTCAAAGACCACATCAGCCGTCTGCTGAACACGAAGGCAAACTCATGTCAGTCGTGCATTCTGGCCCTCGTGAACGGGCACATCAGGTGTAACGTGTGCTCTAAACGCCACAGGCGAAAACACCCTAAACAGATATTTCCTGGCTTTAAACATGAAAAAGCAACCTTCTTCTCGAAACAGCAGGATGAGGAGTCTTTGAATGCAGCACACCAGCATGTACAGTACACAGAACACCTGAATGCCCCATCTGGGGCTCAATAACACACATGCTTGATACAGCAGACGTGAGGTCTTTGTTGCCTTTGGCCACCGGGCGTGTGCAGCTGTTCATGGTACACATCCCACAGTGGTTAGGACTCTGAATACCAACACACACCCACCCTGTGGACTCAAACAGGTCGATTCTGAGTGGATACGACGCGTACGATTAACCCTCATCACGGGATAGAAAACAGCGGAGGGAGGCCGAAGTCTCCTTTTTTTTAAAGAGGCAACTTCTAAATCCAGCTGGCATGGCCGCCTGGAGAAACTGGAACACAAACAAGTCAGACCGAGTCCCAGCAAAAGATCTTTAAAATATCAAACATACAAACTCGACTCAGCAGAGCGTCACTTTGTGTGCATCAAGCCTCTTCCATACATCTTCCTCCACCTGTACTACTGAAGTACCAAAACACAGTGCGTAGCTGAACGTGCACATTAATGCTGTTCATCTGTTTGTCTTCTGTATGTGGTGAAGCGACAAAGACAGACACCTGAGTCAACTGTGAGTGCAATACAAACACTATTTAAGGGGAATGGGACGCGTCCTAACATCTCCACGTCTGGGAATGACTCCTTCAACATACCACGGTGCTTTCAGGTGTCCTCAGCTTCAAAACAGTCACAGGTGCTGGGATCAAACTATTCAAACGGTGCATTGAGTAAATGTGGCAGCTGTGTTTACTGTATCAGTGTCAGAGCGACAGGAGGTGAAGCATTATTTGAAGTGACCCTCCTCCACGGCTTCTCCAGGACCAGTTACAACTTTCCTACCACAACAGATACATGTTCGACTGAAATATAGTGCGTACCTAAATGTGGGTAATACTCCTCATCTCTGCTTGTCTCTGTTTATCTCGTGAACCAACAAAGACAGCCACCTGAGTGAACTGTGAGTGCAATACAAGCACTATTTAAGGGGAATGGGCGGCGGTGGTTCGATCCCCAGCTCCTCCAGTCTGCATGTCGAGGTGTTCCTGGGCAGCGGGGATACTGGAAACATTGCTCCCTGTAAGTGGCTTTGGATAAAAGCGTCCGCTAAACGTGAATGTAAAGGGGTGAGTCCTAACATCTCCACGCCTGGGAATGACTCCTTCAACATACCACGGTGCTTTCAGGTGTCAGCTCCAAAACAATCAGCTCTTCCATGATGAAACTATTCAAACTGTGCATTAAGTAAATGTGGCGCTGTGCTTACTGTATCTGTGTCCGAGCAACAGGAGGTGAAGCATTATTTGAAGTGACCCTCCACGACTTTTCCAGGAGCAGTTACAACTTTCTTAGCACAGAAGTAATGGATGTTTGAACACAATAAGCCAACAGTGACTGATTAACACTGAGGAGAGACAGAGCCAGCAGAGTCCTGATCATTCAGGGTCCTGGACCTGGACCTGGACCTGGTGGTCTGTTCCAGGTGTTATTCCAGGAGGAGTGTGTCAGCTTCAAAACAATCAGCTCTTCCGATGCTGGGATCAAACTATTCAAACTGTGTGTGTGTCACAGCAACTGGCTTGAAAAACAACAGGCGATGAAGCATTATTTGATGTGGCCACCTCCACTTAACAGTTCCAACTTTCCTAGCACAGAAGTGATGGATGTCTGAACACAATACGCAGACTGTGATTGATTCCCATTAAAACACGAAGGAGAGACAGAGCCAGCAGCTGACAGGCACACAGGTAGAGGTCCTAGTCATTCAGGGTTTCATCACACTTGTCCACCCTTGTTTTCAAGGCCTGGGAAGCGGGCCTGGACCAGGTCTGTTCTGTTCCAGGTATTATTCCAGGAGGAGTGTGTCAGGTTCAAATCACTCTCGTTGAGTCCGTTAAAAAAAGCGGCACAGGGCCGATCTGCTGCTGTTTAAATGACGAACGGCCTCCTGTAACCACCCCACAGATCACAGTGAAGCTGTCTGTTCACCACTTTTTTAAATATCTGTCGAGATTATCCCGCACTGACCCGCAAACCGTGTCAGACACTGCTACGCAACACCGCTAGCGCTATCATTAGCTCGATTAGCCTCGTTAGCTTGTAGGGGGTAACGTTAGCCTGGTTAGCGCGCTCTAAAGCGCCAAGTCCAGCATCGATTTGAGCCGTATTTATTAATAGTTTACTTACAGATAAGTGTTGATAAGATAAATGCTGTCTCGGCCGAGCTACCCGCCGTGAGCAGGGCGGACGGAGCGGCCGTGTTGTCGGGGTAAAATGGCAGCCTAGCTTCTCCTCGAGCTCAATAATGAGTCAGGAAAACAGCTAGCGCTAGCCGTTAGCATTAGCCAGCTAGCTCTCTCTCGGCTAAGATCGACCGTCGTGAGAAAATTACCGTTGAAGCGTCTCCTTACCATTTTAAGGGCCGTCGCTGTCACTGTACAGTCGGTGTGTGTGTGTGTCGATATTCGGGCCCAAATGCTGTCTTCTCCGCCGCCGTCTTTCTTTCTGTGTGTGTGTGTGTGTGTTTGCTGTCCGTTGCTAACTGCGACCGCTCTGCTTCGTTCGCACAAAGATCAGCTCAGCAGCCACCGAATCACGACGCGTTCAGGGCCACCTCGGAAATATGGACACTACAACTACAACTGCGAACACAGCACACAAGCAATTAGACACATTACAACACTCACTAATAATGATAATTAGAATAGAAATTATATTTTTAATTATGCAATTATATTAAAAATTATATAAAATAAATAAGATGACATATACTGACATTGTGTGGTGTTAACATAGCATCAAATATTAGTTTCAAATCGTACAATTCAAGTTAGTGCACCGACTTCACTGGTCAAAGGTTAGTTAGGCTGTCCAGAATTAGACCGGAGTTAAACCCTACTTTCAATAGATTCAAGCAAGCTCCTGCAACTCTATTACACACGCTTTGGACATGTCCAAAACTACACCACTTCTGACAGTCAATACTCTTTCTAACATATCAATGGAGCCGATGGATCCATTTGAGTAATTATAAGTCCAGTGTGGTGGCCTCTTGTACACTACTGGCCAGATGACTGATTCTGTTCAGATGTAAAGACTCTCTTCATACTCCCACTGGATTAAAGAGACTATGCAACATCTGAAGCTAGAATAAATAAGATACTCTCTCCAAGGGTCTGTTCTGAAATGCAAATTATGTTAAGTCACAAATATAGACAGTCAGTATGAGTAGTATTAAAGTTAATGTCTTTAATCTTTGTTAGGATTACAGTATAAATCTGTACAGATTCACATAAAAACTAGTACTCGGACATGAAAAGTCGGAGCTGACGAGGATTCCCTGAACGCACCATGAGCGTCACACAGAATAGGACTACAATCATGGCGACGCACAACAATTATTACAGCTGCTCCGACTACAGATATTGCAATATCTGTCACGCATGCGCATTTGGCGCGTTTCTGTCACCTAATATAACATTTTAATTATGCATGGCCGAGACAGACGCACGATGCTGACATTTATCTACCAGTCCTTTTAATCTGTGCATGTGTGTGTGTGTGTAACATTAGAATCATCCTGCACTGGGTCGTGATGTTTGGCTGTGACTTCATCTTACTGCTTCGATCATTTTTCAGTATATCTTCGTCCTCCAAACACAAGTCAGTCATCTTTAACACAATATGCTGTGTGGTCATCAGCACTATCCCACCCTGTGCACCTCCACTGCCTCTGAAACAGGCAGAATACGACCTCTGTTGGTGGATGAGAGAATCACAGAAACAAACACTTTCAAAGACTTAAATTATATATTTACCACTATATGCCTAACCCCTCACCCTGCAGGAAAAGCCTGGTTATTATCTATATTTTCTTATTGTCAACAAATACCATGGAAACACCAAATCCAACAATAAATGTATCCACTAACAAGTGTTGATATATCTTCTTCCTCTGTGCCACAGAGCTCTGCTCTTGTTAAAAACAAGATTAAGGTTAATACTTTATTGTACTTTGCAGATAGAGATCCAACCTACAGTGAACATATAAAATACAGTATTGTATTGTTACAATATTAAATTACAATAATAAAATGCTGCCCACACGCTGCATTGTGAGTACTTTGAGTACCTAAAAGTACGGTCTTCAGTACTACAAATACTAAATACTACATTACCCATGAGCCTCATCAACATCTGCAGAAGACTGCAACCAAAGACATGATATCAGACTTCTAACATTGTGACGATGAGCCCGTGTGTGTCCCGGTGTTTGATTCTGGCTGACTGTTACATGTGGCTCACTGTCTGTCTCCTGTAAACTGTCAAATTAAGACAAAATACTCCCAAAAATTAAATTAATAATCGGTGCACCAACAGAATATGAAGCTCCCTGACTGGATGTTTCTTACTGCAGGGCTTCAGTGTGATTTCTTAACGGATAGAGCTGCACAAACAAAAACCATTAACCTCCGTTTTATTGGGCTGGTGATGGTAAACATGGACAACGTGAGCTAAATATAAGACAGACTTTGGGTTCCACATCTAGACACTAGATTGGTACATGACACACATTTACAGATACGTAGTACATAACTATATATAAAACATATAGTATGATGCTGTCAGAAATCTCCAGAGTTTGGTCCACAGTAAGTTTAAATATGTCTGAAGTCATGTGATCTCATGAGCTGCCAGCAGAGACGTGAGGCGAGGCGACGCTCAGCTTGTCAGGACGGGCGTTTCCTCCATCAGCTGCGTCTTCACCTGAAACAACAACGAGGCAACGAGGTGTTATTCTGGAGTAAGAGTGAACACTGGAGGATTTCTTTAATATAAAGACACTCAAAGGTGCTGCTTCTAAAAATAAAGCCACTGTTCATCCTATAAAACAAAGACTCCTCTCTCCCGAGGAGGAACAACATGCCGACTTCATCTCTGTTTGCTCTGGAACAACAGCGCCCACCTCCTGTTTGGTGCTGTAAAACAACCCCAGGTGATTTCTCTCCAAATGTGACAAAACCAAATACATATTGTATTAACTACACAAGTATACTGTACTTAAGAGGAATTCTGAGGTACTTCACTTGAGTATTTCCATGAATTTAGTTACTAGTTACTTTACAGATTCAGATTATCAACAAAGAAAATATTATAGATTATTATAAATTAAGTTATCCGTTTAAGACAAGATAAAACTATCAAATGTGATGAAGCGCTGGTAAAATGATTTGTTAAACTCCATTTGAAATGTAAGAAATGAAAGTTGTCAGACCGGTTTCTGTTTCCTCTTCGCTTGCATCATTTCCTGCTGCTGCTTCGACCGTACTTCCTCCAGACTCATGCATCCACCGACACTGCTGGGGTTGATGGAGACGTAAGCCATCGCTCTGCTCAGCCGAAGCGCCTCCAAAGCAGCAAGCTCAGCCTCCGCCTCTGCTCCAACCCAATCACACGCCGCAGCACAATTTACCCAACATGAGAAAAACTTAAAAATATGAGTCACACACACACACACCAGGCGACGACTCACTTCTCTGGATCTCTCTTCTTTTCTTTGGGTTCGGGGGGATGACGGTGAAAGCTTTGTGGCTGAAATAGAGGAACACACCGTGTTTATTGTCTGTGCTGAACATTACATACTGAACATTTGAGGCATTCGGCCAATGATCTGCCAGCACAGGGTGACACAAAGGACAGAGTCGGTGTCCTCCTGCTCAGGAACAAATTATTCCAGGAGGGGATCAAACCTGCATCCTCCTATTTAAAGGCTAAAACTAAAAACAACACTGAAATATGTGACCCGGTTTGTAAAAAACAGAAATTTGGTGAACATGCCGACACGTTTGTGTGGTTCCATTTGGCGTTTTTGAGATAATCAGCATCGCGAGACGGATGAACAAAAAATTCGACGGCCATTCCGCTGCCATGCAACGTGCCAACTGCTCACCGGTTTGGGTGCTAATCACATTCACTGGGCTTCAGTATCTTGCCCGGCAGACTGGAGGAGCTGGGCATCGAACCACCGACCTGCTGATTAGTGGCCGACCTCCTGAGTCACAGCCGCACCCCTCCTTAAGCTGAGGACCCAGTAAAGGACTCGTGTTGGCCTATGGACTCCCACTGGACTGGATAGACCAGATAGACTGTTTCAGATATTTTTAGTCATATTTTGAGTTCCTTCTTTAGGTTTTCCAACGAGCTGAACCGCGTTCAGTTGTAGTCCTTTGGTTCTGTCCACTGAGGTCTAACTAGGGTTCAACAGAGAGGGATTTTTCATTTCCAAAGCCGATATTTAGAGATATCGTAGGGCGACCAATGGCTGACGTATAATGCCGATATCAAAACAAAGAACAGTCACGTATAGTTCAGTTATTCCATGCACATGTTCTTAGCCAGTGACATGTTGATGGAATTTTTATCACTTAAAGCAACACTGTGTAGAAGTTGGACATGCTCTGTGGTCTAACATGGATTTGTAGTCAGGGATCTTGACTAGTGAAGGGATCCCAGAGCTGTTTCCAAACTTCCAAAGTTTCTGTCGATGCCGCCATGTTTTTCTGACAGTTGTGCTTTGTAAAACAATGATGTCACACTCATGAGTGCAACAAGATGGAGGAGTGATGGGAGACAGTCCAAAGCGTGGCTTCATTTTACAAAGAAAGATGACAACAGCGCTCGTTCAAAGTACGTCTTTCGAAAACTAATGCTGCACATCCATCCAGTTCAGATGATGTAGTATCTGGTGTCTGTCAGGCTAACTGGTTCCTAATCAAACACTGGAGTTCTTACACGCTGAGTGACGTGCATGCCTTTTTATACTCTCTGTTTCTTCACTGTGGAGCCCTCAGGAATCAATCAGATTGGTATCGACTCCCAGCCCTAAACCTGTCATGGAAAGTCAAACAAAGTGTGTGTTATTTCTGGATGTTTACACTGACACGCAGGTCTGCAGCAGTTCACCTGCAGGCCTGCCATGACAGTGGGTGGTAAAGCATGTAGGATTAATCCACTGCAACAGATGGCCTCAGGCAGCAGCAGGAAGACTTCAGGACAGTGTACCTGCCTTTGCAGGTACTGACCTGAACACACCTGAGAGGAGCCCAGCAGTTTGACTTCAAGTCAGACTGTAGATCCGTTTTATTCGTCTCTTTTTACTCTGAACCAATAAAACAGAAACACAGTGAAGATAATCCTTAAAGAAATGCTGATGTTATGTTATGTTATTCTTTACAGGCTTAATAACAGTCACGTGGCTTCAAATACTGATATGTGTATTGCTTGGAGCAGCTTTCAGGGCACATTGGACACTCCAGCTCTCGTGAGGACGTGGAGACATTACCTACAGGTACTGTGGTGGTGTCTCACCTCTGAATTTGTTTTGTCTCAGCCCTGACGCTCCTCCGCTGCTCCCTCGGGCCACAGGCGGTCACCTCCCGGTCCTTTGGGTTGAGAACAGCGGCATGTTTAACTCTGTTGGTCGCTGCTGTGTTGGGAGCGGTGGAGCTGGACCTGGCCCTCCTTTCGCAGGTCGTTTTCGAGGCGGCTGTCCGCTGCGCTCCCGTGCTCCCCGCACACCTGTCTCCACGCTGCGGACACCTCGGGCAGCTCGACGCGCGGCTTTTACGCACAGCGGGCACTCGGAGTTCACTCTGCGCTCCGGTAACCGCTCTCACCTTCACCGGTTTGGGTTTCTCGAGTGTGTTAGTCTCCACTGGTTTCGGCTTGATCACTTTTGTGGATGGCATTTTTTGAACTTCAAAGTAAGTCTTCTGTTTCCGGCCTCCGTTTCTGGAAGAGACGCGTCATCTTCTGCAAAAACCTAAAATCTCAACTTTTCCTGACACTTTCAGTGACTCGGTTGCTATGGCGTTTGCAGCCTAGCAACTGAGGCGTCAAGTCACACAGATCAGGGTAAGACTTCTGGTCTAAACTTTCAAAATAAAAGACAGAAAAATGTAAACATTTCATGAAAGTGAATGATGTTATGATGATTCGGTGCGCTGACGGTTCACCATATCATCATCGACTCAGACCATCAGGGACTCTTTACAGCAAAGTCCCTTTATTAGTCAATTAATCAGAAAGGAAATGTCAGAAATTTAATCTGCAACAATTTCACAACCGAAATATTCAGATTTTTTTATATATTTGCTGGTTTCAGCTGCTCAAATTTGGAAATTTTCTGGTTTTCTTTACATTTGGATAGTTGGTTTCACGAACTGTTTAAAAATGTTCACATATGTTTAATGAAATGTTATTATTGTTTGACATTTTTAGACCAAATGATTGATGAAATAATCGAAGAAAATAATTCTTAGATTAAATATGAAATAAAACATTTATTCAGACTGTTATTATTATTTTGTGCTTCACAAACATTTCTTAATCATCACCTGTCCTCCACGATGACACCTTCAAACCTGCAGAGGCATTGCACTGCTTTGTGCTGTGACCTGGGTGCAAGTTTTAAAGCTGTTATTAACTTTCAGAATTCGCAACGTTTCGCATTTTATTTTGAAGGCAGAGCCGCGTAGTTTCCGGTGTGGTGCAGGTGGGGTTTGATGCAGCTGCAGATTAGAGCGCGTGACGCAGCAGAGTACTTGTTGTCAGTAGGTGTCCGCTCTGCTGTCCAATGACGCTTCATCCGATTACTGACACGCGACTCCACACAGGTCACATGAGCACATGCTGTCCATGTCTGACTCCAGATGAATATTTCACATACAGACATGTGATCATAACATATAAAATGTTCTTATAGATTACATCCACCTGTAGCTCCACCTACAGGCCAGCTGTAACATTAAAATCAGTCATATTCATTAATATACAATAACAGAACACTGACCTTAATCCGGTTGTTACAGGCTGTTCAGCATGCATATTACTAATATGTATTTCTATAATAACTGTGTATGACAGCCTGTATGCGTCTTTATATTTTCACTTGTTTTAATTATTATTCTTTTTATGCCACATTCATTAGACAGGTTAAGGTGAGACAGGGCCGGTCATGAAACCTGATCCTAAACTCTGATTGGCTGTCTGCTCGGTCAGAGGTGAGTTTGATGATGATGTTTTAAAACTTTATAAACATCAGAACAGGTGAATTAAACTGAATTCTGTCAATACAATGTTTTGTTTATTTACTTTTGTTTTGTTGTTACTTTATTTTGTGATTATGTTCATGAACGTTCATTTTTATGGCGCCACTCTGGTGAATTTATCTTTTCAATAAAAGAGAAATATATATGAGAAATAGTAAATGAATGCTGTTTGTTATGCTAACATGTTTGCACCAAGCGGCTCCACGGAGGGTCTAATGAAGTGAAGACCAATGCAGAAGTGCCAAAAACTGCAGTTCCTCAAACATCCACCTGAGGCTGGCTCCAGAAGTGAGTCAGTCTCCATAAGTCCCCATGTTCAAATGTCCAACTTCACAGCAGAAATAAACATGTTTACAGCCTGGTACAAAAAACAGTTTTGGTCTCTATAGCTAATTTCCCCGTTCATGACAACTGTACTGAGGGTGAATTTATATACAACTCACCTGTTCAGGTTATATTAAGGCTTAAAGTTATGCAGGATTAAGAGCGTGCCTCAGCTCCGCCGATGATCCACCTGTTTGCAAGTTTCTTAGATTAGCCGGGAGGTGGAAGAGGCGGGACTGCCAAGATGGAGACGACCAGAGTCACCACACTGAGCTTCACAGTGGCTCTCCAGAAACCTGAGGGTGACGTCTGTGGTTTTAGTGCGCATGCTTCGTGCCATGTAGCTCGGGCCCCTGAGCCAGAAAAGTCTGGATACGGCACTGCTTTAAGACGAAACTTTCAGATTTATAAAAATATGATAGATATAATTAAAAACAGCCATTTTTATTATGTCATGTACTCATCTTTGACACTTAAAACACACTCTGCTGATAACAAGTCTGCACTTTGACTGCAGACCTCTTACTTGCATTCACGTATTTTTACATTGTGGCATTGCTGAAGACTTCTCGCACCCCTGCACACTGTATCATGTCGTACAGCGTGCATGCGGCAGCCTGGTGGTGTGTGTGTGTGAGAGAGTCTTCGCGGTCCTCCTGAGCTCTGAGTGGTGCTGTCTCGCCTCTGCCCTCATGTGAAAACTGCCTTCCATTGCATTTCTCCACCAGCGGACTAACCAGGCCCCTCGCAGCCGCTACACGGTGGCCCCGAGCCGGGCTGATTCCCACCACAGACCCGGCAGGTGTGACGTTGGTGGTACACCGGAGGACGGCGGGCAACGTAACCCATTTTGGAAGCTGGATTTACGGACTGCTGCGCGAGGGGAAAAGCCCGGGATGTGATGAAATCCTAATCAAAGTGCGACACACACACACAAGCCCATGCACATCATAAACCTGGGGCCTGTCTTGCATTGCAACTTTGGCTTTTTTGGCTCTCTGCAGGGGGGCTAAAGCTGATAATCAGAGGTGAGGCTGCTGGAATTATTGTCTGGGGGAGGGTGACGCGCACTTCACAACAGCCCCTGCGCTGTCAGACGAGGAAGTGAGGCTTCATACACGCCCATTTCAGCCTGTCGACCCTGTTAAAAAAGCCCCAGAGCCCGTTCATCAGATAACACAGCAACAGACTTTATAAAACATGCGGTCACTTTCGGATGGACGACGCCGGGAATAACCCGCAGGACGACGCCGATTTCAGAGGGTAGGTGAGCAGAGCGCCTTTACGCATAACGTGGACATGACAACCTCCCAAAATGTTATTATCGTGAGACTTCTCCTCCACTGTGAAGGCCTGTCTCCATCTTTTTTTTTTTTTTTTTGATAGTCACATGCATGATCTCTGGCCTAACTGTCACCGACATGCTTTGTGACTCACACACACACACACACACTTCAATATCATCGAATAAAGTGAGACTTGTCAAGTCTGTAGAGTTAAACGAGCCGCTGCTGGCCCAGATGTCAGCATCTGCCCCTGTGTGTGCGTGTCTGTGCGTGGAGTGGCACCTGCCTGCGTGCTGATGTTGCGTGGTTGAATTTTTTTGTGTGTGTAGCTTTTAGAGTTGCAGGCTGCAGACCACAAACCCAGCTCCTCTCTGCATGAGGCTGCTTTAACAGGCGAGATAACTTGGAGGATCCTCATTGTGCGTTATAACTGCTCGATTAATTGCATATTTGACACATTATTGGTGAATGATCAGCTGCCTAAGACATCCTAAAGCAAAAACCTACCACATACAACGCGTCAAATGAGAGTATTTTCTGATTTTCTCATTATTTTGTGATAGTAAACAGAATTTATTTTTTTTTTTTCTGCAGGTCAGGAAAAAATAGGCGTGAAGATGTCTCAGTTGTCTTTGGGGACTTGTGATTGTTCTCATAAATATACAAACAAAACCACAATAATTCATTCTGAAAATAAAATAAATACTCATTAGTAGCAGCACATATTTGTACTTTTATCGCTGTGCAGCCATGTATAAAAAGGGAACATTACAAAAATCCACATTACATTTAAGTTCTTGACCATGAAGCTTAATCACATGGTGCACTACATGTTAACATCACTATAAACTACGTACTGATACTTCACCTCCATGTACAAATACATTACAGCAGTGTCATTTAACTTGTACTTTTACTACACTTTGCAGCAGCTTGCCGGTAGTTCAGATGCAGAGTAGAAGTGAGTAGTTAAGTAACTTTTTTGAGCCGTAATCTTTAATTTTTTAAATCTGAATTTGGAAAACTAAACTTGAACATTGATTATTTCTATTTGTTAAAACAGTTGTTGCACGGCAGTTTTGAGCAATCCTGCTTGGTGAATTACACTCCAGTTTCAGTTTCTGGTGAACAGTGGTTACAAAACATTACCATGAATAGTGACGTATTTTATGGTTTTGTTGATGCATGTTTGCAGTAAATTCAAGTGGCATTTACCTTTTTATATTGTGTTCTGTTATAATTTCTCACGTACAGTAGTTCAATAGTGTTCAATGAGTCGGTCTCCATAAGTCCCCATGTTAAAAACTTCACAGCAGAAATAAACATGTTTACAGCCTGGTACAAAAAACAGTTTTGGTCTCTGTAGCTAATTTCCCCGTTCATGACAACTGTACTGAGGGTGAATTTATATACAACTCACCTGTTCAGATTATATTAAGGCTTAAAGTTATGCAGGATTAAGAGCGTGGACGCTTTGACTGACAGGTGGATTCCACTACAGGTGTCTTATTTGAGTAACCAGGCTTCATCTGACACACCTCAGCTCCACACTGTTACAGACGCTGCATCCATGTTTCATACAGTCCATGGTTTCGTCTGACTGATTAGTGCAATCTCACGATTATATATCAGAATCGTGATCTGATTCTGATATAAAATCCCGTTTATGTTCCTGTTACTTCTGTTTCCAAACTTCACATAACGTCTTCGACATTAGAGTGATGTACTAGACGGCTCTGCTGACTGGACGAATTCTGGTTAACGTAGTGTAAACAACGCAGTTAAGTCGTGAGTACTTGAAAAGTGCATTTTATTATTATATCATCTTTGGTCTTAAATTAAACTTTTGAAACCTGTGCAGGATGTTTGATGTAATATTGCAGTTTTGATGCTGCAAATCGTGAAATTCAATTATTATTTTAAGTCTGGCTAAAGTCTACGGGACATTTCAAAACTAACAAAGAAAGATCGTGGTATGATTTTGAAAATTCGGCTCACATCTGGTGTCACATCCTCACAGTAAATCATCATGTCATCGATCAATCATCATCACACCTGAGAAGCTGGAACCAAAAAATGACTCTTAACTATTAATCGATTATGCAAAACAGTTACCAATTAACTTATTATCGATTGACCACTCAATTAGTCAAATTTTCAGATCTAGTACTGAGACAAAAACACAAATCTCAATCAAGTTTAAAGCTCTGCCACGTGCACAGTACAAGTACAAACTACATACAGATCAGTGTGTGCATGGGAAGAGCTTGGATTAAATCAAATTGTCCACTGATTACAGGGTACATGTATTGTTACATCACTCTAAACTGAGTGCTTTAACGGGAATCAGGGCTGCAGCTAATGATTATTTTAATTATCAGTTAATCTGCTGATTAAAACACACACAGATTAAATAATCAATTATCAAGACAGTTGCAGATTAATTATATGTTGACCGACGTATTGTTTAAAGGACTAATCGCTGCAGCTCTGAAATAAATTCTAGTGAGTCAGCAGACTCACATATTAAGCTGCAGTTCAGAGTGTAGTGACATCAGTGACAAAAGATGTTTTATGACATCACCAAACAACTAATCAATTAAATTAAGATGAATCACCAGGGCTAATTGTTAGTTACGGCCTGATCAGGAGATAAAAAGGTATCCTGCCATTATTGTAAGTAATGAGCTCTGCACTCGCGCTCTGAGTCCCTGTAGGATGATTTTTCAGTTGTCTTAGCAGTGACGGCTCACATTAACTGCTGCCATGGCTCTAATCCAAAACACTCGGCTGAAGCTGATAGTAACGGCATCGTGTGTCACTCTGCTGTGTTTTCTAAACAGCCAGCGAAAGGTACAGTCAGCCGTGATGAATGGTTCAGTTGAAGGCTCATTATCGTGTCCTCAAAACCAACCGGAGGGATTGTTTAACCGTTCAATCCATCACTGTCTCCCAAACGCACACACATTATATTAATGTTGGTTTCATGTTCTGAGTGTGGATTTTATCCTCGGGTGTGGGCCAACATTCAGACCTCAAATCATCACCTCAAAACCAGCCGAAGGATAATATTTGTTAGTTTTTAGTCCCTCAGCCAGAAAAAGTCTCAATTTTCTGTAACCGCTTATCCTCATCAGGGTCACGGTGGGGCTGGAGCCTATCCCAGCTGACGTCTGGGGGAGAGAAGTACATAGTGGACAAGTCGCCAGTTCAGCACATAGAGGCAAACAACCATTCACACTCACATTCACACCTACGGACAATTTAGGTTTGCCAATTAACCTGTTAAGATTCATGTGTTTGGACTGTGGGAGGAAGCCGGTGTTCCCGTAGAGAACCTACAAACTCCACCACTCCTCCAGCCGAGGTTCAAACCAGGAACCTTCTTGCTAACCACTGCACCACCATGCCGCCCCGGTCTTCACAATATTTAAATTAATTGGCTTTTTGATATTTATTCAATTCATCATTGCATTTTTTAAACGTTTCATTTAAATGTAGGGTGGCACGGTGTCGCCTCACAGCAAAAAGGTTCCTGGTTCCAAGTTCAGCTTCCTGTGTGGAGTTTGCATGTTCTTCCCGTGTCTGCGTGGGTTCTCCGGGTACTCCGGTTTCCTCCTACAGTCCAAAGACATGCACTCAGTAGGTTAATTGGTAACTCTAAATTGCCCGTAGAATGCTTGTTTGTCTGTGATGTCCACGGTGTACTCCACCTCTCGCTCAGTGTCAGCTGGGATAGGCTCCAGATCCCCCCGCGACCCTAGTGAGGACAAGCAGTTACAGATTATGTATTTAAATGTAGCTGATGATTCAACACAACTAACTAAACTGTCAATATTTTCTCTTTTTAATAACTACATATTTCCCACCACACAACTCTTCTCGAGTAACATTGAGGAACCTTTTTTCATGTAATACTTGTATACTGTACGAATAACCCAACGAATTTTAAAGTCAGTCTACAGCTGCATACTTCAAGGTCCAGTGTGTCAGATTTTTAAATTTAAAACTGTTTTTATTCGTGTACATTTACCTAAACATAAGAATTGTTACCTTAGAACGATGGAGTCCACCACCGACATCTTTCCACAGTAGCTCAGTAGCATTGGCTCTTGATGGGTTGCTTTGTGTTTTCCGTGTGTCTCGTAGTCTGCTACTTTCTCAGCAACTACACCGCCAGGTGCCACAAAATCCTCCTCACTGCTCCTTTATTTCCTGTTGTTCTCACCACACTGATGAGATGTTTGGTGAGGTGAATAAAGCAGTGAAGAAGATCTGTGCTTGTTGCTTTGAAGCTCACACTGGTCTGCATCTCGCTGTGGCTGCTGTGGTTGTGTCTAAACATGGGTCTAAACTATTTGTTTGAAACACACCAGTTTGTAGGGCTGTGTCTTAAAGGACCAGTGTGTAGGATCTTTTTTAATTTTATGTGATATTGTATATTGGGAAATTAAAGAAGAGTACTACAATTTGGCATACAGTGTTGTACTTTTACATAAAGTGATGAAAACTGTATTTTATCCGGGATATTTTATCGGGTAAAATATACCCGACGTTAGTGATGGTGTTACTAATTTTAACGTTAGTGTTCAAGGGTTAATCACGCCCTCTTTCGCCGGACCTCGCTTTGCTTTCACTCACTTTTAGCTCTGTTTTTGGTCTCCACCGACTCCTGGGGGAAATATTTTAGCTCTTTAGCTGCTAAATGCTCCACTATGTTCACCAGCTGGTCTCAAACTGTGTCCGTCTGCAGTGTTTAGAGGGTTTCCAGAGTTGTCTGTCTGAAAACTGTCGCGAAACGAAGCTGTGACACGGCGAGAGCGAAGCAAAACAGTAAATTCGCCGGCTGGACTGATAAACAATGAGCTGAAACTCACTACAAAGCTCCATGAAACCGACGGGAGCTGCAGATTCAACCGATAGTTACCTAAATTATTGATTATAGAAAACTGTGTCAAAATGAAATCAGTGATTTGATGTTAATCTTTTACAGTGTGCTAAAGTGTTGAAGGATGGACAGGGAGCTGGTACGACAGAGCCAATCAGAACACGGAGAGGCCACCAATGGAACCAGCCCTTCCACCACCACGCCCAACTCCTCCACCCCTACGACCCCCACCCTCCTCGGCTCACCCCCAACCCCATGCTCCTGGACTCTCCTGCTCCCACGCTGACGCCCACCACCTCCTCCCCACCGCCTCCTCTCACCCCTGCCCCTCGGTGTCTGCGACCCACGGGCCGAAGATGGCCACGGCGACAGCCGGCTCTCCGTCTCCCCACATCCTCGTCCCTGCTCCCCCAAAACTCACCTCCACAGCGACCCCCGCCCTCCGCACGTACTCTCGCCCGATCCTTCCCTCCCCGACTGGGGTCTCCAAAACATCTCCTGCCCCACAAACCGCCAGCTCCTCCTCTCTTCTCCCTCCTTCCTCCTCGTCCTCCTTCTCTTCTTCTTCTTCTTCTTCTCCTGTTGTAGCCAGCACCACCTCGCCCCTCCTCACATCTTCATCTTCTTCTGCAACGCACAGCAGCACCACCACCACATCAACCAAGACCTCCACCAGCCTGACCAATGGGAACACAAGGCCTGTATCAACGCCAACCTCCACGCCAATCACGCCCTTTCACACACCGGCCAGTCCACCTGGCAGACAGGTAACGGACGCACATACACAAGTCGTTCTTTGACTTTTCATTTTGTGTGTTCCTGGTTGAATTGTCCTTAAACTCTGAGTGGGAACATTGTGAAATCGTGTGTCAGACACGTAAGTCAAAGTGCTTAATTACGCACGGTGACTTTTGTACTTAATGCAGCAAAAATAATAAAATATGAGCAACAATTTCTGATGACTTCAGCTCCAAAATACAAAACCACAGAGTCAGGGGAAACATTCAGGTCCAGTTTGTGTGTGTCGCTGTAGTTCTTCTGTCATATTGAGCTCTGTGGGAACATTTGCAACACATGAGAGAGGTTCAGAGCTGCTACTGTGTAATGCACAATGTTACTCTACTACTGCTGCTTTTACAGTGAGGGTCACCACATCGCGGACATTTCACTGGAGATAAGAAGTCGGAGCCATATCGTAAATCTGGACACACAAAAATCTCCTAGAAATGAAGCGCTGTCAGCTCTTTTTTACTCCAGATCTTCCATATTTGGATTTACAGATTGATTTTTTTGCATGTCCAACGACCGTTCTGGTTCTGGCGCCGTGATTTGCCTCTAGGTCCTTTCACAAACTCTCAGTGCTATGGGACTTTGCTTCAAAGCCCTGCTTCGGCTCAGAGGATCTTTTGAGGGTTTTCAGACTACATGTGTTGTTCCCAAGTTACATACGACTGTAACGTAACATGTTTGGTTTTTTTTGCAAACTGAGACTAAACATTTAGTTTGAATGTGAAAGGATTATAGTTCACAGAGTTTACTAACTTGGCTAGGTTTGACATGACGAAAACATTAAAAATGGCTGCACTGATGTGTAACGTTTCGCCTTGTTGTCTCTCTGCACGCTATGAGTGGCACAGACTTTGTGTTGGATTGTTTCCGTTCCAAGCGAGCAACGGTTTGGGCATCAAACGTCGTATCGTACCAAAAACTGGCATCTTCTTTTTCTTATTATCTGATCACACAGTCCTGTATCATGTCACAGGTTTGAGACCTTTAGAGTATCCAAAGATTCTCAGTGTAACAGTAACGTTAAACCACGGCACACTGAGCTCCAAATTCAGACGATTTGAAGCTTAATCCTCGTCAGCACCGACCTTTCAAAGCTATAAATTGTGAATATAAATGATGCAGTGTGGATCGTTGTGAGGTGTCTGCTGCTCTAGGTCAAGTGTGTGTTTGCGTCTGACTGTTGGGGGTTACAGTTTCCCCTCTGTTTGCTTTCATCTGAGCACATTTCACATCCGTAGCCTCAGGTAACGTGTCTCAGGCTTGGTGAATAAACACACAGATAAACTGCGAGCAGGCCTCGGCCACATTTACAGACACACACACGGCGTAGATGTACAGGTGTTTCTACGTGTGTTTTATCTCGACTTAAAGAGCCGGCTGCTGTGGAAAATAAGAAGCGTCTTCAGAGGAGTTCATGAAGCGAGATTTAAAACTGAAAGTGGTGCTTCCAAAAGATGTTTTGTGAGTATTTCAGAACCAAGTGTCAACTTAAACGACAGATTATCAGTGAAGTATCCTTTAAATTGTAACATTGAGTGCGCACACACCGGGACCGATAGAAACTTTAGGTGGAAGACGTCACCTGACGTTGACTTTTGAGTTTTTGAGGGTTGAAAAAATGGAAATTTAAACTTTTTTTATCAATGAGCGATGACCTAAAATGAACGATTATATTCAGAAAGGAGCGTTCGTGTTTGATGTCACGCTGCATGTTTTGTATTTATGATAATTTCTATTACTTTTGTAAGCTAATGTTGAATTTTCTAACAACACTGTGAAGGTAAGAAAGCTGAATACACACTGAATAAATCCAGTTTGTACGTGCTACGTTTACATCCTGCTTCTAATGAAATGGAACATGTAAATATCATTGACGTGCTTTGCCTAGATGCTTGTCAAAGGTGTGGTCAACAGTGCTGTCAGCCAATCAGTGCAGTGGAACGTGAATATTAATGAGCTCCAAATGACATCTGAAACTTTGGGTGTAAAACAATGTACTTGATGTTTACTCTTTGTTTCCACCCTTTGCACACACACACACACACACACACACACACACTGCTGTTTTGCTTTTGTAAGCAGAAGACGAAGCTCTTCCTTCCTTCCTCACTCCCCCTCCCTCCTCTCCTCCTCTCCTCCTCCTCCTCCCCTCTCGTTGCAGGTATCGCAGACTCATCCTGTGGGCACACCTGGTCTCGTGAGCCAATCAGAGCCCCTCCCTGCTGTCAGGCAGCGGGTATCCCAGCAGACATTGCTCCTAGGGAAAGGTCTCAAAGGGTCTGGCCAAGACCAGGTGCTGCTTAGAGCTCAGATGGTAAACACAGACACACACACACACACACACACACATTTACATAGATGCCCAATGCGGTTAGCTGCTGTTAACGTACGACACGGGGAGTGCAGCGGGAGTAAGACGACCAGTATTAAAATGAGATAGCAGCGCAAAGGTCAGAGTGATGATGCATTCAGGTTATGTAGGAAATAAAGGCGCTGTAAACTAAACTGGACAGACCTCGACAGCTGTACATCAGTGTAAAAGAATCATTATTAATAATTTGTATCATTTCATTTATAGAACATTTGATTGCACTTTTAAGGCTTAGAAGGATCAGTCTGTGTTTTTCTCATCGTTGACAAATCTCACAATTAATCGATCGACAGCACGTACGTGTGAATCCAAAGCTCGGCGTAACAGAGCTCCAACACCGTCGTATAACTGATATTATATCATCGATATTAAGTTAATGATCTTTTCTCAGTTGGAATTAAAGCCAACAGTCGCTCTGCTGAATAAAACAACAGTTAAATATCGGCATTTATTTCATTCGGAGCGATGAAAAAGAGAGATGGCAAGACCCATCAAAGGAATTACATTACATTAGAAATCACAGCAAAACTCTGTAAAGACGGACGTTTTTAAACCGATGGGCTCCTGCAGTTGATTACTTTGGACTGCCGCAGTGATGAGGTGGTTATGAACCAATGGGCTTAGAGCTGAGCCACAGACTGTTCCTCTGATGATCGTGACAGGAAGTCCGAACAATAAAACGATAAGAGCAGAAGTAGAACATGTTTTTTGTTTCAGAGTAAACTGGAAGGAAGAGATTAAGAAAGAGGATATTATATCACACACATATTCATCTTCAGTATGTTCGCACTGTGTGCTTTAATCCCTGCTCTCCTCTGTTTATTTCCTCCTCTCCTTTTCTTCCTGCAGCTGATTCTTACGTCTGCTATGCGACCTGCCTTGTCCTCCTCCTCTTCTTCCTCCTCCTCTTCCTCCTTCTCCTCCTCTTCTCCTTCCTCTAACCCTGCCTCTGCTCAGGTGAGCAGCCGAGCCAATCAGTCTCCTCCCGCGTGCATGCATGGTTTTCAATCTACTGTTTGCTGAGCTCCGCCTCGTTACTGTTGTTGATGTGTGACAACAACACTCGCACTTTTACCACTGAGATTATAAATTATGTTTGAAACAATGGGCGCAGAAGACATGTGTCAAGAGGCACAGACGGCTGTATCCAGTTTTTCAAAATAAAACATCTGTCATAGCGACAGCCCGGCACCAGTTTGCAGCTTGTTGGCTGGTTGGGGAGCGCTGCTGCTTACACGACCCTCCAAACTCTAAATGGATTTCGAAGTTACAGTTACTCACAGTTAGTTACAGTTTTTGGGGGGCGGGGTCTAGCAAACAGTCAATTCTTGAACACCTTGAAGTAAAATGAAGCGTTCACGATCTAACTGAACATCTTTCTCTCTGTCTCCTTTTCCAGCTCCAGAGTCTCACCCTGAGGCCTCCTCCCCCCGGGGCCCTCACCATCCCCCCTTCCCTCCGCCTCAAACCCCGTCCTCAGCCCGCCTCCTCTCTCGCCCTCACGCTCCTCTTCCCACCTCTCAGGCGCGACCGCAGCCCAGCACCACGGCAACGGCGGAGAGCCCGACCACGCCCAGCCGCCACCTCTCCGTCCCACCTCCAAGTAGGTCCCAGGAGGATAACCAAGACTTGTGCTCGTCAGTGTTGGCGTTATTCAGACTTCATATTGACCTTTGTTCTGAACGGCGATACAAAAACGTGATCTGAGAAGTGAGGGAGACCGGAACAACTAGTTATTAACGTCTTAAACTTCACTTTTAATAAAGCAGAACTCGTTAATGAATCAGACACTGGGTTTACCAATCGTGTCATCCTCAGGTAACCTGATCCGCTCGTACTGTAACAGCAGTTATTACACCTGGGCATTCGTGTTGTGCAGCGGTCTGAGTGATAATTGGTTCGTCAGTTTGTGCAGCAATTATCCATAAACTCTGTAATCGAGTCACAAAAAACAAGCACGTAACAGCATTCGATCATTTGGAATGTTTAGTGAATTATTCTTGGATCAATCAGTTTCTTAAAAAGTGGTCACGCACGCTTCCAATGTGACGTCTTTAATAGATTCATTCAGCCTTTTTTGACCGATGATCCAAACCCAAAAATATTCTTTTGTATTTTTCAGGTATTTTTGATGTTATTACGCAAAGACAGTCAGATACACAGACAGGGAATGAGGGGAGAAAGAGAGCGGGAAGGACAGACTATAAAGATTCCCAGCAGACTCAGTCCAGGCTCACCATGGTGACGGATGAACTGTTCACAGCCAAGCAGCGAACTCTGTGGCTGTGAAGTGAAGCCAAAAACTGCAATCTTAAACATCCACTTGAGGCTGGCTCCAGAAGTGAGTCAGTCTCCATAAGTCCCCATGTTCAAATGTCCAACTTCACAGCAGAAATAAACATGTTTACAGCCTGGTACAAAAAACAGTTTTGGTCTCTGTAGCTAATTTCCCCGTTCATGACAACTGTACTGAGGGTGAATTTATATACAACTCACCTGTTCAGGTTATATTAAGGCTTAAAGTTATGCAGGATTAAGAGTGTGGACGCTTTGATTGACAGGTGGGTGTGGTTACAGATGGCTTATTTAAGTAGGCGTCAAGTCTACCAATGAATCCACGCCTTTGCCAATTTCTAGATTAGGCGTGACGGGACGTGAACGGCTCTTTAGAAACCTACGGTAGACGTCACGTATACGCTGTCCAAGCCAGACAACAATATTCACATTACAATGACAGAAAAGAGTAAAGCAGCAGCAGCTGCTAAAAGACAAACAGTAAAGTGGTGACTTGTTTTAAATGAACATTTCAAACCATGTTAACATCCTTTAACAGCTCATGAGGCGCCTTGTTTCTCGCTCGTCTAAAACGTCACACCTGGACGTAAACGCTCATCCAGAGCAAACAAAGTCGGGGATAATTATAAATATAATTATTCAGGTTTTTTGGGTTACTAACAACTGGTCAACGTTAAATGTTGAATCCTCTCCGTCCTTCTCTTCTTGCAGCTCTGTACTCTCCAGTTCGAGCCGTCCCTCTGAGGCCCAGACTTCACTCTCCAAACGGTCACAGAGCAGCGTCGCCAAGGCAAACCTCAAACCTCCAACCAAACGCTGCTGCTCCCGCCAGTCACGCCTCTCCCATCGGCAGGCCGCTGGCTGGACTAAAGAGCTGTCCGTTAACTCAAACTATGCTGGGGCCCAGCCAATCCCAGCACAGCTCGTTATCTGTGACCAACCCCTGTCCGTTTCGTCCCATTTCGAGCGTTCGCCTTCGGCGGCGAGGCAGCTACAGATCATCGCCCTCTCTTCGGGCCGCCAGCCACAATCGGGGACGTACGCCCACACTGTGCAGTCGGCGCCTCCGGTTGTGGAGTCGCCTGAGCTGTCCAGCCAATCATCAAAGAGGACGTCGAGCAGTGAAGACGTGCTTCCTCTTCCTCTAAACCCAACATTGCCAAAAAACAGCTCTCCTCTGCCCTCGCCTCCGTCTCTCCTGAGTCCAGCATCGCCTCCGAGTCAGGCTGGTCCTCAAACACAAACTCTGACACAGAAAGGAGACGTGAAGGAGGGCGAGGAGCAGCGAGAAAGAGGACGAGGGGTGAGACAAGGAATCAGAGATGAGGGGAGTGTTGGTAAAGACCTGAAAGTGGAGAGAGATGACCAAAGAGAGAAAGTGAAGGAGGAGAAACGGAGGCTTTCAAATGAGAAGGAAGGAGGCGCCGTGACTCAGAAGGAACGGGAAGTTGAAGCAGTCAGAGAAGAAGAACAAATGGAAGTGACGGAGGAAGGCCAGAGCGACAGAGAGAAGGCAGAAAGAGGTGAGGAGAAAAAAATGGAGGAGGAAGAGCAAGGAGAGACTGCTATGGACCAGTCTGAGAACCTGACCAGTCAGGCTCTCCACCATTACCAGAACCTGGATCCTATCCCAACGCCTGACACCGTCAAAGACTCCAACGTGGAACCAAAACCCGTCCTCGGCCTCATTTCAGCCCCCGTTCCAGTACCAGTCCCAGTACCAGTTCCGGTCCCGGAGGTCTCTGTCCAAAGTCAGAGGCTACCAGAGTCTCACCGGGACCTCCAGCCGGTCAGCCAGGAGGACTTCTGTGAGAACATGTCCACACAGTCTGACAACCAGTCAGGTACCTTCAACCGCACACCTGTAGACCTCACACACACACACACACACACACACACACACACACACACACACACACATATCAATCAATCAATCAATCAATCAATCAGACTTTAGGGCTCATAGACATGCAAATGTGGACAGACGCTGGACAGCTACGTAGCGGCGCCCTGGGAGTTTTTTGGTGCCAGTCCACCCTCCACACTTTGGTCTATGTTGGACTTGAACTGACCTCCCTCTGGGGCCCAATCCAAGTCCTCACAGACTGAGCTACAGCCAATAAATTGATCATTAAAAGATTAAAATGTATAAATACACAGATATAGTTCAAGTAAAGGCCGGACTATAAAGATCGAGCTTGAGTTTTGAGTTGCTGCCAATCTTCTAAGAAAGAAAGAAGTGTGTGTACCGATTAAACTTGATCTAACTCTGATCACTGTCTTTACTCCTCCCAGCCTTGTCCAGCCTCTCCTCTCAGTCTCCCCCCTCCTCACCCTTCATCACCCCCTCGGCAGAAAACCCTCCACCCCTCCTCCCCGCTCAGAGCGCCCACCCGACCGACCTCAGCCTATCGCAGCACGCGGCGGCAGCAGAGGAGGAGGAGGAGGAGGAGAAGGTCGACAAAACGGCTGCGTGTGAGTCGCGGCGCCCGGTAGGGGCCGAAACCGAGACAAGGGAGCCCTACGACCAATCGGAAGACGAGTCTGACGGCTTGAGCCAATCGCTGAGCACCCCCTGGGAGCCGAGGGCGTGGCCTGAGGGACGACAGGTTCTGACTCACCTGGTGGAGGGATTTGTCATCCAGGAGGGGCTCCAACCGTTTCCTGTACGGACACACACACACACACATATTACTGATGTTGATTTATAATGTTAGCTACAGTTATTAAAGGTCCAGTGTGTCACATTTAGGATTCTCTATTCAGAGAACATGGCAGAAATTAACTTATATAAGGTCATATCTCACACTTCAGGTGTTAAAACTGTTGCAGGTTGTTTATTAAAGTACCTTTATATATCGTGCAGGTGAACCGCTCGTCCTTGCTGGTTCCAGAACAGGTGACCAAACCACAGGAAGTGAACGGGACCAATGGGAAAGCGGCGCTGCCTGTGACGGACACGATAAAACAAGCTGAGCACTCCACCGACTCGGAGCAGGAGGACGCAGGAGACACGGACGACCCCGGGAACAGTAATTAATCTCTAATATTTGTTTGATTAATCATTATTTGGTCGATAAACTGCCTGAAAGTCTTCACAGAGTGACTTAACGTCCCCCTGTTGACCTCTAGTGGTGAAACTTCTCACCTTGCTGCTGTGACGTACAGGTGTACTCCAGGACGTTTTGGGTGCAACATTTCTGAACTTTATCCAGAAAAAACAGCAAAATTCAGAAGTCTGGTCCTTTAAAGTGCTGAATTAAGATGTTGAACTTACACAGAAAACTGGATCCAGTGTTTTGGGTTAAGATTTGTCCTAAATATTTAATTGATTATCAACATTACTGCCAATTAATTTCTGTGGATCGAGTACTGATAATCAGCTAACCGATCATCTAAGAACTGGTGGTGTGATGATCAATAATGTGTCTTTTAACCACCTGTAAGGTGTTTCAACGTTTGATTTGTTGCTTCTTCCGTGATGGAGGGTATTCACGCTGAACATTTTTGGTCATCGTATATTAATTTATTCATCGATCGACGCATTTTTCAGGCGAAATTGTCAGGATTCGTTGCTTTTCTTCGTCATGTGACAGAAAACTGGGATTTTTGGGGCGTTCTAAACAATATAAAGGATGAATCAATGATCAGCACATGGATCTATAATGAATCACTAGCTGCAGCTCTCAAACAAAAGTCTCCCTGGTTCATCGTCCTTCTGCTAAATATCTAATGAGTCAGGTGACGAAGAGTCATGAATGTATTTTTCTCGGTTGCAGTTCCACTTTGTGTATTTTTAGGAACAAACGAGCAGCTGTGGTGTAAAACAGCAGTTGACCATGAATGTGTTTGTCTGACACATGCAGGGTCGGCCCACAGAGACAGGACAGTGCTGCACTGCCAGTTCTGCGGGAAAAGAGGCCACGCGCACAACTTCATGCGGTCCAAGCGCTTCTGCTCCACTTCCTGTGCACGCGGGTGAGACCTGATTTCATTGGCTGGAAAAGCGAAAGCAGCTTTTCGTACTGTGTGACCTTGAGATGCTGTCGGGGGTGTTGCTGTCACAGCGGCAGCGCTGACAGGATGTGGTGTGTGTGCGGCCTGCGTCGAAACACACAGGTGTTAGAAACAGATATGAGTGTGAATCAAAGCAGCAGAACAAGGAAACACGCCACGTCTCTCATTGTTCCTCCCTCTCTCTCTGTCTCCCTCCTTTTCTTTCTGTCAGGTTTAACGTTCGTCTGACGAAGCGTCTGCGGGCTCTGAGTGCAGGCAGCCGGTCAGAGAGGCCACGGCCAGCCCTGAACAGAGCGGAGTCTGTTCCCGGGAAGCCTCTTTTACTGAGACTGGTAGGGACAGTGAACTAACCACCAGTTTAAAACACTACACGAGCGACTGGACTGCACATAAATCACCTATAATCTCTGGATAATTTCAGTCGTCATCTCACCCCAATTAAGGCTTCGACAAGTCCTTATTTCCACTAACAATCATACAAAAAAAAACTGTGGTCTGAAAACTTTGGACACAATCTGAAACAGAAAACATGCATGAGTTCAAAATGGGGTCTAAACGGGCCTCAAAACAAGAGTCTAACGGAGAGATGTGGACCGGGGATCTGTCGTTTGGGTCAGCAGTCAGGTTGAGCGGGTCAGTGAGATACTGACTGTGATGCCTTCAAACAGTCCAGAAACAAATATATTTATCCATCCGGGGTACGACCCCGGACATGTCGGCAGTTCATCACAGGGCACAGAGAGACAAACAACCATTCAAACTTACATTTGCACCCACAGGCAGTTTAGTGAGGAGTAAGGAGAGAGCCCACACAGGCACGGCCAAAACGCGCCACAAAGAAAGGCTCCGGCCGAGGTTCGAACCAGGAACCTTCTTGCTGTGAGGCCACAGCGCTGCCTCAGTTCACAGTCATGTAAAACAGAGAAAAGCAGCAGAATTCTGCTGTGAAAAGATATTTTTGACCTTTAGTTTGACCAAAAGAAATCTTTAACCGCATGTCATGGTCTTTAATTATTAATTAAATAAATGAATCACTGATCAGATCCACAAACAGAAGCAAGACAACAACAACTCATTTAGCATGTTAGCATTTAGTCTACGGTGTGACATTAGCTTGTTGTCACGCCTCCTCTGACTCACCTGTTTGCAGAGAGCAGGTGAGTCACGGCTGGTTTTCATTCATGAAGTGTAAAAGTGGTTAAAACACTCAGAAACGTCTCCTGCAGTGTGATTGACGTCCCTGCCGCCCACCTCGGTATGTTCAGATTACGCCTCAGTCATCACACAGGTGCTAACGAGCACCACTGACTTCTGGGAAGTGTAGTTCAGAGGGTTGAAGCCTTGCAGCCATTTTGGTTCAGATTTCTACAGACAGATGATGAAACAGTGTCGATCGATGAGCTCACCTGTCTTCTCCCTGCAGCCTCGTGATCTCTGGAGTGCCGGTCGTCGGGAGAAGGAGGGAAAGGAGAAGGCGGTGGCGGCAGAAGAAGAGGAGGAGGAAGAGGACATGAGGGGAGGAGGGGAGGAGGAGGATGAAGACGACGATGGTGGAGAGGAGGATCCTGCCGTCGCCATGACAGCCAGGATGGAGCGCCGGGCGGCACGGAGAGCGAGGAGGGCGTCCGCGCCCGCCTTGACCTCCTCCACGCCCACGACCACGTACAAACCCGCTCCCTCGCAGTGGAGCGTGGAGGAAGTGACTGCCTTCATCCACACACTGCCAGGTAAACCTCCACCAGTCTCCACCCGAACAGATCACATGTGGATGTTCTCCTTGGAGCTGGCAGCCTCGTTTAAAAGTGTCAGTTTGATTTACAGAAACACTGAAGTGTCTTAATCATCAGCAGATGACGGGGGGGGGGTTGCTCTCCGTCGTCCCATCATCCAATTAAGTGTTTCGTAAAATGCTGAAATTAACCGCTGGGTGAGGTTACGTGCATATTTGCAACCGCCAACTGTCAGCGCGAGTGACATCACTGTGAAACATCTGCGAGATCACGCCACAGACAAAGATGAATTTATTGTGAACGTTGTTGGAGGTTTGTGGAGACGTTCAAAACAATTTATCAGTTTCAATCTAAACCTGCAAAACGACATTTATTAAATAAAGTTTACGTATACAATTCTTACTAAACGCCGGCTCCAGATTTTGAGTTTTTCATGCAACCGTAGTTTCTGTTTTCACACTCGGAAGGTGAGCGTGAGGAGAGGAGCTTGCAGTCGACAACTACACCACCAGATGGCACTACATCCTACACACTGGTCCTTTAAAAGCAATAATCTGAATTCATCATAACAGGCCAATCAGAAACTTTGTTAAGCTGTCGAATAAGAGATAAAAAAATAATAATGGTTCATATTCCTCAAGATGAGGTATTAAAAAAGTTGTTTTGGTGTCACTCGGTTATTTTAGTGGCCAAAGTGTGAAAACATTTCAAAATAAAACTCATTCACTGGTGAATTGGACCAAAAATTATGCAAACGAGGATGTTTTGATCTCGTTAGAACTCACCTCAAACCACGTCCACGTCTCTGTTGTTGCGTTTCAGGCTGCAGTGACGTCGCGGAGGCCTTCCGGCTGCAGGAGATCGACGGCCAGGCTCTGCTGCTGCTGACCGAGGACCATCTGATGACCAGCATGAACATCAAACTGGGACCGGCTCTCAAGATCTGCGCTCACATCAACTCACTGAAGAACCATTGAGAGCGAAAACAGATAGAAAAAAGAAAGAGAGAGTCGTGAGGACGTGATGTCGAAGGAAAACAGGCAATAAAGATGTGGGGGGGAAAAAACGAGGAATGGAGGACGTTAAAAGTTTTTGTGGTTACGAGAAACAAAAGCTGACACCAAGGATGACAGAACAAAGTCACAAAAAGAGACTGGTGGTAAATTATGAGATTATAAATCGAGGTGTGGCCTTAGGAGACGGGAACAGAGGAGGAGGCTTGCAGAAGCGTGGAGAAGAGTCCAGAAGAAAATTTCATCCATCAGTTTTGGGCCCTCTTACTGTAGCAGGAGACCTGGGGGGGTTTTTGTAACTTTGTGTACATTTTACATGCCGCTGGAGAGTGTAAATTTGAAGCTATTTCATGAAGGATTTTGAACATTTAATATATAAAATTTGTCTATTTAGTTTTTTTAGAACGTGACGTCACATGACAAATCTATCCAGTAGCTAACATAACCGGTGTGTGTAAAAGAAAAACAAAAAAAACAATAATAATAATGATAATAATGATGATGATACGTAGACTTTGTAAGTGATTGATTAAAGTTTAATGTTTTATATCACTATATTCTGGACAAAAACATGTCTGTGGATTAAAAAAGAAAAAGAAGTCACTATCAGGGTAGAGACTGGTGTCTTTAATCGTCACATTTTTATGGTATCCTGCTTGAAATTATTTAATAAATGAATAATTAATCGAAAGCTTTATTGTTTGAAATGTTTCTACATGAGGGTGGAGGCGGAGCACCAGCAGAGGGCCACAGTGAGACAGGTGAGTGATGAATAAACAGAAATCTGTATGTCTTATGATTTCAATTCAAGTCACAAAGTTCCTTCCGGACATCCAGAACTTTAAATTTGGGCCACATGTTCCGGGTCAGTTCTGCATCTGCTGCTTTTTCTTTTGTTTTTCTGTCTGTCTGTCTGTCTGTCTGTCTGTCTGTCTGTCTGTCTCTGCATATCTGGTTTAGGTTAGACTCTCACATGCGTTCTGATTGGCTTAAAGTTGAGACTAGAGAGTGTTTTTTTCACCACACCCTGTGATAAATCTTATTCTAGGCATTTTTCTGTGGATCAGCCCGGAGCTCTCTAACGGCACGCGGCAGGATTAATTTTAATTTCTTCATTTTTTATTTAAAGGAAACTTTTAAAATCACATTCAACTTTGTATCTTTTCTAAACTAAGAAATTCAAATTGGTGGTGAGTCAGTGTTAATTCATAACAGCAGAGAGAGACAGAAAATATATTTGAACACTGTAATCTTTCAAACATTTAGCAGACTGTGATTTAGTTTTTTTGAGCGCGTAAAGACGCACGGCGGCTCCATGGCACACATGTGCAGGCAGATCACCGGCAGCGCCGCGAGCTGCGCGGGCTGGGTCGGGATCATCGTAGCCACGGCCACCAACGACTGGGTCCGCACCTGCGACTACACTGTGGCCACCTGCGTCCGCATGGAGGAGCTGGGCTCCCAGGGACTCTGGGCAGAGTGCGTCATCTCCCCGGCGCTTTATCACTGCGTGACCCTCGACCAGATCCTGACACTGCCCGGTGAGAGAGAGAGGGAGGAGGGAGGGGCTTTATTTTAATTATCATACACAAATCTGTGTGTGTGTGTGCGTGTGTGCGTGCGTGTGTGTTCACGCGCATTCCTGACTGTAAATCTGAGAGTGCCAGAGGTGAACCTCTCTCTCTCTCTCTCTCTCTCTCTCTCTCTTTCAGCCTACGTCCAGACTTCTCGTGCTCTGATGATCTGCGCATGTCTGCTCGGTCTCCCCGCCATGCTGCTGGTACTCATGTCGATGCCCTGCGTCAGGCTGCAGAACGACACCTCCGCCATCAAGCAGCGCCGCGCACGCGTGGGAGGCATCCTCACCATCCTCATGGGTTAGGAGACCACCCAACACACACACACACACACACATACAGTACATACCTGTTGGCAGGTGCACACCTGGAAAACATGCATACAACAAAAATGATGGTAAGCATGTTGTACACTGATTTAAAGGCTGGCAGCTGCGTCTGCTGTGTGTGACCTGTGTGACGTCACTCATGCTCTACTGTCATTGGTAGAAACTGAATGTTTATGACACCCACCTGTGGTAGTATCAAAAACACACTTTGGAAACCGTGCCATTAAATGTTCACGGTTGGAAAAATTCATAATCTAAAGAGAAATAGTTTGAAGTGTTTGTTATAACAGTCTAATGTTATATAATCTCACAGAATCGTTACTATAAATGAACTATAAAGACGTCTTGACGTGTTATTGTAGCAGAAGCACAGATGTACGTGATAAAATGAGCAATGGTTGCATTCCATTAAGCTGCTTCGCTCTCAGAGCGTCCACACTCGCTCCGTGGTTCACTCTTTGACTGCAGTTTTGGTTTTCTGGACATTTAGGATGTACAGTACTTTCCCAGCCGTTGCAGGAGGGAGGAGGCGTGGAAGGTGGGTCAGGGTTTGTCAGAGCAGGCCTCATCCTGGCCCGGCTGGCCTGCTTCCTGTGGGAAGAGACAGGTAGTTCCTGTCAACAGCCGAATACAAGCTCCATACAGAAAGTCATGAATGACTCAACAGTACTTTAGATATGAATGAATCCATGCCCAGATGCTACTTCATGTTTTGTTTTTCACTCTTCTCCATCTCCTCTGTAACTCCAGCTGTGTGTGGCATCATATCGACTATCTGGTACCCGATTGGCGCTCACCAAGACGAGGGTCTGATGTCGTTTGGCTTCTCCCTGTATGCCGGCTGGGTCGGCACCGCTCTCTGTCTCCTGGGGGGCTCCATGATCTTGTGCTGCCATGGCACCGACCCGGGACCCGAGCAGGAGAACAGCTTCTACTACTCCAGACAGAGGGCACCGCCATGCCGCTGGACCCCCCCGCCAACCACGCCAAGAGTGCACATGTGTGAAGATGTGGCTCTTTGTCCCACATTTTCCAGACGATGTAGATGTCATAGTCAAGTCTGTGCATTTCTCTTTTTACATTTAGCCGATACAACTTTGAGAGTGATTTATGATATGCGAGCATGTAGGAGTTAGTGCCTTACAGTTCTAGAAACTTCCACTGAATTCAAATAAATAGAATAAAAGAAGCAAAGAACGTCCACGTACGATTAGTTGCCTCAAGTTCAACGAACTTTGGCGACCTTTTCGACGAATAAAACTGCATATTAACAGTCTTTATGTTCATAAAATAGAACTCAGTATGATATATCAGTCATGATTAGAGCTGGGTATTGGTACTTGATACCGTTAAGATATCAAGGTAGTACCCAGTACCAAGTAGTATCAAAACGTCTCCATTTAAAAAAGACGCAGCCAATCACAGCAAGTGTTTTTGATTTAATCTTATGTGTGATTGGCCCATTACCGCAGCTACAGCCGGCAGCTACATACAATGCTGTGTCTCAATTCGGATACTTCTGTTAGTACACCTCGACGCGTTAGATGATAAAGCATGGAGGAAACTTCAGAGTGTTTACCGTGTTCGCAAGACCAGAGGCTTGTTTGACACCAGGTAACAGTTAAAGGGTACTGCAGTTGGTACTGGTATCGTCACTTTTAAAAAAAAGATACCCAGCCCTAGTCATGACACAGACTAAAAGGTGTAACTATGTTCTTAAATGCTTATTTTAGGTGGTGAATTAGCTCGATAGCATTAGCTATTGATGTAGCTACAGTTATAGCTTAGCTTAATGGCTTGAAAATTGTGAACTGTTGCTTGTATCTATTCATGAGCTCCTGTCGTTTTTTTTTTAATGATTATTATACTTTAAAACGCATGAACACATTTCCAAACTATTACCTGAAGTACAGAGAATTTTTGTTGCTGACCTGCTCTCATTTAATCACACACAAATAGTTTGTTCTGTACCAATAACTGTGTCACCTTTTGTATTTTTAGACTTCATATTCACAGTATAATCAACATGTATCAACCTGTATTGTTGATGTCTGTCCGGTGAATATTAAAAGTTTTAAATAATTAAGAGTCTCACAAAAGATAATTTCACTCAAAATGAGACATTTATTCCTGCAACACGAAAAATTACACCGGTCCATTCTCATTTACGCACATTAATGCAATGCGTTGCTGCGGACACTAAATAGAGCAAACACTCACTGTAAACACATTCACTCAAACAACAAAATCAAACACAAAAGTCACCATCAAGACATTCAGAGATGCCACGAACAGACGCAGGAAGTAGAGATGAAACAAAAAAAAAACAGCTGTCTCATTGGTCAGGGTAAGCCTCAGTGGGCAGAGCCAAAGAACCAATTTTTTTCTGGGTAAGTAACAATGAATAAGAGGTAAGAGGAAGCCACACCGACTGCCAGGGTTATGAATAAAAACACTAATGGTATCACCAGAGGTCCATCTTTGTCTTTCATGTTTGCCGGTTAGTCTCCGGTTCCACCCACTGAAGTTGAAAACAACCAAAGAAGAATCGGTAGAAGCATTTGTGCTACAGTAACTGCCAATAGAGGTAAGCCAGATTTCTAGATTTGTGTCTGGAAAACATCCAGTGTGAGAAAAAGAAGCTACGTGGGATAAAATAGTCCAGTAACACAACTTTCATCAGAAGCCAACAGCAAAACAGAAACCACATAAAGACTGATGACAGGGATGTAGACGTCTGTTCCAGTTTTATGTAGCAGTACTGATGGCCTTCTGCTGGATTTTCAAATGGGCCTACCGCACACAGGCCAGGTACTTGTGAAGTTATTAATTAATTTAATTTTGCATTGGAAAATCAAAAGTAAGGACCATGTTTCTGTTGTTCCTGGTCCTGTTCCGAGTCCTTAAGTGTTGAATAAAGCTACAGATTTCCATCCAGATCCACATTTGTGCCTTTTTTCTCCAACCAAATAGAACTACACGGTGCGTACTGTACTTAGGCTTGTGTAAAGTAGGTGACAGAGGGGACATTCTGATAGAAAACATCAGCATTAAAACAATGCAAAGGGCTGCGTTGATGGAGGCATGTCATTTCAGGTACAGGTGAGACGATGAAATGAGATCCCAACCTTGATTCAAAGTGTGGTGTTTAAAAATTTGCAGGGAGAAGAGAAATACTACATATTCCCTTCTCCAGAGGGAAGTTTTGTAAGAAGTTTGCAACACCCATGTGTTTCATGTAAATTGAGGCTGAAGGTCTGAACCAGCAGGCAGCATGGTTGGGTTGTTGGGCGTGCTGAAGAAAGGTGAGTACAGACATCAGAATTTACTGAAGCTTCTGCAGCTGCTTCGGAGACTCATTTAGTTTAACATCTGTGATGGGAGGTGTCCATCGTATCTACTCCCCTCCTCCAATGATATCCAGGCTTTCACATTGAGCAGACAAAGGCAGGGTTTCACTGGTAAATAGTACAATAAAATTGTGTGATATGACTTTGCTTGTCTTGGAAATAGTGTCTCATCTAAAAGTTTTTTCAGTCTGTCATAATTTCAGATCATTTCAGTTTGGAGGAACTAAACGTCCTCTAATCAGTCCTCCTCTTCACCCCCATCAAAGCCATGATTGGTCCTTCCTCTGGACTTGCCTGTGCTTGTATACTGGCCTCCTGGTCCAGACTGGTATCCATGCTGGTCACTATTATCCTCATACTGGCTCTGATACTGCTCTCCATCATACTGGTTCTCCTGCTGGTCCTGATTATGCTGCAGGTAGTCGTACCCCCTCTCCTCTGGAGCAGACCAGCCCTGGTAGGGTTTCTCGTCCTGTTCCTGGGGGTAAAGGTTGTCTTCGGGGAGAAGGTGTCATCAAGGTGGTCGTCGTAGCGCTGGTAGGAGCTGGCGTGTGCCTGCTCCTCCCGGGCGTTCAGCTCCAGCGTGCTGTGCCACACTCCGTAACAGCCGTAGATCAATAAACCTGAAGATGGACAGACAGTAACCGTTAAATAGAAATACGTCAGAGACTAGAACAGCAGGTGGAGATGTCAGGCTGAGAAACTGTCCAGCTGGAAAGTGTTATCAACCTTCACAAATTCCAGAAGGTGGGAAACTCTTCCCTCACTTTGTCATCTGTCAACCAACTGCAGATCCAACAGAGAACAGCCTAGATGTACTGTATGTTCTTCCCTCTGCTGTACCTCAATCAAGTGAACGAAGAAGATCCGTCATTGAGAGCTGCATCCAGTTTTCTACTTTCTAGGTCTAGTTTAAGACATTTTGGACTCTTGTACACTTTCTCTCCACGGAAAAAATTCTCCACAACACAGTTCACTTCAGTTTAACACAGCACGTACTGACATGAAAACACTCACTGACACATATAAAACAAGGATAAAATGGAAACTAAAGCACACTTTCATGAGAGATATGAGGTTGTTTGGTCAATCACATTGTTTAGAATGAATGGCGGGATTGTGAGTCCTGCTGTCTCCACCTATGCTGACTGAACAACTAAAATACCGGAGCAGCCTATATGATGGACACAAACTTAAAAGCACCAGTACAACTCTTGACATAACTCAAAGCGTATGCCATTTTAGGTCTATTCATACGGAAGAAAAAAATCTTTGAGAGTCATCACAGCTAGCCATAACTTTAGCATCATGAATACACAGGTGTCAAAAATGAAGATGAATTGCAGGGAGGAGCTTGTTTTTTCTTATTTTTAAATATATCTGCAGTATAACATCATATTCAGCACACAAAAATGTATTGCTGTTGTTTTTTTTTACAATACAAAAAAACTGCACCACCTGCATCTACATAATTTTCCTGCTGGTGATAATTTCCTAAATTAAATTCAGCTAGAAACTATATTAAAAAGGTAGAAATTAAAACATACAACTCAACAGGAAATACTTGTTTCTAAATGGCTGGATGGCAAATGTCTATTGAAGTACTGACCAACAACGAGTTCCCTCCTCCTGATCAATTATTTTCTATATCCAGACAGATTTATTACTTATTTATACTGTAGTTTAAATACATAATGAAGAATGATTCAACTTACCTATAAAGCACCAGACAATGAACCTGGCCCAGGTGAGTGGAGACAGTTTAAGCATGAGGTAGCTGTTGACCAATATGGCCGCTGCAGGGACAAAGGGCACACAGGGCGCCATGTAGGGCAGTTTCTTCCCACTCTCTGGCTGCTGGATAATCATAATTAAAAGCTTCGCCAAGGACCCCGCCATCATTGTGGCCATGAGGCCTGAAAACACCGCCCCAGCACCTGTTCCCTGCTCAACGCCAAATATAACAGTGGACCAGAGGAGGAAGGAGGTGAGGAAAATGAGGAGGGTACATCGGGTCACTATGCGACCGGTGGCAGGGGTGGGCCGGGCCGATGCGTCGGGCATTCCTAGCCGTAGCCGCAGGGTGTAGTAATGACCTCCCAGAAGCCTTTTCAGCAACGAGGCATGGCCTGTGTGGAAATCAGAGTCATCACCCTCTCCTTCAGTCCCACCGGTGTGGTAGGACGATGATCCATCGCCGCCTGAACCTCCAATCAGCATCTCGTCGTCTTTGGTAGGTAGAGTCCCATCGTCCTGGAGCTTCATGACGTCCACGTCCTCCCCAGAGTTAAACTGGTGTGTGTCAGTCTGTTCGTCAGGCTGATAGCGCAGTAAGAGCACACACACTGACCAGAGTGTAGGCCAGCAGGGTGCCGATGGACATCATCTCGATCAGGTCCCTGAGGCTCACCAGCAGGGCGAGGATGGCCGCGAACACCCCCGACACCACACATGCCACCGTGGGAGTGTGTGTGAGCGTAGACACATGTGACAAGAACCTGCAGACACATTTAACCAGAGAGTTAGCCACGAGCCTTCATCCTACCTGTGTGAGTGTTTGTGTGTCATGTGCCTCCTCACCTGAACAGCAGTCCGTCCCGGGCCATGGCGTAGATGACTCTGGGCATGGGGAACAAAGAGCCTAACAGAGAGACGGTGAGTCCGGCTATGGAGCCCAAAGCCACGGTGTATTTCCCCCAAAGGAAGCCGTGCACTGCAAACATCTCCATGAGAGGAGCTGAGCCATCGATCAGGTTGTAGGGAACCATGAGGGTCAGGATCACGCTCACCTGTAGAGAGGAAAGGTCGGGGTTCAGGGATAAGTTTCAGAGGAATGTTTTTGGTCAAGCACACGGACGTGTACTGACCGACACGTAGGCAGTGAGGCAGGTGACCAGCGAGGCGGTAATGGCGTACGGGATGGAGGTGTTTGGGTTTTTCGCCTCCTCTCCTGTCGTTGCGATGATGTCGAAGCCGATGAAGGCGTAGAAGCAAGTCGCTGCACCTTGCATCACCTGATCAGCAACAAGAGATCACGGATTTCCTTTTAGTGATTGTATTTCAACAAATTATAATGTATAGAATTATTATTTACTTAAAATATCTCACCCCTGACCAGCCGTAAGGCAGGAACTTGCCGCCCCCCCAGTTGCTGGCAGAGAGGAAAAACAATCCGGCGATGACGATGAAGATCCAGACCACCAGGTTGACCACGTTGAGGACGTTGTTGAATCCCACTGAGTTACGCACACCGAGCAATGATCACTGTGACCAGCAGGGCGATGAACAGGGCCAGCAGGTCAGGGTACGTGTCCTCACCTTTACCTGAGACAAACAGAGACGCGACAGCATTTGAATACAGATCTTTCATCGATATGAAGAATCAGTACCGTGGGAAAGGCTTCCATCTCTTTAGCCATGCCAGCAACATGACTCTTGAGGTGGCAGTGTCGGTCTGTCGGTCTGTCTGTCCAGAATGAACTATGGAAGTTTGGACAGACATTCATACTTCACAGAGGATGAATCCTAAAGACTTTAGTGAGCCCCTGAAGTTTCATTTAACCCCAACATGAGGGTTACATTCATCCAATATTATTGGATGGATTCTCATGAAATGCATTTATATTCTTCTTAGGATAAAACTTTATCATCTTGATGATCCCTTAAAGAGTAACGCAACACGCCCCACACATCTAATCCTGCTGACCTCCAGTGGTTTAACTTCTCACCTTGCTGCAATGATGTAAAGAGGACACTGAGATCACTGTTGGGTGTGGTTAAATGCTCAGCAGTACAAACTATCAGTGATGCTGGGTGCAAAACTAATGACATTCCCATCAAACCTTTAGCTGCACACATTAAACTAAGATGGTGTAAGCTTGAAATAAATCACACTTTTCTTTTAACTTTATTCTTCTAAAATCTTTTCATGGATTATTCTTGTAATATTTGACTATATTTGACTGAGTCCAGTCTATAATGTCCATTGCAACAGTAGTTTTTTGCCTTTTTTCCAAAGAAAATTGAGTAATTCTTCCTTGTTTTTCAAGCTAGAACGCGATGTTCATTTGCTCATTAATGTGCTGAAGACACACATTCAGATTGATCGTACTGACCAAGTCCTCTGAGCGTGCCCAGGTGTGTTATCATGTAGTTACTGATGGTATGATTGGCCAGTGAGTCGAACATGCTGCTGAGAGCCGACGCCCCCGCTGCTGTGCCAATCAGATACTCCAGGATCAGGTTCCAGCCAATGAAAAACGCCACGAACTCCCCGACTGTCACGTAGCTGTAGGTGTAGGCCGAGCCGGTCGTCTTGGGGACCCGGACACCAAACTCTGCGTAGCAAACACCTTAACAAAGAAAAAAAAAATGACAGAATAGAGCGCCAAATGTGGATTAATCTGCGGTGAAAATAATCACCAATCCACTATTTCCTCCTGTTTGTGTGCAGCCATTTTAGGAAATTTTAAAGGTTCACGTCTTCTGTAGGAACCAATGGGCTCGGAGCTAAGCACTACAGACAGTAAGTGTTGAGAGACAAACTAACAATGTTGGTTTTGGTCTTTTTATGGGATTTGTTGACTGTAAGAAAAATATTGAGCTGATTTAGATGAGAAACTCTCTAAATAAACTTAATTATGTCCACCTCTGGTTTAAAAATGTTCTGTTGTCTCACCTGACAGTATGGACGCCACCGCTGCAATAATAAACGACAGGATGACCCCAGGTCCAGCCATGGCTTTGGCAACCAGCCCGGCGACCACATACATCCCCGTGCCGACGCAGCTGCCTACCCCAAGCGACACCAGGTCCACAGTGGTCAGAACCTTGGCGAGTCCGACCGGTGACCCCTCTGCAAGCTCGGTGAGGTCATCAGAGCTGTGAGCCATGGAGCCCACAGGTTTGGTTCGCAGGAGGCGAGAATACATGTTGTACCAGGCGTCGCCTAAAGACAGCCGGCTCAGCCACGCCGCCATCACTGCACCTGTTTATTACCTGTTTATGTGTGTGTTTGTGACTCCTTCTGCCTTTACTCTGCCACTCCCATTATCATTCTTTCACCCTCAGCATGAGTCTCATATTAAACTGTCCTCTTCCTTTTCTTCAAGAGCCACAGATCCAAATGGAGGGCTAAGACTCTGTGAAGAGCAGAGATGGAAGAAGTTATTTACTAAAGAAAAAGTACTAATACCACACTGTGTACAGGTAAAAGTAGGTACTTAAAGTATTAAAGGTATTTGTAAGAACAGTAATGACAGATGTTGTAAAGTGCAAAGCGGCATGACCAGGCAACTGAGGTGACATGAAGAAGGTTAGTTGGTCATCAATCATAACCCCTAAGTATAGTAGGGAGTCAGTTTTGATGTTGATGTTGTGGTGTATAGTAGGTTTGGCTGGGAGGACCAGCAGGTTATGTGCGTTCATCCATGTGGAGATATCTGAGAGGCAATCGGAGACCGTGCAGAGACCGAGGGGTCGTCAGAAGGAAATGACAGATAGAGCTGAGTGTCATCTGCATAGCGGCGATAGGAAAAGCCATGTGAGCGGATAATCGGACCCAGGGAGGTGGTGTAGATAGCAAACAGTGTAAGTGGACAACTGTCCAAGTCAGGATACACTGAACGAGCGCCCTGTATGGATTCATCTGCTTTTATTTTCTCCATTAATTGATTGTTTGGTTTGTAAAAATTCTGAAAATAGCGAGTAATGCTGTCACAATTACCCAGAAGTCCAAAGTGAGACTTTCAGTTGTTTGATTGTCAAAATATTTTCCAATTAAATTTCTGTTAGTGGACTAATTGATTATTTGACTTAATCGTTCCAGCTGTACTGGCATAAACTGTTGCCTAATTTAATTTATAATAAAACATCACATTCTATAAACTCTTTATATGTTTTGTGTGCAAAAATCTTAATTTGTAAAGCAACTAAAGCTGTCAGATAAATGTAATGGAGTAGATGTAGAAAGAAAAGTATAAGTACCTCAAATTTGAGTAAATTTACTACATTCCACCACTGAAAGTATCAATAACACAATGGAAAAAAAAACTATTACAGACTTAAAATGTATGCCAGCAGAAGTGAATGTACAGAAGTAGCAACAGGAATGACAGCTGTTCGATACATGTGGAAATATTTAAGTACTCAAGCAAATAAGACAAATAACTAGATGTTTAAACTGAAGTCAGCTGTGACTGGTTTGTCTCTGGACAAAAGTGTTTTTTTTTGCAGCTCAGTAATGATACAAGTGAGGCTTCAGTTGATGCTGCCAGGAGCTGATATATTAACTGTTGCTACATTTCACAAAGTTGGAGGTGGAACAACATTTAAATCATCATGGGAAACTAAAATTCTCCACTGAAGCCAAAAACAACCAAAGTACAGCAAGCGAAACTCAAATGACAATGACACATGTTCATATCGTATTTCTGGTAGAAATATTCAATGAAATCAAAGATCATTTGTCCAAGATCTATAAACAGTGTGTGGAAATAGGACATACAAGTTCTGAAGGCTGAGAAATATTTTGGATTTTCCATCTTCAAATTTGTCATTTTTTAAAGCCCCTTAATCCCAGAAAATCACAAATATATATTATAAATAACCAAAGCACAGATATCTACTGTATCCGGTAGCTTGCTGTTTCCAACTCAACAAAGTTCATAGTCAAGTTTGACTGAGCTGAGAGTAAAAACATGTGCAATTGGGACGCTATAACAAAATAACGTATTCACTTTAACATGCATACTTATGTGGAATATGATCTAAATCTAAATGCAGTATTGGGACCAACAACAAGACCACAGTCGTTATTTTAGATCAAGATTACAAATTCCTCCAACGAGCCTGATGTTGTGAGCCTGCAGGTGATGATGGGATACCATCAGCTGTTCTCCTCACTCACTAGAGCGAGACTCCCTCTCTGAAACATTGATGAACACAGAGGATCCACTTTCACAACGGAAAGGTACGACCGTGGAGTCTCAAGCTGAACCGTGTACAGAGCTGAAGCCTCTCCTACGAATCTAAAATTACTGCTCCACACTTCAACTGAAATCCACATCAGCAGGCTGGATTCCAGAGAGTGAAATGCACAAAGGGTTTCCTGCTTGTGGCCTAAACATGCTGATAAAAACCTGCAGTTTAAAGATGCACACCTGAGCAGACAGGTAATACACTCACTCGTTAGGTGTTTCCTGAAGAAGTAGTGCCGGAGGTGTTTGGTTGGAGTCGACGTCTTCTGCAGACCTGCAAGAAATGGTGACGACGAGAGGAGACGGCAGCGTTGATCATTCAGACCTGACACCATGTGATCAGGCGGATACATTATTGAACACCTGAGACTGAGCAGGTAGGTGTGTGTGTGTGGCTGTCATCATTGATTCATAGGTGGGAGGATAGAAGAGCTGCTGTAAATGTGTGTGTGTGTGTGTGTGTGTGTTTGTGCTGCAGCTGCCAAAGGTGACGTTTCTTTACTTTTTGTATGCAGAGCTGGGAACTGACCAGGTGTGTGTGTGTGTGTGTGTGTGTGTGTGTGTGTGTGTGTGTGTGTGTGTGTGTGTGTGTGTAGTGTGTAATGGAAAGTTGTCTCGGTTTTCAAACTTTCTACGTGCAGGAGTAGTTTTATCCCGTTTTATAGGTCAACAAGAATCTGAAAGGTAATAATACGTCTAAAAGTTCCAACTCACTTTTTTCTCCAGAGCTTTCACCCATGTCTTCATCTGTGGATGGACTTTTCTCAGTTGCCATGGAGACGTGTTGTCTTTCTGGGTCTCTCTGCTCCAAACAGAACACAACAAATAGTATGTTTTAGCAGTACAGCATGTATCGTGTACAGTACTGAAGATGTGCACCATAATAAAACTTTACATCTGACATTTCTACAAAGGTTTGTCATTAAAAATGTTTATTTTTATATATATTTGTATGAATGATTTGTGCTGTGTACCATAGATCACCCTGCATGGTTAAATGAATGATCCATGAACATACTTTCTTTGCTTTCCATCTCTGTCACCCTCGTTGACCTATATAATAAATAATTAACTTTATTTCTGCAGCACCTTTTAAAACAAAGTTTCAAAGTGGTTCAAAAAGGGGAAAATATTAAAAGTCGGCGCTACAATGAAGCGACAAACCTCTGCTGTCCTCTGGGAAATGAATGAATTGATCAAACAAATACAAAAAGTTAAATCATTTATTTTGCTGACACTTTATTTAGCTGTTTGTTTACTATTACTATGTGTCAGACTGTATTGGAATCTGCAGAACTGATCGCGACCATCAGTTTATTTATTTCATGTTTCCGTCACTTCTGAACAGCAGCGTCTTCTCACTGAGAGATTAAATATATAATATTGCACGTCCACAAAGTTGGAGGACTCGCAGAGGCCAAAATATCCAGACTTTCTTTATCTCTAGTATGGAGAAAAACAAACACTAGAGCCTACATTTCCCATCATGCAATTCAAACTTGACTCACATATCTGTTATAAATTTGTGTGGCCCCCTCTGAAGCTGAGATAACCCTGATGACATCACTCTGACATCATCAGGGTTATGTCCTGCGATCACACGATGAGCTCCTTCGTCGTCTTCTGACGTCACTTTGTCCGTCCAACATGCTGCAGACATTAAAGTTCGTGGATGAATCTTCTGTCCTCTGACGCTCAAATCAAACAGCGTACACACTGTGCAGTTGGTGGCGTATGTATGTGTTGCATTGCTGTTATCTGCTGGTAATCTGATACGCAGAGTCCGGTTACAGCGTTACCTGCAGACATGGTAACATGAGAAACAAGACACTCTAATACTGTCTTACATATACACGCTGCTTTACAGGACAGTTTGGGGACAAACTGGACCATTCCCGCTCGACCTGAGCCAACTGTTGGTTCACTCTGTTGTGACCTTCAGCACCAAACGTGAGCCGGTTCATCATGTGACCGCTCTCGACTGATCTCCTCAGCTTGAGTTGAGTTTTGGTGTGATAATCAGGTCCAGGTTGCTGTGCTCAGGTCAGCTCTGGCACCCAGAATCTGACCGAGGGTACCAGTGGATTCTGGTGCATTGTTCATCACCGGTCTGCGGGGCAGGCGTGCTGTATTTGGGCTCATGGGAACATTCTCTGATTGGTTGATTATCAGCCAACCAACCAATCAGAGTGTTCTTGAGAAGTTGAAAAGTACCACCAGGTAACGTCACCTCAAACATGGTTTCTACTGATAAAAAGACATTTTAAGTGACGTTAGACCTCAAAATGGGGTCCAGAATCATTCCTGATCACTCATGTCTCATTAAAGGGATAGTTTGAGTATTTTAAGGTGGAGTTGTATTAGGTACTTACTGTAGACGATGGTCAGCACGCCCCGAGCAGCGAACCTGGCACAGAAGCTGTTAAAATATTCTTTATATAACGTATAATTAAGCAGATGTTTTCCCAGCTGACCCTGGAGGCACGCTGACCACCGTCTGCACCCGTCTCAGTTATAAACGTGATGAAGCATCAACTCGCTCATGGTTTGCTGAGCCATCTTTGTTAGGAAACCTGGCCGGTCTCACAGTTCTCTTTATTTAACTTGCAGTCACAGTATTAGATGAAAGAGACGCAGAGCTGTTGTCAAAGTCGGATTTAACTTTATTTCTAAAAATACATTAAAAACACGTCGAACAAACGTCACCTGTTTGAGTCCAGGCCATGTGGGCGGGTGCTTAAAGAGGAAGCGTGGCTCAACAGGTGCCCTTTTATGGGATCAATGAGTAGGTGGGTACTTAATTTTCATTGGACGATTGAATGTGTGGATAAAATCTCAGTTAATTAAGTTAAATAATACATGATGTACATGTCATTACTTATTTTCGTGCAGTATTTTTGTTAATATATTTGCAGAATTTGACTTGAAGGAAATATTTTCATTGTTCACCTTCCAGAGATCTAACCTGATAGGCCAGTTTGAACTGGAGAGGCGGCCTCTCAGAGTGTGTATGTGTGTATCTTTGTTACATGTTCATTTTTATTTGGTGACTGATGATAAAAGTCAGCCTGCCTTCATGTCATATATTTCTCGTTGAACTGCATCACAATGAAGCTGATTCCAAGGCTCCACCCTCCAGCACCACCCTGATATATATATATATATATATGAACACAGCTATCATGTTTTTTTTTTTGTAGTTCTGATGACTTGGAGCCAAACGTGCAGATGCTGTGATCTGGAAAATACCTGGAAAAACACGTCAGCAGTGGATCAGGATGGAGGCACATGAGAAATGTAACAGTAACAGCAGTTCACTTCATGAGTTTCTGAATAATCCATCTAAAGACAGTGAAGAGCTCTCAAACTTCATTTTCATTCGAGTGTCTGTATGTTATAAAATCCATCAACTGTGACTCTTCCCATGAAGATTTGAGACGCCACCAGCTGCTATCGACTGCAGAGCAGTTGAAGGTGGACGCATTCCTGAGGCTACGTGCTTTATACGCAACAGATGAGCGAATGGGAGTGAATCCAGAAACACACACACACACACGAAGCAAAGCAAAACATCCTTTTCTGTTTAAGGAATAAAGATTTTCGTTGGCAGCCTGAAGAAATTCATACAGGAGGAGCAGAGACACTGTCTCATCGTGCCAGTCTGAGCAGAGAAGATTTTATGAAGTGGAAAAGATTCTTCAGTTGTTGTTGATCTGTTGAAGGCACAATGCCGCAGACAGAGATCACATTTCTACCATTTGGCTACCTGTTAAATCAAGAATAGGATTTAAAATTCTTGGTCACCATCATATCTTAAAGAGCTCGTAGTACCTTACTACCCCACTAGAACACTGCTCCCATCATTCAGGGTTCCTTGTGTAGGTTGGGAGTCAGAGCTTTCAGCTATCAGGCTCCTCTTCTGTGGAACAAACTCCAGTTTCTGTTTCTGGAGGCAGACACCGTCAACACTGGAGTTTTTCTGCTTTCTCTCATGGATCGTGGCTCGATGTCCACCACAAACACTGTTATTACTATCATTACTATTATTAGTCATATCCATTAAAATTCATAGTTATTATTATACTCTCCCTCTAACCCTCTCTAACTCATTTAGGTTCTTCTCGAGGTTTCTGCCTCCTTTCCTCACCACTGTCGTCAAGTCCTTGCTGATGTTGGGAACTGTTGGGTCTCTGTAGATATTATCATAAAGACTGCTCTGGAAAGTGTCATGAGATAACTTCTGTTAGGATTTATCGCTACATAAATAAAACTCAAGTTGAAAATTGATGAACTGATAATGTATCGGAGATACTGATTATCTTATCAGCTCCCATGAATATCTCAGCTTCATCATGTTGATCTCAAACAGGCCAGACCAGTAAAACCATCACATAATTACTTAAAACACCTCCAAGCTCATAACTAATAAACCGACTCTTCTGTCTTTATGGTTCACATCCTGTTAACCCTGAAACTGACCCTCTGGGACAGAGAACCATGTGACGGAGACTTACAAGTCTCCTTCATGTCTTGTGCCATCAAACTGCTAAATGTCGGCGATGGGGCTGACGTGTAACAGCTGGTGGACGGTGATCATGTTTTACCCGTTTATCGGGTTGGATCATCAGACCGTCGCTTCATGTACGCTGGATTTAAATATGTTCAACAAGTTTAAAGTCTTTATGTAGAAGTCTGCGTTCAGTGATTAAACAGGATTGAATGTTTCAAAGTTTCCACATTAAGCTGCAGGTTTATAAACTGCAGCACCACCTAGAGTGCATTCAACGTACTACTTCACAACCTTTCCACATATGCTGTGTATACACTGAGCTATAAGTCTAATACAACCGTAATAAAACATCCTTCATGTGGGTCATAATATTCACATCATCAGTTTACAGGATGTTTGTGGTGTTTTAATTACATAACTGACGTATCTTATTTAGCTAACCCTGGTGTGAATGAGGCGGACTAAATAAACGCCTTCTTTACCTGATCACTTCTAACACACCTCAGCATACAAGCAGTAGACGCCCACGCGCCTGTCCTACATTTAGATTCATTTCTTGACAACAAAAAACACGAGACAGAGAAGTTATTTTTCCACATTTATTCTCCTGCTCGAGCTGCTGACGCACACGCAGACAGGCGGTCTACTCGTCCGCCTCAGACTCCTCGTCGTCCTGACTGATCTGGAAGTACCGCAGCTCGTACGTCTCCTTGTCAGACGCCACCACTCTCAGCCAGTCACGGAGGTTGTTCTTCTTCAGGTACTTCTTCGTGAGGTACTTCAGATACCTGACGGGGAGAGGTGAGGGTGGATGTATAAAACATCTTGGTAATAATTTGTACACGGGCGGTTAACAGTATTGTTCTCATCTCACCTTTTGGAGAACTGCTTCTCAGACGTGACGTTGATCTTGTTCTTCATGCGGCCGACCTGGACGATGCTACCCAGATTGCCCGTCTTCCCGTTGACCTTTATCCTCTCTTTGAGGAAGGTTTCCTGCCGGACACAGCACAATGACGCACTAGGGAAGGGAACCCTAGTAATGTAGGAGCTAGGGAAGGCAGCCCTAGTCCAGACGCAGGGTTAGCTCACTAAATTAACCCTTTCATGACGATATAAAGGGTTTAAAATCATGATTCTAGCTGCAAAAGAAATGTTCTGACTCAGCCTCACTTTGGGAGGGGGTTAGCGTGCAGTGATACTTCTGCAGCAAGACTTACAAAGTTTGCAGAGTCCAGGATCCCATCCTCCACAGGGTGGGTCAGGTCCAAGGTGAACCTCCATGCAGCTCCCTTCTTGGACTTCTTGCCAACAGTTGGCCTCTTCTGCTTGATCTGCGAGGTAAAAGAAAGAAAACGAGGACACGATCAGGTGATCGGTTCAATTAGTGCCAAGTAATAACAGAAGTTATCTGGTCACACCTTCCGTATGAGGCAGGTGTAGACGGACGTGTGAAATTCATAAAAAGCTCATCTCTGACAGTTTAATCTCATTACAGTTAAAGATTAAACCTTTCCTTCGACGCATTAACACAGTTAGATGTCAGTTTATCACACTCAACATGAGTGGACAGCAGCTTAAATCATCTCTCACTTTCTGTGACGTTATTTAATCATTGTAAAATTCAGTTTTTAGTCACATTCATTGATTTCAGGTGCTGACAGGCGGTCAGACAATAATTTGATCACTACATTACCTATGCGCGCGCACACACACACACACACTTTTATTTTGATTGCAGTGACGTCAAAAAAACGTTTAATACTTAATAACACGTTCTCTGTGGAGCTTCGTCCTCTCATGGAGTAATGAAAGGAAACACGTGTACGCCAACGTCACCGTTAGCACGAGCTCTCTCCTCATATAAACACAGCTGTTGGACGCCGAGCTGCTCCGCGGACACGTTTAATCCGGCTTCACGGCTCCCGGGCGGAATAAATCTAATATTTACGCGAATTACCGATAAAATCCGTAAACTGGCGGAGGAGCTGGCGGGACTTACCGGCGCCATGTTGAGAGACGGGACGGGAAGAGAGAGAACCGGAGGTGACGCGGCGGTGACGTAGTGCGTGCCGCGTGGAACGCCCTTACCAAATATGGTGATGGCAGAAATAAACATTTCCACACGGGAAACACGAGAAAACAGTCCACAGCTCCACTCTGAGTGGACTTTAGCTCGTTTTTATGACTTTAACCTTCAGTTTTATTTATAGTTATTCACTTTAGGTCTACAAACTTCCACATGTTGAAGGTTTGCCTTGTTGTTTTCAGTGCAAAGGTCAAAAACACACCCTGATAACAAACCTGCTGAGCCTGGTCAATCATTGAAACACACACACACACACACACACCCTGCTCCACCCTGGGCCTCAGACCAGCTCAGTTCATTAACGTCAACTCACACAGAGCAAATAAAATCCAACCTGATGAGTCAACATGCATCCTTCTTTCCATTGTGGTGGCTCAGTCAGTGCAGACAGGCAGCGCAGCCATTGGTCATCGTCATCACCACATTAAGGCCGGGGTGTGTCTGTGACCGTCTGCTGCCATGACTTCAAATGCAGATAAACAAGAAAGTTTCCACCCGAGACACACTGAATGTTTCCTCCAAGTGTTCACTGTGCAGGCCGATGAGTGGCTCCATCCATCCTTCATTTATTAGTCAGTGCTTCAACTCAACATGGTTCAATAAACTGAGGCGGTGTGTTGTGCAGCTGGACTACAGTGATGTGAAACATTTATCAACACTTTGTTCACCTCTCAGTAGAATGAGCTGTGTGCTGTACCCAGCCCTGCATGTTGTTCAGTGTGCTGATGTTTCACATGCTGGAGAGGAGAAGCCAGCAGTGCTCTACCATCTACTGATAGTTCAGTAAAACCCATGCAAACATCTAAAAGGTAGAACTTCTGTTTGGAGTATTTAAAGGTCGAGCATTAGTGCAGCTTGTTAAGGCGGGCAGAGTGCAGTCACACCATCTGCATGGTTTATTTTGTTGTTTCACCAACACGTCCTCAGAAAACCTCCCAAAGTGTGTGTCTGATTCTGGATCACTCATTAGGATTTGAGTATTTGTGTCTCACACTGACTTCAGTGATCACTGAATGAACTCCATCACTGATGATGAAAATAAAGACTGGGCATGAGACAGAAAAGCAGACATCGTTTGCAGTTTTTGTCCATTTGTTTCGTTTATTTTGCCATCTCCAGTCAGGTGACAAAGGCCTCAAGTGAACAAAAAGTTTGCAACTCTTACCACCCTCCCCAACCCGATCGAGTCCCTCAAAAGAAACACGCCTCACTGCAAACCGCCTCACACATTTGGGAGGCCCACACCTCGACACACTCATGCCTCTCAAAACAAGATAGAACACTCCTTTTGTATTGGGGTGGGGTGACCGGGGCAGCGGCGAGCCCTCGACTGCCCCGGTGGACGAGAGGTGTGAGTGCACAGGACTCTCACGCCCCTCAAACTTCTATATAGACAAGAGACTGGCATCACGAGGGGAAATTACTGAAGTTTGTTTCTTCTTGGGGTGGGAAGAAAAAAAAAAAAAAAAGATATTCTCTTTTCTTGGTTTTAGAGCTTTGACATGCTGGGGTGGACCTCAAATGCTCCTAAGTGCTAGCCACCACCATTCCCAGCCAATAGGAGAAAGAAAGATGGACCTTGTCGCGCCCAATCCACTCAGGAACCAGAGCAAAGGCCATGCTGGAAAGCGGTATGGCTGCTAGAGGGACGACCTAAACCAGAAGTTAATATCTACAGGGCAACCCTCCTCCCATGGCGTTAACAACTCAATAACTGCCCCCCCTTCCCTTCCCTCTAAAAGGCTTTAGACCTGCTATATTCAAGAATATAAAAAATAATCATACAAAAGCTGAATCCCGGTGTTATTTAAACATTCAGGAATGTGAGTGGCGAAACCAACACTTTGAAGGCAAAAATAAGCAGGAATGAGCAACTGATCATTATTTTTGAAGTTGTTTTATATAAAGTAGATTGTTACCAAACAAAAACCTCAGCGATCGGGCAGAGAACCACGCAGCGAGCCGCGGTGAACTTTCCCCGACAGCGATGGAAAAGAGAAATGAGAAGGGGGGAGGGGAGGGAGAAAAAAACTAAGAAAAAAAAAGATCAATGATGAGAGAAATCACAACAGAATGATTGAGGTTGTCTGTGAAGGCCGACGCTTTGGTGACAGAACCAATGAGAATGCAAGAGACTGGTTGTGGGTGGTGCTTTGTTGCCTGGGCGGCAAAGTCAGTCTCCCTCTATTTGGTGCCCAGGACCTTGGTAGCGACAGCACATTCCTCCCCCATGGCAGAAATCACAGTGACCTGCGGAGAACACACACACACACCATGTGAAACTAATGCAGCGGTGTGACAAACACATGGTAGATGAGCTTTATCTTAAGACGTGTTGTCATTTACATCTTTCAGTTTCAGCTTCCTGCCGATTCAAAACACTTCACTCGAGTCCTGCGACCCTCTACAGTCACTGAGCGTCGGTCACTTCTGCACTTACCATGAATTCATCACCCGCTTCGAATTTTGCCTCGATTTCTCTGCCGACATCGCTGTCGGGGACACGCAGGTCCTCCTGATGTCACCGTTGTCGCTCATCAAGGTCATGTAGTTCTCGTTGATGTTGAGCAGCTGAGGAGGAGACAACACCGACCTTAATCCAACGAGTCAATAAAACGGTTCGTTTCTCCTTCAGAGGATTTTCCTGTGTCGTGACATGACACTCAGAGTTGGAAGTTAAAAGCTGTTTTGCTTCTCCACAGTTCTATTTCTCTATTTCTATCCTGAAAATTAACCCATGATCAGATTAAGCAGTTTGTTAATTATGCTGCTAACGACTTCAGCCCCGACCACAATCGAGTTAAGCATTCTGTGATGTGATGCAGATGTTTGACCCCGCGTACCTGGTAGTCTATCCTCTTGATGGAGGGGACATCCATGTTGTGGGTGGAGGGGCACATATCTTCATGCTTCTTGTTGGTGAAGATGTCGATACCAACCAGGTTGACCTACAGAGGGGAAATCTTGTTTATTGGCCACACTGATGTTAAACGTGTAAACAAAGACGACGAGGTTTAGGACTAACACTGTAACCCTCCACACGACCGCACTCTGACATGATGGCTCACAAACTGGAAGCAGCTCCGGTTGAAGAGGACGTTCTGTTCTTTAATTTAAAGGAGTCAAAACTCATCTAACACTGACTGACCTGCAGTCCCTGTGCAGGTCATGTTTTTCCTTGATTCAGGTGCAGCTGGAAATTGTACTTTTTAAAATATTGAGTGTTTTTTTTTTTATAAATTGTGACCAAGTCACGCGGGAGGGCAAAGTCCGTGTGGAAGCCGCCTGGTGTTTGAAGATAGATAAGACTGTGCAGAACTAAAGCAACACAGGTCAGCGTGGAAATGTGAGCTCCTTTAAACCCGGGCTCAGCCTCTGCAGCACATCTTAGCTCGTTTTTTCCTCTCCTCTTTCTAAATGCTGCACCGTCACCGCACAGCTCCTCCGTTACTACACCTCGAGGGTAATTTTACCTTAGCATGTCCGTGCTTTCCGGTCTTGGAGGTGGACATCTCCACAATTTTGCAGGGATGGCCCTTCAGCACCACGTAGCCGTTCTTACGCAGAGCGGAGCACTGCATGGGGTAGGTGGCGGAGGCGCCAGACTCGCCAGTCGTGAAGTCAAGATCGGGATCTGCCATGGTGCGAAGGGTCAGGGGCACTGCAAGACATTCACAGGTCATTAACTCACCATCAAACACTCAACACATTTAATTAGCTGCACTCAAATAGTTCATGGATCTGGAGCTGCATCCCGAGGCCTTTCGCTTATGACCGAAACTATTCAAATAAACACAAACATCTGCTGCCGTCTGGTTAATTTGTGCTGAAACAGCGTCCTGATTTAGAATCATAAAGATTTACATCAACGGGAGAAACGGACGCACGCGAAGCCGAGACGAGTTAGATGAAGTTATTACACATTTTTTAATTAGTAGCAGTTTTAGATGAGCAGCTGTGAGACGTTTACACGCAGCTGAGTCTCATTTAAAATCAGGAGGTTTGCCCTAAACACACCGTGGTTAAAGTTCTGTTTATATTAATAATTAAAGCTCTATTTTGATGGTAATGCACCACATCGTGTGTGTGCAGTCTAAGCTCTGTAACTTGTAATAATATCTGTAAAACACATTAAATGAAAAATACTCAAGTGAAGTACAAATACCCCAAAAATGTACTCACGCTTTCCCACCACTGCAAGCGAATTTAAATGACACTAAAAGTGACGCTTCACCACAAGTTTGTGATTTTATGTATGAAAACTGATTTTTCCCTTTAAGTGGTTAAATGTCTGTTTCACATTAATGATTACAGAGCTCTGTCTTGATGCTATGCACCCCAACATCACGGCCATAAGACACCAGTTCAATGAGAGAAGCTGGTTTAATCACACAGTGGCTGTTTGTCCAAACGGGACCACTGCAGCCTTTTTTAAGGCCCCCCCCAAACTAACGCGGCGGGTTCGAGCCCCGAGTCTGACTCTTCTAATCGATATCGCGACTTGTCGGGGGAAAGTGTCGACCTCATAACCGGCTCCAGCAGATTAAATTAAGTTAATTATGCCTTTTGCGGAATAATAACCCCCCAAAAAAGCTACAGAAACACGCGATGGCAAGAGGAATGTGGAGGAAGCACGGAGCCCGGCTCAACACGAGGGAGCTGCTTCCAATGCTAACACTAGTTATTTATTTTGGTAGTAAACAAAGCTAACTAACGACTTAACTTCATAACTTATCAAAACTAGCGTCGACTAACCAGCTAATAATCATAAGATTAGATTAACAATTTAAAAAAAAGACGATACAAACGTTAATTTTAGCGAGCTGGCAGTAATACGTTAGCTGTAACAAGTTAGCCGGCCTGGAGTTCACAGATAACGGTTATAGCGGCTAACATACGCCGCTGTTAGTTGACGTTACCTTTAAATATTCGGTTAATTCACCGTGTATTAAATTAATTAGCAACATTAATGTGTGATTTTTGGGTGCGTTTGGCTGTTTTAAGTTAGAAATATGCGTTGTTGTCTGTCCCCTCCACCCTCCTCCTCGGAACAGCGAATACAGTTAGCCGGACTTTGTTAGCTCATGCGATGCTAATAACGGCTAGTCACGCTAACCCCCATTCAGCTCCGTCCGAAGGGAGGCCCGGTCGACACCAACTGCCGCGTCATGTTTATACGAGCCAACGTTAAAAACAAAGTTAAGCAGCCCCGCTGGTTCTGATCGGATTCTGGATGGATGTTTATCGCAGAGAATGACCAAGCGACTTCCAGCCGGACCGCACCGCCCGAAGGCCGCATGTCCCTCTCTTTGATTCAGCCTGGTAACGTTAGCAGTACCGCGGAGCAACCCCCACCCTGCCGCCGCCGAGTCTAACATTCACCGAGAAATTAAACCAACAACCTCTGCGGCTCCTCGAAGCAAACGCAGGACTACTTTAGTACCTCTGAATCCGTCAACAGTTCACTTAATACCCCGTTAAACGCTCCGTTTATTCCCCGCAAGGCAGAAACACGCGCCACACCGCACTTACCTTCCAAGAAAAAGAGGACCGAAAGTGCGCACGCGCAGCCAACTTTACTGCAGCATCCGTAGAGGAAGAGGGAGGAGGCGTTTATGTGTTCCGGTGGACCCCGGCAGAAAGGGTTGCCAGGTTGGACTGCCTCAAACCTGGCAACCCGGCGGGGTTAGTTCTTCTCATAGACGGGTACCGTCAAGTACAACTTATCAAACATGACCTGCCTAGCTAAAAATAACTTTCTGCAGCTTAATCAGGACAAGTCAGAAATAATAATATTTATCCCCTGTGCCTATTTACTTTATAGGTTTTATTTACTTTATTGTTGCAGTTTTTATCTTTGTTATTTTGGTTTTCATGTTTTTAATGCAACTGTTCTTAAGTTGTGCTTTTTACCTTATAGGCTTTAATTTACTTTTTATTTGTTTTATTTTTGTCGTTTTATGCTTTTGTTTTGATTTTTAGTTTTTATGCAACTGTTGTATTGCCCAAAGAACTGTTCAGTGTTGTCTATTTCTGTCTTTATTCTGCTCTGTGAAGCACTTTGCATCTGCATCTCTGCATGAAAGGTGCTATATGAACAAATACAGTTGAGTTGAGTTGCCATACAAATATAAGAGGTATTCTAACAGAAGAACTATTCAGCTTATTTTTCTGGATAAAAGTATCGATGCCACAGCAGCAAAGTCAGAATCAGGATCAGAATCGCTTTATTGGCTAGGTGTGTGCACACACACGAGGAATTTGACTCCGGTTCACTTTGCTCTCAGTACAGTACAGAAGACAGGTAGGTGCAAACAACATAAAAAAAAGGTATATATATATATATTTGCATAAATATTGATATATATGGACATGAGTATGTATCCATAGATCGATCATTATTGATTAATCTGCAGACCATTTTCTTCCTGACGTCTCAAATGCTGTAATATAAGAGTATAAAGATTATATAATGACAATTAATTGGTTATCAAAATAATTGCCAATTAATTTTCTGTGATCAGCTAATTCTAAATATTACTAATGATCAGTATTACTGATTAATTGCCCATCATATCTGTGAGCAGTCTAAGTTCTGTAACTTATAATAATAGCTGTAAAACAGATATAGTGCAGTAAAGAGTGTTTCACTGTCACATTGAATGAAAATACTCAAGTGAAGTACAAGTACCCCAAAAATGTACTCACGTTTTTCCACCAGTGCAGTGAATGAATTTAAATGACATTAGAAGTGATGCTACACCACAAATTTGTGATTTTATGTATCCAAACTGATTTTTATAGGCTGTGAAATCACTAAAAGAACACTGAATAACCCAGGAAAATAAGATGTGAAGCTGTACAAAGTCTGAGTCTGTCTAGGTCTTATTCAAAGAAGCAGGTTTAGCCACTATTGTTGTAAATACTGCAGTTAAACTGCATTGGTAAATGAGACTTTGAGTGAATTGCAGGAAAATCTGCAGCGATGAAGTGCGTTCACAGACGATGGTTTCTGGGAGTGTTCCTCAGCCCATGCAGTGATGTCCGCGACAGAATCATCTGTTTTTGATGATGCTGTCTGCAGGGCCTGAAGATCACCAACATCTAACGTCTAATGTTGGTTTCGGCCTTGTCTGTGTAACCTGATGACGGTTAACCTCATTCATTGTGAGATGTTCCACCAGCTGTTTGCTTTCAGCATTTCACAACTTTTACAGACTTTTGTTGCCACTAAAAAACACATTTCACAGTTTCAACACAAGTTGTTTTTGAGTTATTTTTTAATTGAATATGGAGAAAAAGATCAAACACACCTATCAACGAGACTTTACGGTGCAAGAACGTATCGAGTGCAAAGAAAGAGAGCGGAGCCGACAACGTTGCTGTACAAGGAGAGGACATTTATTGTAGAATTTTCCAACATCACAGATGTGCGTTACCAGATTGAGGTCGTCTTTTGACTGATTCCAGTGATTCAGACAAGGTGAAAACATACACTCACATGCATGTCACACACCTGTGCACACACCTGCTCACCCACCTACACACTCAGACACACACACACACACTCACAGGCTGACAGCCGTACATACGTTCACAGTCTTGATACGTACAAAAATTGAAATACAAATACAAATAATACCACGATAAAAACATTGTATTTTTTTTTTTAGAAATTCTTATAGCTATGTTCTCTATTCTGTAGAAAGACAACTAAGCTTTAATAAGTGAACATCATTTTTTTGTCTTTCTCTAAAATGATCAGTAAGATATCATCATAACGAAAATTCTTACAGTATATATATCTTTTTTATCTATGGTTTCTCCAACTGACCCTGCCTCCTGACCTTTATTCACAGGGTGTTGATTAATGCTAACATCCTGCACATGTAAAAGGCTTCAGCTGGCCTCAAAGCGGCGTTGCTTACACCTATCGCATCCTTTAAGATCAATGAACGATAAAAGAAATATCAAGTAAAAGATGAACCACGTTCCTCCCTCGGAGTCTGATCACAATCCCACAAACGTCTGCGTTTATAGAGATCATCGCCTGGCAGAAAATAGAAAATGTCATCAAAAGTGATGCTGAGTCCCGTCCTGCTCGCTCTTTAGAAGCTGCTCTGGGTGTGAGCATCAACAAAATGCCTAAAATATAAACTAATGGTAAAATGTGTAATTATCCAGTTTACAATCTTGACTTATCTGACTGTTACTCATGAGATAAAAGCCCAGATTCTAAGCTAAGTTAAAACTTTCACTGTACAGCTCAGTGTTGAGAATAATGCTTTAGGCGAGCCTCACTGTCCATCTTCTACAGTCAGACCAGTCAGTCAGTGTATTGCCTTAAACTTACGATTCAGAACAAGTGACGACAGGTAAAACATGTATGTCACCATGCAAAATGCACAACTAAATAAACAGTGATGGACCACGGAGAGAAAAAGAGTAAACTCGGAGTGTTAAACCCAAAACCAAACCTTCGTGTAAGTCTTCGCTCCTCGCTGGTCAGATTAAAAAAAGAGAGAAACTACAGAGCGGACAGATATACAGAGGTATGAGCAAAAATTAAAACAAAAGAAGCGAGACTGCTATTTTTTTTTATATTCTTCAGAGTAATCACCTGCTTTGCAAAGTCTGTCCTTAACATCAATGTGAGTATTTACACAGGTGCGGTGTACACAGAACAGCAGCGACAGAAAAAGGTGGAGAACGAAGGGCAGCAAAAGTAGAAACTCTCAGAAGTTGGCAACTACTCTACGCCACGTTCTTCTTGTGAGAAATGATGTGAAGATTTTTGTTATTGTGTTGCTGTTGCAGCAATAATACAATATCTACAACCTTCCTTCCCCCCTACCAGAAATATATCAGGACAACGTAGCCACAGTAGCTGAAACCAACTGTGCAGCAATGACAAGTGTAAAATCTCTCCTTCCCCCCTGTGACACTAACTGCTTGTTTGTCGTATTTTTCTCTCCTAATGGGGAATAGACATAGAAGGTGAAGCAGCAGCACTCGAAATGAGTGTTCACACTGTGAGCAACACCGTCATAGAGAGTAATGATCAGGGGAAACAGCGTGCACGGCTGATCTTTACAAGGTCGACGGATTCTGATGTAGCTCCTCCTGAAGACAGCCCAAAGAAGACACCCTGACGTTTTTTTTTTTGCTACAAGATGTTCGTCTAGAAAACATCCACCGAGACTGAGTCGACCAGTCAGAAGTGATTTAGATGATAACGTCAGATGACCGTTATATTTATAGAATTTTAATTCAACAATTGGCTGATGGCTCAGAGTGGTTAAAGGCTGATTGTCCACACTTAGCCGGCTAATTTAACGTCCACACTATGGTGTTTCTGTAAAGCTCCGAGTCTCACTTTAAGGTGCCTACGCAATGCATAAAAACAATATTACAAGTTCACTGCATGTCATGTGCGAGATGTCTAATAAAGTCTTGGTCGCAGCCTGCAGCAGTCACATTGTGGATTCATAAATTTGACTGGTTGGCAGTTTTGGTCTCCAAGCGATGGGCTCTCAGATCAACGACTGGATGGACGTCCAAAGATTTTGTCACGTCTGTCTCTCGATTGTCAACTTTTGTTTAGGACAATCTGACATCACACATTGCAAAGAGGACTTTACTCGACGATCGTCAAACAACAAAAATGAGCGTCACGCCTAGCGTCTGAGCGTCTGTGACGGTTTCTGGGCTGGCTGACGCTGTTTTCCAAAAGCTCATTCTTGCTTGTCCACATTAAAACATTTGGTTAGAGTTTTATATTTATCCACTTTGTTTAGTGTTGACACAATAGGAAAAGTTTAGCCGGCTTAGTGTGGATGTACTGAGCTGTCCCAAGTGTCTATCCCATTGAGGGACTTCAGTTAAACGCATCTCATAAACTGTTGCATTGACATTGACATGCTACCTTAACAGACAGCAATGTTTACTCACTACAACACAGCGCAGGAAAAGATGTCTGATTCACCTGCGTCACCAAAAACAAGCAGAAGAGAACAATCATACTCGCAGTGTGAACACCCTGTAAGAAATCATTAATGTGCTACACAGAGAACTTCTCTACAGCTCCCCATTCAGTCAAATGGGGAAGTCAAAGGCTACTCGGCATGATGTCAGCGTCCTTTAAAGTCCGGATCGAAACTCTCAAGAACCATCAGCCCAATCGAACAGTCCACAGGTTAGGCAAAGGCATCGTCCACTGTCAGTGTGTGGGGGCCTGTAGCGTCCCCTATAGTTGGAGGTCATCTATACGCGGGGACACGCTCTTGTGGTTTAACTCGTCCTCCAGTTGCTCAATCGTCCGTTCAGCACAAACACACACATATTGTATACACACACACACACACACACACGAACACACTGTCCTCCTATCGTCCCTCCGTCCCTCTCTCCTGATGTCGGCCGATGTTCAGAGTGAAGAAGAAGAGGAGGAGGAGGAGGGTTGTAGGGCGAAGGGGAGGTGTTACCAGTTCATCATGGAGCTTCTGTTGAGGGTCATGAAGAAGACTTGACTGCTGCCTCCGGAGCGCACCGAGGCGAAGAAAACCTGCAGGAACAAGACGGGTGGAGACGACAGCGTTAGCCTGAACAGCCGATCATTTTAGCATTTGTTTTTAAGGTGAGGCGCCACAGAAAAAACAGATTCACTGACTCTTATTCGCTGAGAGCTGTGTACGAAACATTATCTAGCAGATTCTCCTTTTAGCTGGCACTAATCACTGCTTTCAACAGTTAGTCAGTGTCATTAATTAATGTTAATTTCATCAGTAACGTGACGGTTTGCTCTCTGCAAACCTGCGTCTGTACTCCGCCAAAGAAGGTGGCAGCAGCTCAGGTCGTTGCCAAGTGGCGACCCCATCGTGTCTCCACGTTTGCATGTCAATAAGCCCCTTGTGTGTGTGTGTGTGTCTGTGTGTGTGTGTGTAGTATTGCACAAACGTCCAGATGTTCACCTTGTCGTTCCTCTCTGACAGGAACTTCAGTCGCTGAGCTCGCTTGTGCATGAAAACTCCATCGAGGTGTCCCGTTTCCACAGAGCGGATCTCAATGGCCTTCTCTCCCCAGCCCATGATCTGGTTGGAGTGGATGTAGGCTGTAGGGAAAGGAGAGGGGTATACGCACACACACACACACACACACGTAAACACACACAAACATACACGCAGAGGGTTGGACAGGAGAAGACTCAGCACCGGTCTCACACCAAGCCAGTCACACATCGAGGCCTCCTCCTCCGCCTCGCCTCCGGGAGGAGATTATTGCAGCAGTTTCTGACGGATTCGAGCGATCGTGACCTCGGAGCTCTTCACGTGAGAAGAAGCTCGGCGTTAGGAAAGATGCTGTCAAAGCAACAGATAGTGCAGGACAGCGAGACGGGCTTTCCACTGATGTCGATCGGTTTGATGTCACTATTTGATTTTAATGAATTATTTGTGCATCATTGACTGATGCTGAAATTTGCATGCAACAGCTCAGTGACAAGTACAGCTGGTGTTTTAATCTGAAGCGTCAGCAGCAGGACATCAAATCAAATAAAAATAGTGAGAATGCCAGCTGATGACAGTAAGACCAGGAACAGGTCTTACATACTTTAAGGAGTAAGGAACATTGTGACCACAAACACTGAGCCAATTAGCTTAGCACAATGAAACCTGGTGGTGGAGGCCACGACGACGCTGTGCGATACCAAACCAGTGGAAAACACTAAGCAGAGAGCGTCCAGCTGATAACGGCGTGCCACAGAGTCCAGTCTTTTTCTTTCCCCTCCTTGCAATGGAGTTTTTTTGTTTGTTTTTTGCTGAGGAAGGGCGATCGACCAGCAGCTCATCATCAAAGCGTGTGTCCGGAATAAATCGTGTCGACGATGCAGGTTTGACGGGTGGGGAGGGGAGGGGCGGGCTTGGCTGTGAGAAACTTTGGCCTGACAGTAAAAATACACACACACACACACATACATACAAGAGATGATGTCCACATACAGTAACCACCAGCGCTTCAGGACACAGACGCAGTCAGTCGAACATACATGTTTAATCAATCAGGATATCGACGCTGACATCTGAGAATCAGAGAGTGGAGGCGAATGGAAAAAACACACGGAGAGGCTTTGATCGACTCGGATCATAAGATCCAAGATCCATCCTTGATGTGCTCGAGTTTCCTCTTCGACTGAGCGTACTGATGAATAATAGATTCATTCAGATGTGCCGCACTCTGCTATGATCTCAGGCAAAACCTTGATCTCACCTTTAGTCTGCTGAATCTCACAAATATCGAGTTATTTTAGAGCTCGTGCAATCAAGGATGAAAGTCAGAATGGATGAGAAACTCCTTTCTGAAATATTTCACAGTCATACGTGACGTAAAGAGGACAGAGCTCAACGACACAGCAGACAAACAACACACGAGCATTTCCCCCAATGCAACATCTACAATAGATATGTTGTACAGTAAAAGTTAAGTGTGTGTGTCTACATGAAGACTGTGGTGGAGCAGAGGGTGGAGGTAACGCTCTGTGTTGTTGTTGTCAACTCATGCAGGAGATGGATGTTCGACACGTCACGTTAAAGAGATACATTAAAGTTTTTGGGTTGGTCAACTCACCTGTTAAGTGATGAGAACACTGACACCAAAACCCTCCGTTCAATTTTGTCCAATCCGCTTTGGTTTGACAGCGTTAAAGCTGGTCTTAAGATTTCTGTCGTGCGCCGTGCACCACTCATTCAAAGAACATAAAAGTCCCAGGCAGGTGAGATCATTCGACATGTATGTGAACGTGTTAGCGTGGAGGAACGGCGCTGTCAGTTTCACATGGATGATTTTGGCCCTGTGCGTATGTTTTCATCACTTTCATTCATAAAGCTGAACCTTGTTGTTCAACCTCCCAAAAACCCGCTGTATCACTTTAAGCAGTTCATGAGACAGGTGAGACTACAGTCCTGGTTTCTTGTTTTAAAGGTGTAAGTGAAAGCAGAAGGCAAGGAGGAGAGAGAGGAGTGCTGCTTTGAACGGAGGAGGAGGAGGAGGAGGTGTGGTAGATAGTAGTGAGGGTGAAAGATGATCTGCTGAGACCGCTTATAGAGGTCAGAGGTCAGGGGTCAGGGAGAAGCGAGCTGATTTGGTTGACGTACCGACGGAGGTGGGCATCTCGCCCCACTGCAGCACCACGTCTTTGGTGATGCGTCCGTAGGTGTTGACGTAGACGCCCTCGTCCTCGTAGCACAGCAGCATCTCCATGCCGTCCGTCTTGGGCAGAACCACGATGGCGTGCGGGGTCACCTGACCCTGAATCTGCCGGGGCGACACACGGGAGGAGGGTTGTTGGAGTGGGTGAGGTCGGGGGGGGATTAGGAGCTGCCGTGGGTGGGGCCTAGAGGGGGTCTGGACCCTCCTGCCTGCTCCAACCCCTTCCCCACCTTGAGAGAGAAGAAACTGCTGCAACAATAGAGTCTCCCGCTCCTCAGCCACGCAATCGCCATGGAAACGGACATGAGCACAGTGTGATTCATGACTGCCAAAAGCAATATGAGGCGGTTGCTATGGTTACCGCCCCACCACCCCATCTCTTACTGTAACCAGACCAGGGTTAGAGGAGGACACTGTTCATTCATTCATTCATTCATTCACGCACTAACGCAAACGTTCCTTCTTCATTCATTAACCGGTCCACCTGCTCACTAACTCACCGACTCGTTTATTAATTTACTCTCATTAACTGCACCACTCCCTCATTCATGTACTGATTATCCCAGCCTTTACTTGGATGAATAAATTAGTGAATTCATGAATAAATGTATTGATTTATTCATTGATTCACCCACTTACCTACTAATTAATCACTCGTTAGCTAACTCACTCACTCACTCACTCATCAACTTACTTTTAGTGAGTCGGTCAGCTCATTCACAATCATTCATTCTCACTAAAATACACAGTAAGATTTTAAAATTAAACATGAAAAACAAAATTAATGTTTAAAAAATAAAATGTTCTGATGATGTTTAACATAGCACACACACACACACACACACACACACACACAGACTAACATGTGAGGGGATGTAGATGTCGTAAGGGTTGCCAGAGTCCACGTCGATGACATGGAAGCCCACGCTGGAGCCGTAGATGACCTTCAACCTCTGTCCCTCCTCCACGGTCAGATCAACCAGCTGGGGGCGGTGCTGCAGGTCAGTGAACGACTGACGGAAGGTGAGACAGACAGAGAGAGAGAGAGAGAGGGTATAATTAAACATCCGAGCTACAATAATCAAAGGAAAATTAAATAAAGTGCAACTTAAAACCACCAACACTTCTAACAACATACACGCAACCGCAAAAAACATAAAAGTGGACCGCTAGTAGCCCAACGAAGTCCATTTATTCCAACAGTCAAATCTACAGAGATAATATGAGGTTGGTTAGAAACACTTAAAGGTGCAGTATGTAAGATTTACAGCGCTGTTTTTACAGAATATAATATGCATGTTAATTTGGATGGATGCCGAGAAACTTTTACAAAGTCCACCATGTTTGTGTTTCTACAGTAGTCCAGGATGGACAAACTAAACACTGTCTTAAGGACCCTTTTTTCCACTATAGGATGGAGGGTGATGTGATGGGGTTGCAATCAGTATCTATACTGCCAGATGTCACTAAAACCTACACCCTGGACCTCTGAGACAAGGGCAATTACCCCAACAAAACTGCAGAGCAGAGAAAGACAATATAGCATAAAGCTTTACAGCAGACCGAAGCTGCTGATGGATATTTGCACAGTTAATTAAAGTTAGTTAAAATACTGTACAGGTCCTATGCTCAAAGTTTTAGTCATAAATATACAGATGTATTAGGAAAAGTACTTGATATGGAGGCAGGAAATCTCCATCAAGCTGCTTTTTGTCCGTCATATGAGTTCTGCTTCTGTCTCGATAGCTCACATGTTCTCAAACACATCCTGACACCTCTCACCTTGAAGGCCATGAACTTGTGGTAAGGTTTGGGCGCAGGCGTAGATCTCCACTGAGTTCTTCAGAGCAATCACCAAAAACTTAATCCTCTCATACTTCACTGCAGGAGGAGAGCAGAGCAGCATAGAAACAGTCAGACATGTGGCGCTGATACAGCGATAAATACCAAATTGTGTTTAAACTGCAGTTAAAAACCCATGTGGCTTTATAAACTTTAAAGGTGATAGTTTATTTAGTTTATAGTCACCCAATGAATCATAAAATGTAAGATTTAAAAGGTTAAGAGAGGAAATCAACCCTGCCTAAGGTCTTAACCTTAAAATTTAATTGTTAACTTTGGGTGGACCAACATTTTGTCCTCAGATGGTATGAGTCCTCGTAAGGTCGGTGCGTTAACAAGTCCGTGTCCTCACAAAAACACATAAGCGAGTTTTCGTACCGACTTTGTAGTGCACGCAGCCCTCCAGCTCGCGCGGTGATCCAACCCTGTTTCTTTTCCACTTCAGGGTCGTTGTGTAATATCCTGTTTCTCAGCCAGGACAGGTAGTAAACACGCAGCTTGTTCTTCTTCCCTGGTTAGGAAAGAAAATAACCAGCAAAGCCGTTCAGAGAAATAATATTCTGCTTTTACATTTAAGGCATCGATGACACTTCTTAATGCATCAGTGATAGGAGCTGTGCTTCTATGTCATTACTGCATTCAAATCTGATCCGTGAGTGTTCTGTTTGTGAAGTCTGACTGGTCTGAAAATAGAAACATCTCCTCATGTTCAGTGTCTTGCTTTGTTTTTATTTGTAGTCCAGTGGGGAGCACTTGAAAATTAAAGAGACAAGTGTAACCAAGGGAAACAGGAGACACTGGCGACCAAACAATAAGAAAGGCTTAATCAACAAAGGCAGCGAAGGATTGGAGCATTCGACTGCTTCTCACAGTCTCACAGTGAATGCTAAGGGCTGTGCTTGCCGACCCTCTCATCAGGGTACCGACCTGAGATGGTGACCAGGACGTTGAGTCCCTCCAGGACGTCCATCTGTTGGAAGCGCCGTCGATTGATCAGATTGTAAACTTTGCCTTGACCGCTTCGATCCAGCAACATCAGGCCGTTCTCTGTCCCCACTAACAGGTTCACTCCTGCACACACACACACACACATCTCTGTTTTCCTACCGCCTGTGCAGTTGCACATTATTATTAATGTTATTGTAGTGAAAGTGTCTCACCCCAGAGAGCTGCACAGAGGATCTCAGAGTTGAAGCGTTTCTTGTATTTGCGGATCTCGGGCGTGTCGCTGTGCGGCCTGATGTTGGTCGGGTTGGCGTTGACCACGAGATCTTCCTGGCCTCGTTGAGCCTCGCCTGCTCCTGCTCGTGCTCGTGCTTCAGCAGCTCATCAGCAAACAGCGCTACAGCACAACATATACACAACAACACAACATGACGTACAGTTTTTCTGATGAGATCCCTTTTGACGTGCCAGCCACCACAGTCGGAGACCAAATGTACCTGAGGCCGAGATGTTGTCATCGTGTCGGTCGGGAGGTGCCGTACACCCTCGGATCAACGAATGGTGTGAAGGAAGCCTTGGAGCCTCCGCCGCTTCCCATCCCGTACTGCAGATCATAGAAACACAGGAGACAGTCAGTCACATGTTTGTCTGATGGTTTGGAAAGCTGAATGAAACAGGCAACTGTTAAAATAGAGGAAACACAGTGCCTCCAGTGAAGGATCTGCGGTCATGGTGAGCCATGACAGCATCTTTAAAGCTCAGTTCTACAAGGGATTCAACACATCGCATTATTCCTCAGGACTGACACTTTGACTTGACTCTCAGTGTTTCCTTTATTTTGTCAGCTATCTGCATCATGTTGCTAAAGGGTGGAGGACACTTTCTGGATTTAGAGGCTGGAAAACTGAGAGAGAGGAGGGAAGAAAGAAACGAGCGGAGCGGGAGGAAGAAGAAATCCAGTTTGTTCCGTCTGTGGGGAAAACACTGGAGTCAAAGCGGGGCAGATGTACGTAGAGCAGGGCAGGAAATTAAAGGTGCCACATGCTGTCATTGTTGATTTTCTTGCTTTGAATCTCGTTTCCTATAAACCTGCTTTAACCCTGATGCACAGAAGTCAAAATGTTTGTGGCTGCTGGTAATTTCCCACCCTGATAAACGACCAAACAGCTAGCCGGTGACAGGTTCGTGGGCAGGTGGGGTGTGACAGGTTACAGGGTGAACAGGTGAAGGGGTGCTGGTCTGTCAGGATCAGGTGTAGGGTGGGGTTCAGGGGCCAATAGTTGGGTGCTGCTGCTCACCTACTTGGGCCCCAGAGGCGTCGCCAGGAAACCAGTGGGGAGGTGCTTTGTTGCACCAAATCAGGGAGATTAGCGTTGCCGGGAACAGATTAGCGTTGCCGGAAACCGTTGCTGGCAGTAGAGCTCCGCCTCCGTTCCCTATGTTTCTGGAAAAAGAGAGAGCGGGCTACTGTGCAGCGAGCCTGTGATTGACAGGTCAGGTGATGGAGAGGGAGGAAGCTGAGGCCTGCTGCTGTGTGCGGGACGGGTGTGCTTGTTTCTGTGTTTAGAAGGGGGTACTGAACCCAAAGGCTTTCAACAGTTTGCACACACACAAACACACAGGCTGCTTAGACCAAGATGTTCAATATATTCTGTTGAACTTTTGGTATTGTGCCAACAAGATACCCCCAAAATGTACTCACTGTTTCTTCCTCTAAGACCCTGATAACAACACATATGATAATAAGACTACTGGACACATGCACACACACAGAGCTGAGATGATTATTCCATTAAGTCAACAACATAAACCAATCAGGTAGATCTGAATATTTGCTGATTTCTTTCTTTTTTTATGATGGTAAATTAAATATGTTTTGGGTTTTCAATGCTTGTCAGACAAAATAAGAAACTATGATGAACGTAGTCACATTTCATAGACCAAAGAATGGACTGATTAGACTAATTAATCATGACCTAAATTTATTCTCATCACACTTTTGAAATAAATAAATAAATAAATAAATAGTCTAAATACCAAATAATCAAACTGAGAAAGGCTACAACACGCACACGTTCAACCAACCATCATCAGGCCAAAGATTCTGAGTTTATTTATAGACATATATGGGGAATACACCAAAGATGAGCGATCACACCCATCCTCCCCACCCTGTGTGTGTGTGTGTGTGTGTATTCACACTCGCACACACAAACCAGAACAAAAAGCAGGAAACAGCCAGGCATGCAGAGCTGGTGAATGAACGTCTGAGCGTCAGTTTGTGTGGAGTCAGCGAGGCTACAGTCCCGGGTCAAAGGTCAGAAAGAGGCGGCTCACCTCACGCATCATCAGGGTGCTGTCCTGGGAGCTGTTTCCATACAGTCGTTGTGGCGTCGTTGTGACCTCCCATCATGCGAAGGACTCGTTGGCACCTTGACTGCAGCTGGCCTGAAAGAGAGACACAATATTCTTTTACTTTTTATCCAAATTAAAGACACATCGTGATTTGCCGTGTGCCGCTTTCAGCCTGGTTGACCGGCGGTTTGCTGTGCTGTGCACTTTGCTTGCTTCTCTGAAAACAGCTGCTGGCTGTGAGTGTGTGTGAGAAGACGTAAGTGAACCAAAACATTAAAGTTATGTAAAACCGAAACAATGATCTGAACATGCTTTAACTCTCTGTAGAGGTCAGTGGAACTAATTGCTAATATAATGGGGATGTGTTGACCTTCATCAGTGAACAGGAACACTAATACTCACATAATGCGCGTATATCGCTGACAGCCACTGTCCCGTCATTAGCCCGCCTCTCCTCCTCGTCCTCGCTGCTGTGAGAGTCCTCACTGGACGACGAGTAGTCCGTCACTTTGACCGGCGGGCGGCTGGTTTCCTCACCCTGCCGCAGCTCTCTCAGCTCTTTGGCCAGAGCCGTCAGGTCCTGGAGGACAGCAAAACAACCGAGTGTCACAAAGTCATGTTGTTGGGTTTTAATTTATGGGGAAGAGCTGAAAGTCCTGGTGGAAAGGAAGTATTTTTACCTCTCAGGTTGTTTAATTTTCAAATAAATAACCGTGTTTTGTATCATTCTTTCTGCAGACATCTGCCTAGTGACTACCAAACATTGTTGTTTTTGTCTTGTTATGCATTAAACGTATTGTCCATTAAAGCTGTGAAGAGATCTGTCCATGTTTGGAAGATGTTTGTAGCGTAAATATCTAATTTTGTCTCTGTGACAGCTGCACAGCAGCTCTGGTCAGAGGCTGTGTCACTGTGTGACACAGCCTCTGGTGGGACATAAGATTGACATTTCATTAAAATTTAGTTCGATATCGCACACACAAAGTGTTTAATTAGCTGGGTAGAGTGTTGATTATAATAGGTAATTTACACTACATTACAATTACAGCTGATGCCATCAGACGGTTCATTGACTCGCCACAGTGCGCATTGCAATGAAAAACCATCAAACAGCCATTCAACATGCGAGGCCGGAGGAATTTTAACATGCTGCTGACACACAGCAGTCAATCCATGCAGGTTTCAGGAGGCCGGATCCAAAGTTCTCAAGATGTTTTTAGTGCAGCGTGGGCGTATTTGTACTTCATTAAGATCCAAATGAAAGAAACAAACATAAAAGAAAACAGTTGAAGTTAGCAGCTTTCTGTCCTAATCTATAAACTAGCAGCAGCACTTATATATTATCATATTTACAACCAATTGAAAGCCAGTGTAAATGTTTGAAAATCAGAGCTATGTGCTCACTTCTCCCAGGTCGTGTTTTGTGAGTATACCCTGAAATCAGCTTTAAAAACCAAGCGGGGTTTCACTATTTATGGCACAATTCAAGCTGTTAGTAAGATTCATTTCAGCCACATTACTGAGTTTCCGTTGTGGGAAGGCAGCGAGCAGCAGGACAGTGCAGGGAGAAGAGAGGAGGGTTAGAGTACAGACGCCATCATGCCTCAGGGTTAAAGTTCAGGTTCGTGCCTTTAAATTCAGCCTCTGTGACATCTCACTGTTTGCAGCAAAAAGGGCTGTGCATGTGAGAGCGTGAACAACAGGAGGTGTGGTTGAGGTGGTGGTGGGAGGAGGAATGGGGTGGAGAGGGGGGAATCTTACCAACTCCTCCTGATGAGAGAGAGAGAAGAGATAAAATGGAAGAGAGAGAGAGAGAGAGAGAGAGAGAGTGTGACTGTGGAAACGAAACATGAGAGAAGTCTGAACAGGAAGTGAGATGAGAGCCATGAAGCCTACAGTAACCAATAACAGCTTCACCAGTAGAAACCGTTATCCAATCAGAGAGAGAGGAGGATGAGCTGAGTGTGTTTGTGAGGGCAGTGTGTTCATGCCGACCATGCTGGAGGTCTGTGGTTCTTTAATCTGGTTTCATCTCCATGTGAAGGTCAAAATAACCTTTGATCTGAGATGAATGTACAAGAAGCAGCTTAAAGACGGAATGAGAATAATCTGACAGTGTCACATAGATGGTGCTCAGAGGCACATCTTTAAATGCTTCTCAATCTTTTGACACTGCATACCACCTTAAAAAAAACATCACGACAGATCCTGACCCGGTTCTGCTTATTATCTTCGTCTCTGTCCGTTTTAGATCATAACTTCGCTCGATGATCTCGGATCTACATCTGAGTCCGGCTCGCAGTCTACACTGCAGGATCATCGAAGTTTCCTTTGGTTTTGTGTCCGATGGTTTGTGATTACGTTTGATTTGGTCTGAATTGGTCTGTTTAACAAAGGCCTGAGTATGTTATCAAGATAGAAATAATAAGACTTATGCAGCATCGCAGACCCGTGCAGACTGAATGAGCGGACAGGTGAGTGCAGGGAAGAAGAGGAGATGGAGGAGAAATGTCACTGACCTCGTCTACAGCTTTCTTATAGCTCTGAAGGACGATGAAAAGGAGGAATGGAAGAAAGGATGAGAGGAGAGAGTGAAAATGAACAGCAACGTGGTTAGTTCAGAGAGAGAGTCAGTGTGTGTGTGTGTGTGTGTGTGTTTGTGTTCTCCAACACACTCTACTGCAGTAAATATACCTGAAGTACCAGAGTACTCAGTCAGAATAATATATATTATAATTATTATTACTTGTTAGATTAATGCTGCTCTACTGTATATCTAATCACACAAGCTGGCTGTGTGTATATTTGTCCTAATGATCCATTGTGTGTGTGTGTGTGTGTGTGTGTGTGTACTCACTGCAGGCCTGCTGGGTCGTGTCACCTCTCTGCTGTCATCTTTGGTCTCATGGGAAGAAAGTGTCGAGCCTTCGGTCTTAATGGCTGAATTTCCTGAACACACAAACACACGGTGAGAGTGAAGACATTTTTCCAAACATGGAGGAAAAAATGTCACGTGACGGTGTCTCTGTCATCCGTACGTCTGTTCTCACACTATGTAACTTTGTAATGTTAGCTCAGTCTGTTAGGCGGGCTGCCCAGACTGTGAGCTCAGAGCACCGAGAAGAAGAAGAAGAAAGAAGAAGAAGAAGAAGAAGAAGAAGAAGAAGAAGAAGAAGAAGAAGAAAGAAGAAGAAGAAGAAGAGAAGAAGAAGAAGAAGAAAGAAGAAGAAGAAGAAGAAGAATCATGGCAGAGGAGAAGAGAGCAAGAGGACTGACTTTTAGTGGTTGGTGAGCTTGGTGAAATAAAAGGCTGAAAGACAGATGCCGAGCTGGGCTGACTGAAGGCAACAAATCGAATTTAGAAAAATATTCAATGAAGGCCCTCACAAGTATAGAAGCACAAGTGTGTGTGTGTGTGTGTGTGTGTGTGTGTGTGTGTGTGTGTGTGTGTGTGTGTGTGTGCGGTGTGCACCTCGTTCGTTGGAGCCTCCTGGGAGCTGGGGTGCTGGAGCTGGAGGAGCTGCCGCTGCTCGTCTCTTCAGGGGCGTCTCCATGGAAATCAGTCCTCCTCAAGTCGGGTTGCTAAACAACACAAACACACACAACACTGTGTCATTCATGCGAAAACTGATGAATTCCTGCTCTGAGATAAACACACACACACACACACACACAAGCGTCACACCTCGCGTTTTCCACAGCTGACATCTGAGCTGTGTGTGTGTGTGTGTGTGTGTGTGTGTGTCATGTGTGTGTGTGTGTGTGTGTGTGCACAGC